>JABTXL010000003.1:10146903-10210244 GCA_025134845.1 Neodon shergylaensis | reverse complement strand
TCTTTCTTTCTTTCTTTCTTTCTTTCTTTCTTTCTTTCTTTCTTTCTCTCTTTAACATACTAGCCACAATTCCCCTTCCCATCTCCCCTTCTGTTCCCCCCATCTCCTCCCATCCACTTCTCCAAAAGGGTAAGGCCTCACACCTCACATAGGGAGTCTATAAAGTCTGGTAGATTCAGTTGAGGCAGGACCAAGACCCTCCCCCATACATCAAGGCTGAGCAAGGCATCCCATCATAGGAAATGTGATCCAAAAAAACTAGATAATGCACCAGGGATAGATCCTGATCCCACTGTCAGAGATTCCCTTGTACAGATCAAGTTACATAACTGTTTCCCACATGCACAGGGCCTAGTTCAGGCCCATGCAGGCTCCACAGCTGTCGGTCTAGAGTTCGTAAGTTTCCACGAGCTTGGTTCAGTTAGCTGTAGATTTCTTCATCTTGATCTTGACCCCTTGCTTATATTATTGTTACTACCTCTCTTTGACTGAACTCCTGACTCTTGGCTTGGGCTTGGCTGTGGATCACTGCATCTGCTTCTTTTCTCATGTTACTTTTGATCAACAAATGTTGTTGTTACAGCAACGCAAAGAAAACTAGAATATTAGACATAAAACATGTGTCATTGTGAAGCTATTTTGAAATGTGAATGGAATCTTAGATCCATTGTCTTTACATCAAAAAATTAAAAATAGATAAATGAATACAGTTTACTCTGAATGACCCAGTTTAGTGATGTAAAATATTTTGAAGAGTGACCAGGCCTTCCAGGAGCCTAGAGACTTCAGGGAGCTACTCGAAGTAGAGCAGTTCTCCTTCTGCTCCCACTCTCCTCTATATCTTCCTTCTTGATTGATGCCTATGAACTAAAACTAAGCTGATAACCAGTGGGCTTCCCTTCTGCTGGGGAACTTCCCATTGCTTGCTAAACAAACTTTGAAACTGTCTACCCAGCCCCAACAATTGTATTAGCTATTTCTTTTTATCTCTTTATAGTTGTACATATATGCATTCATATGTGTATTGCATATGTCCACGTAGGTGGACACACGTATATCTAAACTAGTCTATCTTTTTTCCTGTTTATTTCTCCGAGTCCTGCTCATTCTGTTTTTCTGGTTGAACCCCAGCTTTTGCTCTGGCTGTTGTACTCTAGTTTGAAGGATGTCAGCAGAAAAAACTGATAAGAGATATTCCTCCAACTTGTCAGGGTTTTGCTCCTGCAAAATATACATGACAGAATTCAACTTGTAGTTGGTCAGATGGGTCGAAATTCATCAACTGTATGCTTAGAATTTCTGCATCGGTTCTATGTCCATTTTACTTTCATTAAAATACAGAAAAGGCAAATAAATTAAAAATGAAAGGTAGTTGGGAAAAAGAGAATTAGATATGAAATCCAACAGATTCAATATTGAACTAATAATATTTACTGAGAAAGTAATAGAATAAAATTATAAATGAAATAATTAACTTTTTCATTTCTAATGATAATAATTCTCAGTTTGAAATTATTCTCTCGCAAGACTCCAAAGCAATAAATGAGAAAAGACCAGAAATTAAGCACTGTATTTTGGCATTTTAGAATGCCAGAGGCAAAGATTTTTAAAGCTGTTATAAGGAAGGAACAAATAACATAAATGTAGAAGAAAAATATAACCATAGTATTTGATACGATTGAAGAGAATAAAGTTAGAGAATATCTTTACAGTTATGGAAAAACAGGATTTTAACTCAAGACTGGGCTAAATTTTGTTAACTAGTTAGAAAAGGAAAAAAGCAAAGAACTGTGATTCTAAATATCCTCACAATATTATTCTTTTTTTCTGAAACTGACCAGGAGGTGTCCTTCTATTGAATAAAGGAATAAAACTTATTTCACAGACAGAAAGTAATAGTAGAGGTGTAATATCTACATTGGAGTATAAATTTCCCATTGGTGATTTTATAGCAAATTGTTTAACTTCAACTAAGAAGACTAAGTTTCAGATGTAATTTATGCTCTTTGGTATATATGTATACCAAATATATACAAAATATTATGCTTAATGTAATATATATATATATATATATAGTATATATGTTATACTTAAATGAATTGGTAATTGAAATGAATAAGAGTTTAGGATTTAGAAAAACAACTTGGTGTAGGAGACTGTAAAAAGAATGTTGCATTCTCTAACTTCAGGAGAGAAGTAAAAATAGGAAGTTGATTGAAACTTTGAAATACAGAAAAAAAAACAATCACTTCAACAGCTACTTTGAGCACTGTTTAAATCGATGGTCCTTAATCTTAGTGCTGCAACCCTTTAATACAGTTTCTCATGTTGTGTTGATCCCCAACCATAGGATTCGTTCATTGATACTCCATAACTGTAATTTTGCTGCTGCTATGAATTATATTGAAAATATCTGTTATACAGGGTATCAGTTACGTGACCCACCCAATTGGGTCATGACCCACAGGTTGAGAACCACTGATTTAAATGTTTAGGAGAGAAGCAGTATATAGTAGATTAACAAAAAGTGTCCTATAACATTATCCCGAAATTGAGTGGGGAGGTAAGTGGCTGTGTGTCTTACAGACAGACAGATAGATGCTCAGTTCTTCCCGTCTGTAACAGGAGCTCTGCGGCTGAGAAACTGTAATGAGTTATTATCTATAAATATTGGGAAAACGTCAGTAGCAGTAAGTGAAAGAGTTGGTAGCTGGTTCTGAGAAGCAAGGTTTTGTGGATCAAGAGTTAAATAGTTATTCTTCCTTGAATGGCTTTTCCAGAACATGACCATTTTGCTGTTACACAGTCAAGTACTAGATGAAATTGAAATAGGATAAACATAAACATAAACATATACAAAATATTGGATTAAAGCTCAAATGTAATTAACTTTTGTTTTTCTATTTTCGTTTGTTTATTTATTTATTTGTTTATGTATTCAAGACAGGGTTTCTTTCTATAACAGCTCTGGCTGTCCTGGAACTAGATTTATAGAACCAGGCTAGCCTTAAACTCATAGATGTCCCCCTGCCTCTGCTTCATGTGTGCTGGGATTAAAACGTGTGCCACCACTGCCTGGTGTAATTAAACTTTGTCAAATTATTATTCATTGTATAAATATTTGTTATTAGTATGGTCACAACTAGAGGCAAAGATGATAGAGCCTATAATCTTGTGAGAGTTCTAATTTTTTCATATGTGGGAACTAAGGGCAATCCCTGTGTCTACTTAGAACGTTGATTTGTCTGTAAAAGAACCAGTGTCCAGCTGCTCACTCCATGGAGGTCAATGAAGTTCAAATACACAAGAAGAATTCCCTGCACTATGACTGCTACCATTATAAAGGCGGTTGCTTCTAAATGTCTAGCTCTTGAATGAGAGTGTGGGGAATTTTATATGAACTTAGATTCACACTTGCCTAAGAAATTCACATCTTCCTGAGATAACTCATCTAGAAGGCTTCATTTATCCATCACGTAGCATCCACCCATCGGTCCATCCTTTCATTTGCTACAGAACTAAGACTATGGTGAGCAGGGCCATGTTATGGATGTCGGACTCGTGGTTGTTTCTTGTTATAGCCCTGGCTTGTCACGGTGACTCCTTGACTATCATGGGTTTACTCTTGCTGTCTGTAGAAGGCAAGGAAATAGAAGCATAAATATTTAACCTTCAAAAAGAGACTCACTTACTGGAACTCTGACTGTATGTCCCAAGGTTATAAATCTTTCTGAGGTATTTCAATATGCATAAGAGAATGAAACCACATGAATGACGGGGCTAACTTTAACCTTTGATTGTTTAAAAGCAGTCTTTTCCTCCTTTAAGAACGGGAGGGGCTGAGCCTACACACTATTGTCAAACTCACACGATTAAATTTATCTTTTAAAGTGGCCTCGCCATTTCCCTCTCCTGCATTCTAAAATTTATATCAAATCTGTCAAGGAGATGAAGGGAAATGATATTTTATGGCTGTCTATGGGTTTTGCTTATACAGGCGAAACACATTTCTCTTTGTTCACTCTGAGCAGAAATACAAAGTCCCTATATTTGACTTCCTGTCAATAAGAGGGCAGAAGGAGGTGCCTCAGCACCAAGGTAAGTTACAGATTCCTCTAGATTTAAGGACATTGTGCTATTCATGGAGTCTTTTGAAGGTTTATATTTAATTAAAAGTATCCACTAATAGTAAAACATGGCTGGATTCCTTCTCTGAGCATAATACTGTTTTAGAAGCTGAGATGAAATCGATGTAGCTGCAGTATTTGTATGAAGATTCTTCAAGCTGAAGTTGCTTAAAACAGGCATTTGGGCTTAGGGGGAGTCTCTTATAGGTAGATACTTTCAAATATTATTTTACTTAAGATTAGTTTTTATGATCCACAATCCACAACTGAAAAAAAAAATTGAAAGTCAAAGTGTTTACCCAACCTAAAGTGATTCAAGTGAGACCTGGTGGGATGAGGAGAAGCTGTGATGGCTTTGCTGGTACTCTTTCTACCTTGTGATTTCTGTGTGAGCTACTTCAGCAAACAGAGATGAACGAACCAGCCACTCTCTCCGACCTCAGGACATTTAGATCATGTTTGCAGTTCTGTGGCTCAGAATGTAGGCTTTTCCCCTTAGGCCTGTCTTTTCATTACACTCAAGATATTCTGTATTGTGATCTCTTACTGCAATTATAATATTTCTCAGCTCCCTGCCTGGTAAATTCTGCTGCCCCTCCCCCCTCTTTCTCCATCCTTTCCTATCTTGCAACTATGTATTAGGCATGGTTATCCATAGTGCAAAAAACAATAGAATAAGTAGATAGGTAGAAATGAAAAGAGTGGGGGGGCGGAGGGAAGGAAGGAGGGAGAGAGTGAAGAGAAGAAGGAAGAAGAGGAGGATGGGGAAAGGAATGTGGAGAGAGAGATAAAGGAAGTAAAAGAGGAGAGAAGGATGGAAAGGTAGAGATGAGGAGGGGAGAGGAGAGAGAAGGAACAGACAGAAAGCATGGCAGAAAAAGGAAAAAAATGGAATGAGGAAATGAGAGAAGAAAGGAAGGCGGAAGGGAAAAAAGGAGGAAGAAGGAAAAAAGGAAAAATAAGGAAGGGAATGGGAAGCTAAAGTAGGAGAAAAAGAAGGAAGGCAGGGAGAAGGAGATGACAGGAAAGGAGGGAGGGGTGATGGAGGGAGGAAGGAATGATGAAGTATGTATGAATGAGAGGGGATCTGTTGCCTGCAAATTAGATAACCATAAAAATTCATGCTCTAATTGAATCTGAGTTCAAAGGCCTAAGAACAAGGCTAATTGTGTAATCGCCTGACTGAGGCCAAAGGCCTGAGAACTATGAGGTGGGAAGGAGGGCACCAGTGGCATCTTGTTGATGAAGACCTTAGAACTAGAACTTAAACGTCCTTTGGTAAGGACAATGGATGTCCCAGTTTGAGATGAGGAAAAAGGAGAGGGAGAATGCTCCCTTTCTTTACTTCTGTATTCTCCCAGGCCCTCAGGAGATCGAAGATGCTGCCTACACTGATGACAGCAGATCACCTTCATTCTGTTTTCCAACTCAGCTCCTTTTCTCTCCTGAAACATGCCCAGAGCTGACATGTTTAACCAGTTACAGGCCATCCACTATCCCTGTCAAATTAGCTCTCGCAGACATATCCATTTTGATATAGAGTCTATAAAGATTTTTTTTTTGAAACTTATGTGATGTCTTTAGACTTCCTCAAGGGGTCAGATAATATCAGATTCTTTGCCACTGACCCCAAATCTTGCATGGTCTGGCTTTCTCTCTATCCCTTTAGCTTACCACCCTCAACCCTTCCTACATGAATTTCCTTAGTTTCTAAGCATGTCAGGGCCTTTGTCTGTCTGGGCCTTTATACTGGATGTTCCTCTGTGGTGGATTCTCTTTCCTCTCTAGCTCTATTAAATTTTTGGATAAATCTCCATCCTTAAATCCTTGTTAAAATTCTAGGTCATTCAGGAGATCCATCTTTCTTCCTGCAATTGGCCACTGTCCCATTCCCCTGTTCCCCAACTTGTCTTAATTACATCAATCAAAATCTGTAATTAGCTTGGCCATATCACTCAGTTGTCCTTAATCGTCCTGTCCACTAATTTTCTACTATAGAACAATGGTGGTACTGAGAGGTTAAGGTCATTATCTAACAAATGGCTGCATAAGCCTTCAATGATTTTCCTAAACAAGGCAACTGTGGAGGACCTTGACCTCACCCATCCCGCTTGGAACTTGACCTTGTTTCCTTGCCAGTTGTTTCTATTTGAGTCTACCCACAAGCTTGGATTGAAAGAACCTGGCATTGACTTCTTCCCAAAGACAAGACACAAAACCTAGCCAGTGCTTACTCTCTAAGAAAGAGTATGTTGAGTTCCTTGAAATTGTTGCTCACTTGTATTATCTTGTGGTCACTGTATAGCAAACATATGCTCAGGCCCTGTTCTGTACTATACCTGGAAGTACGGTCTTTCTTCTGAGCAGTGTGACAGATAAAAACTGCATTTAAATCCCAGCCCCAACTCTTGCTAGCTAAGTGATGCTAAGCCAATATTTAGTCTATTTTTTTTTTCATTTGTTGAATGGTCGCAAATAATACCCACTTCACAGATTTTATAATAATAATTTTGTAAATAATAATAGTAATTATTTAATAGTAATTATTATTATTACTATTATTTTCATTTATCAAGACAGGGTTTCTCTGTGAAGCAGCCCTGGCTGTCTGCAACTCACTCTGTAGACCAGACTGGCCTTGAACTCACAAAGATCCACCTGCCTCTGCTTCCTGAGTGCTGGGATTAAAGATGTTCACGACCATCATCAGGCTCACAGAATTATTTTAAACTTCTGATGATTTGGGTGTATAACTTCTTTGTATTTGGTATAAACTATGTTTGATTCCCCCCCCACACCCCTGGAAAAAGAAGTGAAAATACCCTGTGTTATGATATCATGTTATAATTTCAGCCACAATAAGGCTGGCACTTCTGGGTTCTAGGGCCATGCATGTGCAGACAAGCCCTCAGACAGAAGTGCCTAATTGTCCTGGGGATGTTAAAGGGCCCCTCATGACCCATGTGCATATGTGGTTGCATCATCCACATATGACTCAGCTAAGCCCTTGCGTGATTGTGTGAGCCTTGTCATCTGTGTATGACATAGACACATCAACCCCCTGTGCACATGTTCTAGGCAGCTTTTAAAAGCTGGACACGGCATCTTCCTCTCTGTCTGCACACCAACCTTCACCAGGCCTGTACAATCCCCCAATAAACTCCTAAATGGGTTTGTTGCATGTTCCGTGTTTCTCACTTGCTCCAGGTAATTTCATCGGTGCTGTGAGACTTGGGAGGCTCTCCTGTGCCTCTCCTGGGGTTGGGATCCGGAACTTGGTATTTTTTCCACAACAACCACATGTTCCATCTGCCTGAGCATGATTTCTATGCACACCACCAGCTTCAATTGGTGAGTTTTTTCCATTCTGGTCAGCTTAACCATTTCTCTGAACCTAAGGAACTGACTGTTTAGCCCCTGGAAATCTTCTAGTGTTCCTAGAAATGGGGGTACAGCTCCCAACCACGGCCTTCACAGCTACAGTTGAGTCCTTCACTAACATTCATCTCTGGATTGCTTCCCTTAGCTAAAATCATGTTTGGAAAACCCAGGGTCAGTCCTCCTGTGACTGGGGGCCCAGGGTTTCCCAGATTTTTCTTTCCCCTTTCTTTTCTTTTTTTTTTTTCTTTTCTTTTGAACCACTGACAAATGACCTCTCTGGCTTCTGAGTTGCCCAGACCAGAGTCAGTCAGGATTTAACACCCTCCTATAGGTAGAGGACACTCTCCAACAAGCTCTACAGTGTTCACTGCCATTTTACACCTCACCTATAGAGGGGAGATTTCCTCCTATAAGCCTTGTGGTGTCACTGTGTTTGAGGGTTTTCATGGTTTCAGTTATGGGTAGCAAGCCATCCAAGACCATCAATCTAGCCTCCACCCTGGGATACCTTTTAGAGGCCCTGAAACCCCAGGCCTTAATGCCCTACTTACAGATTCCCACACTTGTCCATCTTTGTTAAAAAACATAGCCTCAATACAATTTAGATAACAATTTAAAGTGGCTGTCTAATGGCACCTTTGATCTTGATATTCTATTGGAGCTTTCTAACTACTGTCAGGCAAATTGAAGGAGTTTTCTTATATCCAAGCCTTTTACTATCTAAGCTCTAAGTCCCAATTTTATAATCTCACCTTTTATGATAGCTATATGATCCTATCTAATAACCTACTTCCTGAAAAGCACACGCGAGTTTGGGAGCAGGCCAGACTACATGCAGACGAGGTTCACCAAACACATGCAGCACACCCCCCAGGGGCAGAGGTGGTGAAATTATACTGAAATTATAACACCCATGTACATGTGTGGTTGCATCATGCACGTATAACTCAGCTAAGCCCTTGCACACATGCTTGAGCCTCATCATCTGCACACGACATAGTCATGTCAACCCCCTGTGTGCATGCGCTAGGCAGCTTTTAAAAGTTGGTTGCACCATCTCCCTCTCTCTCTCTGCACACTGACTTCCCCAGGCCTTTACAGGCCCCCTCTAATAAACTCCTAAGTGAGTTTGTTCCATGTTCCATGTTTCTTTCTCACTTGCTCCAGATAATTTTACTCTGTGTTGGAACCTGGCCCAGGAGTGAAACCATGTGAGGAAAAATTTTGAGAACTTGTGAGATAACTCCCAGGATCAGGCAAAAGTCTTGTAATCTCTGTTTCTCCATAACATGGGTTGCTCTTGGGATGCACTTTCATGCCCCTCCCAGGTATAGTAAATAGGAATGGGTCTTACCTTTGATTACCCCCAGCTTACCCTCATTATTCAGAATGATGTTTCTAAGCATGGCACCCCGTGACTTCATGCAACCCAGACTCATCTATCCTTGCCCTAGTGACTCTATACAGCTTGAACTCAAGTGGACTTGCTCAAAAGACTTCGCCTAGTTCCTAGGATACCCTCAGAATATAAATTGCCTGATGCCTTTGTTGGGGTCCAGCCTAGATAGGGTTTGCATGTTCCAAAAATTGGGACATGTGAATTAGAAATATTAAATAGGAGGAAGAGAGATTCGAAAGAAAAGGAACAGAGTTGCAGAGTAGAACCAGGAGGGAAATCGAATGAATATTGTATTTGCTCATGTTTATTTTCCACATGCTTACATACCCCAATTCAAAAGGTGGGGGAGAAGGCAAAAGATTGCTTTAACGTGACACAAAGAACAAACAGAGCAATTAACTGCTCCAATACCAGAAACATCAAGCGACTATATCCTGAGCTTAGCATTTTATTGTTTAGGCACTACATGCAGCAACCACACCTTAGACCAAACATCCTGTAGGCCATTTCTTTCTGGGTCAAACCTCCAATCATATCCTTGAACGAACAGGAATAGGCTCAATACCTCAAACACCACACCCTAGGTCAAGACATCTTGTTTGTAGGCACACCTTAAGTTGGACCTCTTGTCAATAAACTTGAAAGAACAAGAGTAGGCTTAAACTTTCTGACTTTCAGTTAAGATGGTGCAAACCCACTTCTGTGGACCCCTACATGTGCTGAATAAGGAGGGATATTGTATTAGGCTCCACTCTCCCTGGTTCAAGCAGTCAACTAGAACAGTAACAACCTTGCACTTTCTAGAAGCTTACAGGCTTCTTGTCCTGGTCTCAGTTTCACACTGTTTACCAAAGGCTCAACGAACATGGGTCAAGAAGGAAAAGAAAGGTTGAAAGAATCAGAGTTTGGGGAGAATTGCTGCAAAACCATGCGTTCTGGATGTGGCCAGGCCATCATGCCCGCCATAGCTGTAGCTGCCTGCATCAGGGCTTCAAGAGCTCAAGCCAGTCAACATTCTAACATGATGTGGGAGGACCTCAGGGTGTCCTTGACCCACCTGAGCATTTTCAGGAGTCGATGGTTGCTAGGAAAGAAAGGTCATTTTTTTTAAGTATGTGACCTCTTAGGGGTTACTCGTGGCCCAGTGGATGGTTCTCTATCCATGTTCTTGCAGCTAACACTAACTACAGCTAGAGGCTTATAAAGAAAAAAAGGGACAGGATATGAGATTAGTAACAGTCTTGGAGAAGTTGGAAGAGAGAGAGAGAGATTCAAAATATATCATATAAATGTATAAATTTCATGAAGAATCGATAAATAAAATAAAAGAGTTCTTCTCTGACTCTTACTTTTCCTGCTTAGTGCCCACCGCATTTCTGAACCCTGGGTCTCAGGGATTGTGTCTCATCTTCTGAGGGCCCTTACATGTCACTCTGCATTTTATTCATGATAGCCGCGCTATATACAAATGAATGAAAATGCGTGCATGATGAGACGATTGGGGGACCTCTCTGGACTGTATGTAGCTCCTGGCTGCCTTGTTCTCCGCTCAGCACAACGCCTTTATGCTCTCATTAGCACCTCTCACCTGGTCCTGCACTTGTCTCTTCCCTACTTTAACCAGCCCCGTTGTTCCCTGTGACACCATTACAGCTCTTCCTTAAGGCTCAACTTTTATTTGAATCGATTTTCCTTTTGTTAAGAGAATCCTAGTTTAACACAGATCCACCTTTCTCTTGGCATTTTTTTTCCTAGTCTCTCTGAAAACTTAAAGTGACCTTTCAGTTTCTGAATGCAGAAACCATACCGCAAAAGTCCCACTTTTTAATCAGTGGAGTTTAACATGAAAGTCTGACCTCCGAGTCAAACCTTTGAACACTTGACTTGACAATTTATTACTTCTGCAGTGGCAGCTATTAGCCCAACCCTGGGAACAAGTAAGTTATCTAAAACACATTGTTCACCTGCTGTTGTTATTAAGACAGCTACAGGCCTACATGGCATCAAGCAACCCATCATTCAGGCAGACAGCAAAGTGACACGACCTATGCTTCTTGTGCACACTCCAGATACTTCATAGCATGGCCTTGTGCCCTGTCAAACCAGCCGTGATAATCACATTTTAGCAAAACCCAGATCTTTGGAGATGAGCGTAGTTATGCACATTCATTTTTCCTCTGGTCGCTCAGAAGTAAATACAGTCATCATTCAATCTGAATAATCAAAAGCTTTGAATTAAAGTCTCAAAAATTTCAACAGAAGATCAAACAGAAGAAAATTAATTCTTTTCCTAGCATTTGTGTAATACACATAAGGAAAGTTTCATTTGTGGCTAAAGGGACAAAATTGCTTCTCCTGTATGTGTGTGTGTGTGTGGTGGGAAGGTATATATGCACACATGTGTGCATATATAGAGAGCGGAGATCAAACCCAGGAATCCTTTAAGAATTACTCACTTTGTTTTCTGAGATGGAATGTTTCATCGGCTTGCAGCTCACTGATTAGCTAGGTTAACTGGTCTTTAGTAAATTTAACAATCTGACCCCGCTGGCTCCCTAGTGCTGTGGGATTACATTTGTCCAGCATTTTCATATGGCTTAACAGGATGGGACTTAGTTCTGGAAGCTTATGTGGCAAGCATTTTTCCATGTGAGACATCCCACCAGACAAGTTGCTTCTGTTGAGTAAACTCAGAGAAGTTGCAACATTGACGTGATTGTTCTGGCTCTAGGTGAGACTTCTGCAACTGGACTATTGGAAAAAACTCCACATGATAACTCCTGGTTGGGTGTTATCAGTTGGCTGTTTTGTTTTCACTATTTTCCTGAGTATCTGGAGAGTGATGCTTTTCTTGGAAAGAATGGGAGGACCAAAGTTTTCTTACTATAGGTTTAATACAGCCTTCCAATATAGAAGATATTTTTAAGTTTTGCTTGTGGTAATTTGGGAGGAAAAACCAGAGCTGAATAAAACTGAAGCACAAAATGATGAAACTTGAGCCATGGCCAAGGGTTCCCATGACATCCTCATGATTCCTTTAATAAACAATAAGTTTGCATCTCTGGTTCTCTAAGCTGTAACAACTTAAGCATCTCAAATAGAAGTTTTGGTGGTTACTGGAGGAAGGTAAACTGACAGTCTTGTGAGTTGCTTACCAATAGTCTAGAAATGATCAGGAATTAGAAAACAGCAGCAAGCATATTTATAATATTTGTAAATATTTATGAATTTTAATAAAAAGTAATCCTTACAGAAAAAGGATTTTTTTAGTGGCATTTATTGTGGGAGTAAACTGACCTCAGAGGCCACTCTTACTGCAACCTGATGCTACATTTGGCATCCAATATGATCATTCCTGAAGACAATTTCAATTATTTCAATATGCATTCATAATGGATTTCACAGTTAGCAAGATCTGCATTCCAAAATATTGAAAAAAAATGAGCATCTTTGGCTGCTTAAAGTGTTAAGCTTTAATCAGTAGAAAATTTACTTATGAAAAAATGCTGTCCTCCAGTAATGTAGAACAAACATAGCAAAGCAGTGACAATTAATTTTTAAAAGCAGTAATAATTATCCTTCCTGTCAAGGAAACTTTTCATGACTGTCTCACGTATTGCTTCTGCCAGTCCATGAGGTAGTGACTATTGCTGCCCTCACGTAAGTACTGAAGCCATAGTACATAAACAAAGAGTGCTCTGATTTCACATTATGAGACAAAGAACCTTCCAAGATACCTTGGGTTCATTTTGTGATGTCCATCTACTTCTGGGCATGCCCTTAAGAATGGTTTGCTTCCCCAGTGAGACTCCTTAGAGAAAACTGGTGTTTCATTTGCAACTTATTACTAACTGGAAGTAGCTTCCAGGTTAGGGATGTGGGCACATGTCCCCTTCTCCTTTTGGCTCTGGTCCTGAGTTTTTTGATATCCGCAGTAAAGGCATCATTCATCTCGTTGATGGCTTTCATATTCCCACTTCCTGTGGGCAAGAATCCTTTCTTCAGGATACCTAGATATCCCAAATGCAAAGCAGCGTAGTTTCACTGAGACTGAAATAATAAGATATTTTCATCCCTGTTTGCATAATTCTGACTCTTGCTCCACTAGCGGCCATCAAATTTTCACTAACTCCTCAGCTAGGCATAGAACTTTGTGTACCTTTCCCTAGTCAATCTGGTATTTGGATTGATTTGATCTTACACAAATCTTACGTGTGTTGTCACAGCCTCTCTGTGAGTTCATGTGTGCAACATGTGTACGACATGTGTGCAACATGCCATGTCTGACAAAGGCTGCTCACCTACAAATGTCTGTAACATCTGGTGCTTCACACTTTCCATGCTAACATATATAAAACCTACCTACACTATGAAAACTATGCATGAGGGCTAAAGCTTCTTGGTCTATACTAGCTGATCTCTCCATATCCTATGACTCAGCAACAGGGTCTTATATTATGAAAATGGTCATCCTATTAAAAGCAGTCAATAGAGTCAACAAAATCACCATCAAAATTCCAACATAAGTCTTCAGAATTTTTTTTAAATCTTAAAAATTGTATGGAAACTCAAATGGTATATGGTAATCAAACTAGCCTCGAATAATAAAAATACAGCATTGCTATGACTGGTTTCAAGTTACACTATAGAGCCTTAATAATTAAAACACCATGCTACTGGTATAAAAATTGACACAGGGACAATAGACTTGAAGACACATATGTAAGCCCACACTTATATAGCCACATGCTTTTTTTTCTCTGTATGTAACCTTTGATGCATTTAAAAAATATTTTTCAGATTATAACATAGTTACAACATTTCTACCTTCCTTTTCCTACTGGGAAATCTTCCCTTATAACTCAAGAGACCAAAAATACACTTTGAAGAAAACACAGCTAAGCTTCTTCAACAAATGGTGCTGGTTAAACTGGGTAGCTACAAGCTAAAGAAAGAAATTAGATTCTTATTCCTCAACAGTCACAAAACTCAATTCCACATGGATCAGGACTTCAATATAAGTCCTGATACCCTGAATCTAATAGAAGATAAAATAGGGAATATACTCAAGTTTGTGGGCACAAGAAAGGACCTTCTAGACAAGACCCTAGCAGTGCCAATAACTAGCAAGTCAGAGCTCATCTGTATAGCAAAAGACACCATCTACCATGTATAGAAGCAGTCTAGAAATTGGGAAAAATCTTTACCGTTTATAATTTTGAGGGTTGGTGTCTAGACCATACATATAACATACATGCAAAACATATAATATATAATATACATATAACATATAATATATATAAACATATGATATACATATAATGAAATACCAAGAAAATAAATAAATCAATTAAAATTTAGGGACATGGTCCTAAATTAACTTCTCAAAACAAAACCGTGAAAAGAAATAAAAATGCCTGAGAGATTTTCATAAAAGCTGATCTTCCTTATTCATCAGAGATGCAAATTAAAACTACTTTGAGATTTAATCTTACCCCAGTAAAAACCTCTAAGGAAAAAAAAAAGTAGATTGAAAATGCTGGGGTGGATGGAGATAGTCACAGAGACCCATACTGGAGCACCGGACTGAGCTTCCAAGTTCCCAATGAGGAGCAGAAGGAGGGAGAACAGGAGCAAGGAAGTCAGGACCACGAGGGGTGCACCCAACCACTG
Source organism: Neodon shergylaensis (assembly GCA_025134845.1). Classification (NCBI taxonomy): domain Eukaryota; kingdom Metazoa; phylum Chordata; class Mammalia; order Rodentia; family Cricetidae; genus Neodon; species Neodon shergylaensis. The sequence continues at coordinate 10,195,664 of JABTXL010000003.1, read as the reverse complement.
AGACAGTGTGGCTGATCTATTGGGAGCTCACCAAGGCCAGCTGGACTGTGATGGAAGAAGCATGGGATAAAACCAGACTCTTTGAACATGGCGAACAATGGGGGCTGATGAGAAGCCAAGGACAATGGCCCTGGGTTTTGATCCTACTTCAAGTTCTGGCTTTGTGGGAGCCTAGCCAGTTTGGATGTTCACCTTCCTAGACATGGACGGAGGGGGAGGACCTTGGACTTTCCACAGGACAGGGAACCCTGACTGCTCTTTGGACTGGAGAGGGCGGGGGAGAGGAGTGGGGGGAAGGGGAGAAGGGTGGGAGGAGGGGTAGGGAAATGGGAGGCTGGGAGGAGGCGGAAACTTTTTTTTTCTTTTTCTCAATAAAAAATTAAAAAAAAAAGAATAAAATTTAAAAACTTAAAAAAAAGAAAAGAAAGTTTTGGGGTGGATATGGGGATGGTGAATACTTGTCTGCTGTTGGTAAAAGTGCAAACTGGAGCAACCACTCTGGAAACCGGTGCTGAAGGCTATAGAAAAGCAAAAAATTGCAACCATATGTATGACATTTGTATGACTCCCAAGTATATTCCCGAAGCACTCTATATCCTACTAGAGAGATTTCATTGCTGTTCTATTTCTAATAACCAGGAAATGGAAACAGCCTAGATACCTAGCATCAGATGAATGGAATATAAAGATATGATACTTATACACAATAAAATATTATTTAGCTGTTAAGAATGATGAAATTATGGAAATATTTAGGTAGTTCAAACCTATGGAAACAAATTCCAAACGTTCTCTTGTATATTTCTATGTTAGTTTTGAAACTAGATTTATGCATTTAAATCGGAATTATCATAGAAAGCAAGGAAACTATTAAAGTGTCACAGGGGTAAATATCAAGGAATGAGAGAGGAAATACAGGTATATGAAGGTGGGGAGAAGAAATGGTGGTGCAAGAAACATAAAATATGATGGAGGATAGGAAAGCAAGGTAGGGAAATGAGTGGTGCGGGGTAACTAGCATTAAAGACATTTAAATTCTTTAGATTTACTTTATGTGTGACAGTTTTGCTTCATGTATGTATGTATGTATGTATACCATGTACAATCATGATGTCTGTGGAAGTCAGTAGGGGGCATTGGATCTCTGAGAATTGGGGTTACAGAAGATTGTGAGCATCCATGTGGTGCTGGGAACTGAACACAGGTCTTCTAAAAGAACAAATGATTTTTTCCCTTTTCTTATTAAGATTTTTAAATACAATCTTTTCTCATTCTTCATAGCTATCCCCGGTTCCATTCCATCCCCTCCTCCTGCTTCCTCTACCTTTCCCCACCCCACCTCCCCATCCACCCCTCAAAAAAGGTTGACTCCATGGGGAGTCAACAAAGTCTGTCATTTCACTTGGTGGCAAGACCAATCCCCTCCCACCTATATATCTAGGCTGAGCAAGGTATGCCTCCAAAGAGAACATGTTCCTAGATTTCAGTTCAAGCACTGGGGATAAATTCTGGCCCCACCGTCAGTGGCCTCACAGACTGTCTAAGCCTCACAACTGTCCCCCACCTTCAGTGGGCTTAATTTGGTCCTGTGCAGGTTCGCCAGCTATCAGCTCGGAGTCACTGAGCTCTCTCTGACTCATAGCTGTTTCTGTGGGTATCACCATCATGGTCTTGACCCCATTGCACCTATTATCGCTCCTCCCTCTCTTGCGCTGGTCTCAGAAACCTTGGCCCAGTGTGCTTCACTGTAGATCTCTGTACCTGCTTCCATCAGTTTCTGGATGAAGGTTCTATGATGACAATTAAGGTAGTCACCAGTCTGATTACAGGGCAAGGCCAATTTAGGCGTTCTCTCTACTGTTGCTTAGGGTCTTAGCTGGGGTCATCCTTGAAGATTCCTTGGAATGTCTCTAGTGCTATGTTTCTCAATAGCCCTTTAATGGCTCCATCATTTAAGATGTCTCTTTCCTTTCCCTCCCTCGCTGTCCTTCCCCCTTCTTGAGTACCTCTTTCTGAGCTGTTGGTTAGTGGAGTCTACTAAATACCCCCAAAGTTTACAAACTCTTGCCATTACTTTTGATTACCTTCCAGAACTTGATGGTAAGACTTTATTGGTGAAATAATCACATACTTTTAGATCTTGTAAGTGAGTAAAAGTTTCTACATAAGAAAAGGAAATTGGAGGGCAACCCACTGGGAATCAAGTAGAGCCATGTTTTATATAATTTTTATTTATTGTTTGATAGTTTCATAAATATTTACTCAAATTCACCTGTGAGTGCATGACCTCCATTTCTTCCTTTATTCCCACCACCACCACCTTTCCCTTCTGATTTCATACTCTCTCTCCCCTCCCTCCCTAATTTCCTCTTTCCCCCTCAAATCCACTAATTCCTGTTAGCACTGCAGAGCGTATCTGTGAGTGTAGGACTATCTACTAGAGCATGAGGAACCTCTCAGAGACCACATCCCTGCAGGGCAGCAACTTCCCTTCCTCGGCAGCCAGCAACTGTGTTTAGAACTTCCCGAACCCCTATGCAATGCTGGCATTTTAGATAGTCTGAACTTGTTCAGGCCTAGTGCACACAGTAATCATGTGCCACAGGTTAAATATTAAAAGAAGAGCTGTTTTCAGGAAACCTCAGCTGTGTACTTTGTCATTTTGTACAGAGTCAGATGTATGGTCCATTGGTTTGAGAGACTGACACCTTTATCGCTGGGAAATTCACTTAGGAATACTCAGGACTAAGATGTTAAGAATTACAAGTTCACCAGAGAAACAGCAGTATCTCGTTTCACTGATCTCCTAAGAGCAATAGCTTCAGCCGATACAGTGTGCAAGTGTGTTGAACTCAGAAAGAGTGATGAATGACATGACCAAGGTAAAGGCCCTCTACCCACTTCTCTGTCTACTCTGCAAGTTGACATAACTCTCTATGATGCCTACGGCCTCTCAATTCTAGCACTGTTCACTCTCCTGGCTTCTCTCTTGCTATCCTCCTGCCCACTTACCTAGTCCTTAAATTTTACAAAATTTCTTTGGCATTTCATCACCTGAAGGTTTTAGCAAAACCCTCTTTCTTTGTGCCGCAGGCTTGGCTTCAAAGGCCAACTTCCATTTCAAGTGGCAAATGCTGTTTCCCTTGAAACTTTCCCCAGTTCAGGTACTATCTCGTGACATTTGACAGCTGATGCTGCTATTGTTAACACTTGTGCACTAGGTGCCCACTATTCCTGTAAATGTCCTGTTGGCTCTTTTAGTCATGAGAACTCTGCTGCAAACCACACAAAGCAGCCGTGAATAGATTTCCTTGACTGAGTAAACAGATTTGTGATTTAATGATCGCCCCTTGTTTTTCTCCTGCCGTGTCCTCTGATGTTTGCACACCTGTCACCTGTCTGACATCACAACATCACATCTCCCTCTGAGATGGAAGCATTGGTGCTCCAGATTGCCAAGCCGCCTTTGGCACTAACAAGATGATGAGGAGGAGGCTTGCCCATCCCTCATTTGTTAAGTTTCTCCAATCTGTGAGGTTTCGTAAGAAATTTCAAATGAAATTACATTCAATGGAACATTTGATGACCAACCTTTGGTATAGACTGTGATGTCTGGGGAACTCCGGGAGCCAGCTAGGGCTTTGCATGGATAAATTTCTCCTTTGCTAACAAAGTCAGTTCTCCCCAGTCCCTAGGCACCAAAACAAGAAAAGGATTGACTGTCATTCGGATCCTTTTTACTGACAATCTTCCTATACCTCCTGGTTTTCAGTGTGCTTGATAGTTTCCTTTGTTAAATCATAGTTCCAAGCCTGCAGTGTGTACTTCCAATTTGTCATTCTGTCCTTGGTCCCAATGTCTCCTCAAGGCCATCTCACTTTCTGACAGTGGCAGGCTTAAGTGTATCTATCGAGAAATGAGGACTTAATTGAAGCACGCTGATCTCTCCTAGTTAAAAGGCAAGAATCAGTCCTAACAGCTGGGCCTTCAGAATGACACTGTGACTGCAACTGAAACTCATTTTGGGCTTCTCATCTTTGACTGTTTTTGCTTCTTTTTCAAGAATGATTCACCAGACAAAGTTCCCTCTTTTCTCAGCATTCAGGATACATTGCCTCAACTCCAACCCATGTTCTGGAAGTTACGTCTCCTTTCAGTCCTGTGTGCATGCTGGATGTGTGTGGTCCAGGTGGCTCCCCTTGTCTGAGACTTGGCACACATTGTCCTTGTGCTGCTGTCTTCATTTATTTTTTGAAATTACATGGATTCTTTGCATCAGGAAACCCACCACATAGCTTAGTTATTGAACCCGGACCTCAGGAAATTGTGCATTTTTCTCTAAAGGGAATGGATGTTCTCATTAACAATCATATCAGGAAGAAAGGGCTCATGGGAAAGGAACAAGAGATATGGGAATGGGAAACGTTTGTTAGCGTGTCTGAAAGGTCAGTGTGAAGATGTCCAGAGCCTCTCTAGGGAGAGCCACCCTTGGAAAACTAGAGAGAGGTAGGAGCAAGGCAGACAGTTTGCCTGAGAAGTCCTAACTCTAGATGGGGCTGCGGAACATGTTCAAGGCCTCGGCTCATGGTGTAAAATGACAAACAGAAAGTAAGGTCTCAGCTCATGATGCTGTTAGGTGATGGAAGGAAGGTAAGAGTTAGCACTTTCATTTCAAATGTAGCAAGAAACACACACATGTATACATACAGCCACATTTGTGCACACATACAAATATTTACATACATATATTTATACATGCATATAAACACATACCTGAACACACACAAACATTGATTTTTATAATGCTGCACTAGTCTGCAATCTCACTAACAGGGAATGGGGCTTCTGCTCTCTACATACCCTCTCCCACCAACACTGAATGTGGGTCCCACTCTCCACGTGTCCTCTTCCACCAGCTGTGAATCAGGGTTCCATTGCCCACACATTCTCTCCTGCCAACAAGTCATTTGGGTCCTATTCTCCACAAGTCCACTCCTAATACTGAATGGGGGTCCCACTGTCCTCACGTCCTATCCCACCAACACTGAATGGGGGTCCCACTGTCCACACGTCCTCTCCCACCAACACTGAATGGGGGTTCCACTCTGCACACGTCTGCTGTGGGAGCACATTCCACTCCTTCAGCAAATAACCTTTAAGATCAGCTCACTTGGGCATGGTCTCTTATACTGTAAAAGCTGCTGTAAAGCGTGTGCCCACTCTCTTGCTTCCGGCTCCCACTTCTGTCTGCTAGACCCTGTTCCTGTTTGCACAGAGGACTGTTATCTAGGACAGTGATCTGTAAGTTTTTTCCTTAAATAAATAACCCTTTTATTATTCATAATTCTGAACTGGTGTGAGATTATTTTATGACTTCTGTCATCACACATCCTCTCACATCAACACTGTGCACATCATCTCCCACCAATAGTGAATGAGAGCTCTGCTGCCCTCATGCCTTTTCCCACCTACAGTGAATCAGGGTCCCACTGTCCACATGTCTTCTCCCACCAACAGTGAATGGAGGTTTGCCATCCACATATGTTCTCCAGAATTTCCTGATCTTAGACAATCCACCTGGAATCTCAGCGTAGTTTTAATTTGTATTTCCCTAATTGTTAAACATTTTGATATTTCTTAATCAATTTTTATTTTTTCATTTCATAATTCTCTGTTCAGATCCATAACCCATTTTTAAAAATTGTGTTAATTTTGTATTTAGTCTTTTTTAAAGTTCCTTTTTATATTAATTATCTGTCAGATATAAAACTGGCAAAGATCCTCTGGATTTACTGAGCTCCTTTACTGGGTTTATTGCTACCTCCGCTGTACAGAAGCTTTTTAGATTTATGACTCCTACTTGTCAGTTGTTAGCCTTAACTCGAGGGGACAGAGTACTTGCATCTAGCACTCAATAAAGTGTCTGAGGTCTCACATTGAAGTCTTTGATCTATTTGGAGTGAATATTTCAGGGTGATAGATATGGCTATAATTTCATTCTTTTACATTTGGACAAGCTATTTTCCTCAGTATTTGTTGAAGATGCTGTTGTTTCTCCACTGTGTATTTATGGCATCTTTATAAATTATAAGATGGTTCTAATGACACAGCTGTAACCATCTTTAATATAATTCAATATAATCTTCAATATAATTCTTGTAACCTAGATGCTGCCATATATCAAAATGATTATCCATCTATATCTGGTGATGGAGATGAAGGGATGGTTCAACATAAGTAAATGAAAGAAAAATAAATTGTACAAACCGACTTAAAGACAAAAATCATATGTTCTTCTGAGTACATATGGAAAGGTTTTGACTTTTTTTTTATTAATTTTTTATTGAGAAAAAAAAAAACAACGTTTCCCCCGCCTCCCCGCCTCCCATTTCCCTCTCCCTCCTTCCACCCTTCTCCCCCTCCCCCCACTCCTCTCCCCCTCCCTCTCCAGTCCAAGGAGCAGTCAGGGTTCCCTGCCCTGTGGAAAGTCCAAGGTGCTCCCCCCTCCGTCCATGTCTAGGAAGGTGAACATCCAAACTGACTAGGCTCCCACAAAGCCAGAACATGAAGTAGGATCAAAACCCTTGGCTTCTCATCAGCCCCCATTGTTCGCCATGATCAGAGAGTCCGGTTTTATCCCATGCTTCTTCGGTCTCATTCCATCTGGCCTTGGTGAGCTCCCAATAGATCAGCCACACTGTCTCAGTGGTTGGGTGCACCCCTCGTGGTCCTGACTTCCTCGCTCATGCTCTCCCTCCTTCCACTCCTCGATGGGAACTTGGGAGCTCAGTCCGGTGCTCCAGTGTGGGTCTCTGTGACTATCTCCATCCATCACCAGCTGAAGGTTCTATGGTGATATGCAAGATATTCGTTAGTATGGCTATAGGATAGGGTCATTTCAGGTTCCCTATCCTCAGTTGCCCAAGGAACTAACTGGGGACCTCGCCTTGGGTTCCTGGGAGCCACTCTAGGTTCAAGACTCTTGCCAACCCTAAGGTGGCTCCCTTAACTAAGAATTGTGCTTCCGTGTTCCTCTATCCAACCTTGAAAATCCAATATTCTTTTTATGATAAAAGTCCCAGAGAGAGAAGGGCTAGAGGAAATATAATTCATTATAAGAAATGCTGAGGGCAGGGTTCCCTGCCACCTCTTAAGGAGGAACGGGGAGGGAGGAGGGTGAGTGGGGGGAGTGGGAGGGGAATGGGAGGAGGGGAGGAAGTGTAAATTTTTGAATGGAAAAAATAAAAAAGGAAACCAAAAGAAATTAATGCTGTACATGGAACAACCGTAACCAACATAATCTTAAGCAAAATATTATTCAAAACAATCCTATTAAAATTAGCAATGAGACAGGACTGTTCACCATCCCTAACCCTTTTCAATACAGGTCTTGTAGTAACTAGATAGAGCAATAAGACAAGAAAAATAAATTAAAGGACGCAGATCTGCAAAGTGTATCTATGCAAATGATATGATATTATACATCAGAGAACCTCGAAATCTCACCAGAAAATACCTAAAAATTGTCATAAATTTCAGCAGAGTGGCAGGATACAAAATAACCTCATACAAACTAGTAGCCCTCTTGTAGGAACCCCTATAAAGGAGATCGTAGAAATACTTCCATTCCCAACTGCCTAACAATGTAGGCATAAACCCAATCCTAACAAAGGAGGCAGAAGATGATAGAAGATGCAAAGACTTTCCTGCTCATGGATTGCTAGCATTAATATTCTACCAATGATTATTAGACCAAAATGATTATTTTACCAAAAACATAGGTTTGATACAATGGCAGTATAAAATCCCCACAACAGTCTTTACAGAAATTGGAAAAAAATCCTAAAATTCTTACCGAAACAAAAAAGACCTCACAAAGACAAATCAATCCTGACTGAAAAGATAAATGCTGAAGGGATACTGTACTAAATTTCATGGTATATTACAGAGTGGTAGTAATAAGTCATAATGGAAAGAGTATAAAAATAGATATGTAGACTAAAGGAACAGGAAAAGAATAGAAGACTCAAATATGAATATATTACCTGGTCTTAGTAATAAGATTATACAGTAGAAATTGTGTGTGTTTTTAGGTTAGGTGTTCATGTTTTCAGACTATCAGACAATTGCTTTGAATACCTAACAGCTCGCTAAACACCTGATCTTTAGCTAATAAACTAGTGTCTAGAGCTTTATGTAAATATTTAAATAAGGATAACTTCATTCAGAACCAAAAGGCCATTTGAAGTAAGCTGTTTTTAAGTTAGAAATTGTTGCTTATGTGAGTAATGACATGGAAATTAGACACAGCTATCTCTTCCTTGATCATTATTCCAATCATTGTTTCCAGAGTGGCTAGATACTCAGGGCAGAAACTCCAGAGACCTTTCTCCCCATGTCTTTTCCCCATGACCAGTGCTGTGGTTTTAGGGATGCACGACTCTATCCTACTTTTTCTGTAGGTACCAGGGATCTTAATTTCATCTCATGCTTTCAAGGCAAATACTTAATTATCTGCACCATCTTCCCAGCCCCTAGTGGTATTTTTTTTGAAGCAAAAAACATTGCTTTGCTTTGTAACTTTTCAACAGTCCTTCTACAGTCTAGAGTTCTCACATAAAATTGACACTACACACATATGACACGGTCTTAAATCTGTGAGGAAGCATCTAAGTCATACCCACACATACACCCATCCAAAAAGCTGTTTCATTTCTAGATTAAATAGCTGCTTCTATTCAGTGATTTGAACTGTGGAAATTTCTCAATGGATTGGATGTATTACTCACTGCCTCTCATGAATCTTGTCAGGACTATATCAAGGAGATGGTATCACTGACATTTTTTTAGAAGAGTCAACTGAGGTTCAGAGAAGTGATAGCCTTAAGATCCCCTGCCTGTGCTAAAGCTGCATCTAGAACCCCAAAGTACTCACTGGAAAGTTTGTATTTCTCTATGGAATCTTGACTTTTTGCCCTCAATTCCTGTGTCTCTCTGTGGTCATGTTTTATAGGACAGAAAGAAAGCACTCGTCTCACTAGTGGACTGTCATTTGCATCACATTATACTGCATACATTTACATGAATCATGCTACATACATTTACATGAGTCTTCAGATGATTCAAAGTGCTAGGGCTCAAAACAACATGCGTGATCTGTAGGCTTCTGCTCCATGCTTATGAAGGCAGCATTGCTGCTCCCATGTTTGTGACTTTTGATTATAGGAATTCAATTTATGTTTTTAGACGGGGATACGTATGAAGTATTTTTGTGTATAGTACATGGTCCTTGCCGATTATCAAATTTTGCCTTTATCTGATATTAGAGCACTTGTTTTGAAAAACAAGATCTTTGTGCACAGATATGCCCTAATAGAACCAGGAGAAATCACACGATCATGCTCATACAATTATTTTATTCCTATGATTCCTCAGTCGTGCCTGGATCAGTTCTCTTTGAATGGCTTGAAATGTGTTCTCCCAGTTATACTCTGAAGCAGGGTTTCTAAGTCCGAGGCTGAGAAACTAAAACTAAAGTGAAAGTCAGACTCCAAAGTTGACATGGTTAGTTATTGTGCATGTGTATATTTTAACAGTATGCTAACAAATACATAATAATGTCACATTAATATATTTGTATATTTACAAGTATACATTTTAAATATATATGTATTTCTTTTACAATAAAGGTATGACTATATGTATAATGTTGGTTATTGGTAATCTTTAAAAATTACATTCAAACCCAAAGAAGGTCATTGGATGAACAACTCTATAGTAGTAGCATCAAACTTGTTTGCCTTTCAGGATTAGTGGGAACTGTGATAAAAGGTGAATTAAGTCTCAGTCTTATAATTTCAGGACATGAGTTTAGGCTCACTTATCTATATTTTTGTGTGTTTTTTAAGCCTCAATAGACTCACATGTCAGTACCTTGGGGATACTGTTACCATTTTTTATGTCTATCTTAGATACAAAGATCCATAGCAAATGTGATGTCCATGTAATGATAAGCTCAGACAATTCTTGCATGGTGGTTTTCATCATGCTCTTTCTGTCTACCTCCAGAAGAGACTGCATGAAGAAAACCACATCACACTGGGCAAAGGGAAAAAGTCAAGCTAGCATAGGATAGAGTTCTCTTAATTATTAAGAATGTGAAGCACCTAGTGGATATTCCAAAACTCTTTGGAACATAATCACTTTCTTAGGTTATTTTTAAAAAAGAAATGTCTTACAGCATAGCACCCTTTTTGTTTTCAATTAGCACATATCAACTTGTAATGTTGTTTCCTTTTGGACTGTTCACTATTCCTCTCTCTCAGCCTCCCATCTCTTTGCCTCCTGAGCGAGGCTCAAGAGGCTGAGGAAGTACCTAAACCTCATCATGTCAGGACAGCTGAAACCCAGGTTCCTCTTCAAAGGCAGCATCCACAGGGACATCTTGCCGAGGAGACGCCAGTGGATATTGATGTCTGGGAGAGATGCTCTCATATGTAAAGCTTGAGACCTCCAGAGAGGAACAGGATGGCAGATCTCCCTAGCTACCACCTGCTTGGCTGTGGGCTTTCCAATGATGCGGCCATTTGTGAGTCATACATGCCCCAGTACATCACCCCTTATCCATGCTCTTATAAGTAAAGCCGTTCCTTTGCCCAATTGAACTTTGGTGAAATTATTACATTGGTCTATTGTTGATGTCCTTTTCCCTAGGAAAAGTAACACAAAAATCTCTCCATGTCCCTTGCCTTTTTCTTTTTAAGTTCTTTTCCTTTTAACTTCCATGTATAAAAGAAAATATGCAAGTTTTTTGTTTGTGAGAGCACTTAGTTCATTTAGCTTAACAACCTCTGTTCCTTTATTTTCCTACATAGGATATTTTGTTATCTATTGTTATTCGTAGTGGTTCAGTGAAATTTCACTGTGATAGAAACTGTATTTTCTTTGTCTTTTCACGTGTTGATAGTCCCTTAACAAAAAAAAACCCAAGTTCTTTACTATAGAGATGTAAACATTGTTTTTTCTTTAATTAAGAAGTTTACTGAAGTTGTTTATGTTTTCACCCACTATTGTTTAGATGCTCTGTGATTAGATGATTTAAAATTTAGGCCACGTGTCTGAGATGATTAAATGGGTGCACATGGATCTGATGAGCACTTAACTACATGGAAACGGCACATCCCCAAGAGTAGGTCTTGCCTTGCGATCAACTTAAGGGTTATTTCTATTTGGAAGAGTTGGAGACAAATTCCCTTAAGGTAGTATATGATGTTAATAAAACTACCCAAACTTTAAAAGGAAGAGAAATGGACTTGCATTATTAGTATATGATGTTAATAAAACTATCCAAACTTTAAAAGGAAGAAAAATGTTCTTGCATTATGGGGCTAAAGTGAGGCTTGAGCAGTCAAGATGGCTATAACAAATTGCTACATACATATAAATGCATAGCTAATGGAAACTAATGTAAGAGCCATAAAGAAAACATTTGGCTTAATGTTAGTTCAGTACAAATCTCTTTGCTTGTGTTCTTTAAATACATTGTGCCCCTTTCTTCTGGGGACTGCATACCCCCAGTTCTGGTTATTTAGATCTTACTGTAATGACATAGGGCGCTGATTAGGATAAGTGAACTGATCTATGGGAATGCATTCAAATAAAACCAAATGACTTAGGGAAGTATGGTCTTTATTTCCGATTGTTCAACAAAGATATAATTTAACAAGAAACAGATAATGTTTTCCAGAGGGAAAAGTTATCAGATGATAAAGACAAACATATTACACACTGGTGACCAAGTAGACCACACTCAACTCTTTAGACTTGAGACATAACTGTTCCAGTGCAATAATTGTTCAGTCTTAATGGATGTTATCTTCTGACAAGCTCACAGTTAGCACACTTGGTTCTCAGTTAGAGATTTTCCTTTGGGCAGTTGTGAAACACTGTGTGACGGAGGTCTAGCTGGAGAAAATGGTAACTAGTGAGAGACCTTAAGGGTTGAAGTCTGAAGTTGCTACTGGTCTTTTCCTTTCTTACTTCCTGCTTCTTTATTCTCCATGTTTTAATAATCATCAGTTTGAATGTAATTGGGCCTCATAATCTCATAGAGGAGGTGGGGCTTTGTTGTTGTGAATATGGCCTTTTGGAGGATGTGTGTCACTGTGGAGGTAGGCTTTGAGGTTTCCTATGCTCAAGATACTGCCCAGTGGAGTGTCTCAATTGACTTCCTGTTGCCTTCTGATCAAGATGTAGCCAGCACCATGTCTGCCTGCACACCATTGGGCTCTCAGCCACCCACCATACTCCCTGCTAGGATGATAATGGACTAAGCCTCTGAACTGTAAGCTGCCATCTCATAGATATTTTTCTTTATAAGAGTTGCTGTGGTCATGGTGTCTCTTCACAAAAATAAAAGCCTTGACTAAGATAAGCACTATATGCTCAGACTACCATGCCTTTGGTGCTAGGATATACTCAATCCATGAGTCAAAGCTAACCTTTCTCCTGAAGATCTCTGAAATTTTGTCACAATGAGGAGAAAAGTAACCAATATAGAAAGTTAAGAAAGGGGATATGTGTGGTGACACTTCCAAGCTTGAGTCAGAACAACTAGATGTGAACTGCAGAAGCAAAAACATGTCACATAAAAACCTGTGCAGAAATACTCATAGCAGCATTATTCATAATAGCCCAAACCTGGAAACAAGCATCTTTTGCTGGACAAAATACTGACCAAAGAATAGAAATAAACTACACGTCTGTTTTACTTAGGGTTTCTATTGCTGTGAAGAGACATCATGACCATGGAAACTCTTATGAAACATTTAATTGGGATGGCTTACAGTTTAGAGGTTTAGTCCATTATCGTCATGGTGGGACATGGCGATGTGCAAGCAAACATGGTACTAGAGAAGTAGCTGAGAGTCCTACATCTTGCAGGTAACAGAACAGAAATGTTCTGTAACACTAGGCAGTACCTTGAGCAAATATGAGCTCACAAAGCCTGCTTCCACACTGACATACTTCCTCCAACAAGACCACACCTCCTCCAACAAAGCCATACCTCTTCATAGTGCCACTCTCTGGGAGCCATTTTCTTTCAAACCACTATAATGTCTTACCCTGTATTTTGGTGCCATTACAGGATACCAGAATGATTAATATGTTATGACTCATGACTCTGGAGCCTGGGAAGTCTGAGTTCAAGGTGTTTGCTATATTCTGGAAAGCACTTTCTTGCTGTCATGGCAAGGTGTAAATCATCATATTGCAAAAGGTTAAGTAGGTAGGAGAAGAAGGGTGGGGTCATACCAATTTTTAGCAATAGCATTAATCCACCCATGGGCTCTACTCTCATTGCCTAGTACTCCTTAAAAATGTAAAGCCATTATATTGACAATTAAATTTCATTATAACTTTTAGAAGAGGTCAATATTCAAACCATAGCCCCCTTGGTATACATAATAATTTAGATGTACAATGTCAAAAATAAGTTGGGTACAAGCATCCAGTCCTCAAAGGTCCAACAGCAGCATCATTACTATCACATGGCTAAGCTTCTATTTTATTAAACTTTCTCAAGTAGAATTAGTCCTAAGCCTAGTAACATTGCCAGGATTAGTTTTCCTGGACAAAGGCTTTTGGAAGATAGTTATCCCCAGTGATTAAAACCTTTCAGAAGCCTGTGGCTGTCTGTGGTAATGACTCAATTCTTAGTTCACACTCTAACTCACACTCAGATGGACATGACATTGTCTCAAGAAACTCTGGGCATCACTCAAGGAACAAGGAGCCCTACACAATAATATACACACTTAGTTCAGTTAAATTCCAGCATTGATATGAATGGGAACATGTGAGAAGAATTTCTTCCACTAGTCACTAGTAAATTACAAATTTGGGTATTTCTTACATAGTAAATTATGTTTCTCTATTCATACTATCCAAGAGCAACAAAGGGCACAAGAAATACCCTATTCAATGCCACTTTTTAGTAAAGGAAAGATTCAAACACAATAGCTTTCTCCCTCTCTTACTTGGTGTTCTAACAATACACTGGATGTTACCACTGAACTAGAAGGGTTTTTTGTTTATTTGTTTTGTTTCCTATTTTAAAATGGCACGATTATTATTACATTAATCTAAAAGCAATCCAAGAAAGTAGAAATTCTATTTGTTAGGTCAAATAAAATCTCTGCATGCCATGTTGGCATACTTGCTGACAACCACACTGTATGGTTTTTGAATAGCCACCAATGACCTCACTTGGCTTGCCTGTACATGCAGGGCATCTCTTTCCAAAGGCTAGCCTGTCCTTCCTGTAGCTCTGTGACCACATGGCCTATGGTGATTCTTGAGCAACCCTATACATTTGGAAGATTTTTTTCAAATCTCATTCTAAATGCAACTGATTTTTTTTTCTGTTGGAGAGGACCCACTTCCAGGGTTCTAAAGAAAGAAATACCACCTGAATGGAGGTAAGACGTCTGCTGGCAGCGAACAGCAGTACCTGGATGTAGGATGTATGCTTGGAGAACTTCCAGTCCAGCCGAGCTCAGCTGTGGCCACATAGAGCCCTCTGGAGACTCCCTGAGAAAGGCATGCAGAACATCTATGTCCAGGCCACCCACCAATATGTAAGGAAGAGGAAGAACTTATTGCATATCATCAGCTTTTAGGTTTTTTTGACATACTGCAGTCAACAGATGGAAACCTGTCACCTTCTTGGCTTTAGCAAGAAAAGAACACTTGCAATTTGTCCAGTGATCTATGACAAATATCTCATTAGTGCATCAATGCTTTCCTGTTTTCACTCTCTAAGATTATGTGGATATACATATACATATATATGAAAATATGTATGCATAATTTCAGAAGAGTATCTGCTTAAACACATTGGCTCTTATGCAACCACTACTTTTAATATCAGAGATTAAAAATAAAACAGCACATGAGTAGCCACCTTGAAAAATGGATTCAATAATTGTATTCTAGAATGGAAGGGAGCTAGCCCTGATATCTGAAGTGGGCCAGGGAGCTCCGTGTCAATGTGGCCTAAATTGGCATCTCACAGCCTTTCAAGGAGGAAGGGACCTGGCCACTCCAGTGCAATTCCAAGAACAGACCACAAGCCTATTCCCTTAGTACCTTTTGGGGGTTCTATTTTATTAATATATCTCCTCTATAGATACATTAGAAAAGTTTTCCCTCTAAATTACTCTATTGTTTCATGTTCAAACCCGTCTGTCTGTATACATGTGGAGCAGGTGTTATGGTTGTCTGTGTCATGTATGTCTTAGGGAAAACAATGATCTTAAAAAAGAGAACAACATCGTTTCACAACACAGGGTAGATGGAACCTACTCCAGATCTTGGGGTTTCCCAAGTACTGTGTTGCATAAGGGAAGACAGTGCTTACATATCTGGTGAAAGGGCCCAGACTAGAATAAGTACTGTGGATTAGTGGGTTATGCGAGGGCATAGACATCCACAAACTGCTTGGAATAACCATGGCAACATGGAGTGGGGGAAATATAGTACAATCACCCTGATTACCACGGAATTAGCACAAATGTTGGTTCTTTTCCTAAATAGATGCACGTGATAATGATAACAGTGCTCTACTTACCTCAGAGTCTTGGTTACCATGGTAGCCCAAACAATGGGATGACGCATTTTCTCTGGGTATTTGTTTCTGAATTTTTTTTTTTTAATCTCAGAGTTCAAGATAAGGCAAAAAGGAATGCCTGACCGCTGAACTTCCATTTCTGCCCTCTCTTAAGCAAAGCTGAGCCACACATTGATTCACTGATAGCTGCCAGTGTGGTACAAGGTGGGATTGCTAAGCTTTAAAAGTGTGCCTTGAAACTCCATATTCACACGGCCAACCTGAACTGCATGCTAAATGAAATCACGTAATTTTGATGTCTTACTCATCCACAATGCATGAACTCCAAACTCCATTGGTCCCTTTGTTTGCATGACCTGTGAGGAGGTGGACACTCTGCAGCCTGCGGTGACAGTTACCCGCCTCTGTGCAGCCAAGGCCTACACCTGACAAAGACACAGCCAGCTCACGTGTCAGCGAGGAACTCGAAGTCTAGTCTCAGCCTGTCCGATTGCTGGCATTGTGAGCTGTGAGGACAGCTGGCACTCGGCTGTCCCCAAAACCCCCTTTCACAGTACCCAGGACCACACTTCCATACACGATTGAAGCAATTAGCTGCCGCTCTGCTGATGTACCCCGCAGAGGACTGGTGGCTCGTCTGACACATCTGGGCACTGAAAGTAATTGAAACAGCTGCTTCCGCCCATATGGCAGCAGAAGCTGGTTGTGCAAAGTCTGTTGCCTGGGCTGCACCAACCTCAGGCAAATTAGCTGTCATTAATCCCCAGATCTGACCAGCATACACAGAGCCACTAATCAAGACAGCTGGGGGGTGGGGGTGCATGAAGAGTCCTGAAGATTCCTAAATGGTAGCCTAGGTTAAAAAAAAAAAATGAAGCTTTCACACAAGCACAAATTACAGCCTTCCTCTTCATGATGAGGATGGGCTGTGTCTGTTGTTGCTTCCTTGTTAGGAGGTTGCTAAAATAGCAGCACAACGTTCTGGGGGTAACACACTGCTCTATGCATGGCTGGCATCCCACGGATATAAATAGCTAGAAATAGTTGCACAACAAGTGGATCCAGGGTATCACGCCGTCTTGCTGTGCTGCCTGGCCCAAAAGCTCAGAGAGCTGTGGGAATCGAGGTGCTTTTCTGTGGGTGATCAACAGCTCCTGACCCAGATGGGAACGAATGAGGACACAGGCAGCTTCATTCCTCTTCTGCCTGCCTGTAGCTGTGGGCGGGATCTTCACCGACCTCTCAGGGATGGGCCTTTTATTTTGAAACGGAAAGTTTAAGTGAAAGATAGCTGTTAGATGTTGCCAAAGAGCCTTGTTGACAGGTGAGAGGTCACATACCATCTGGCAGGTAAAGGGGATCTCATTCATCCCTGACCTGCTGATTTATCACAAGGCAGACTGCAGTTTCCAGTGGCTGCACTGACTCAACTTCCATGTTCTGGGGTAGGGACAAGGGGCTGCCTCATTTACACCCCAGAATGGGTGTCATTATTCAGATGGCTTGTCATTATGCCTGACAACACCCCAGGGTATTAAGGAGCTGGTGGGGTGCATCTGGACAGAGAGTGGTGAAGATCTGTAGCCCAGGGGTGTGAGAAATTGGTCTTGGGTGACAAAGGTGTAAGTGCAGGGTGGGTCCATGTTGTGTGTCCCTGTCAAGTTTCTGTTCAGAGAAATAGCCCAGATCTACGGGTTCAGTCCTTTGAAAAATGGAAATTTCTATAAGGAGATGGGTTTGAAAAAGAAAATGAGGCTATGGCTGTATTCATCCTTAATTATTTCTGATTTCTCCTCTGACTCCGTAGGGAAATTTTGTCTCATTGACAGAAATTCTAGTCCCTCATTATAGATCACCCAGCCTCCTTCCTAGTGTCCCTTGAACTCCTTCTTAATTTTGTAGAGAATATTTGTATGTCTTCCCATTGTTTGCCTATGTTGAGCTTTCTTACACAATAAATAATACCAAGTGAACAACACCTAACTTTGCAGTGTGAGACGTTGTTTATCTCATTGTTGAGCTACACAGAAGTTGTTGCAACAGTCTTGAAATCATCTTGGTGACTCATGCTTCCTGGGACTTTGACTTAGGTAATGGAAGGAGCCACTGAAATAATCCAAAACTATAGCAACATAGCAGTTTTGACTGAAAAGTTACCTTGAATATATGGCCCCAAGGAAACACGAGAGAAAAATAGCAATGTCCTTTAAATCCTTCCTCATGGCGATTACTATCATGTGTCATTAAATTGTCTCTGAATAGGAAAGCTGTTGGTTAGGTCTTTCTTTTGGAACATTAGTTTTTTTTTTTTTTTTTTTTGATGCTGATTGGTCTGTAGGGTGATGCCTGGATGGTGTCAGTTTGTGGTCTTTCCTGGAGTCAGGTGTTGTCTTAGGGTAAACCGAAACTCAGGCCTACTTTCTGGCTGATCTCTATTGAGCCTGTCATGGCGACAGTGTAGCCAAGCTGAGCTGGGCCTTACACAAAATAGGCTGCTGATTCTAAAAGTGAAGAAAGTCCAAACTTCTTGTAGAACCCAGTCATTGACAAAAAAAAAAAAAAAAGGAATTCTAGTTCAACTGCTATTTAAAGGTCCTTGTGGAAAAGCCTCTTTGTCAGCCAGTCCTGGGAATGACCTCCAATGCATATCATCTGACTCTCCAGAGTCTTCACAGAATAGCTAAGGCTAGAGAGTGGGTTACAGTAATACGCTTTCCATTTAGTTTGATACTTTAGGAAAATGACTAAGCCCTCAATAATGCTGAGGAGGCTGACACATAAAATTTTCTTCTTTCTTTCTTTTTTTCTTTTGAAAAACCCCTAGCATCTCGGACTCCATTTCTTTCATAGCATTGTGGTAAGTGCTAAGTGGGGGTGGGAAATCAATTCATAGGGTGAAGAGACACAGTCTGGTTATTTCCTCTTTCAGTTATTTGTGTGTCCTCTCCATTGTGCTTCTGTGAAAGGTGAAGGGTGTGGACACTTACAAGAGGCGAGTCGGCATCCTAATCAAAGGGAACCCGTGCACAGCCAACTATTCGGCTTTATCTTGCAAACTTCCTCTGCGGCTGCTGATAAGTAAGCAGTGGATCTGGAAGAATGAAATCCGCTATTGACTCCAGATTCAAACTTCCTGACTTGCTGAGGAATCACAATCTCACTTCTAATGAATTGGAGAGGAAATGCCGATAGGAATCAGATGTGTTAGGAAGGAGTGTCTTCCCTTCTTCCCCACTGCGTTTTGATAGTATGAGAAGCTTTTCTGAATAGAAAAATACAACAATCATTTTTGTTTTTGTTGTTGTTATAGGCAAAAAAAAAAAAGATTTCAGGTCCATTTGTGGGGAATGGGTGTTTACAACTGAATAGATATAGCTACTAACCTTAACTTAAATGCTCTGGGTCCTGTTCAGTTCTTTCAGGAGTCTGGTCTGAACTGAGTTGCTTCCATCTACAGACTAGCACAAGCAAGGAGAGATAGACAGGGATCTCTTCATGTTTACTATAAGCTAAAATCCTAAAGACCAGAAAGAAATCAATAGCGTTTCTGAGTGAATGAAGAGATAGTGACTTAGAATTGACAAGAGAAAAATAATCACTTTCTGTCCCTTCAGCTGCTGTCAGTATCTTTTCCCTTTCTAATTTTGGAAACAACCAGTTAAATGCATGCAGAATAATACTACCTGGTCTTCTGAGCATCTCAGCAGTGCTCACTGGTAATGGGACCTCAAGCATCCTGGCCTCCTTCCCTTTTCTCCTAAACCAATCATCACAGCTGCTGACTTCTTCCCTCCTACTGTTAATATCCTTTTAAACTCACTGTTGTTAGTTTAAACATCATTATAACCAATCCTTTACAGTAAATTCTGGACCGTGGCATGCAACAACTGTGTGTGGATACTGGGGAATGCGGGGTGAGACACTTCTTTTTCTATGATTGGAGGTCTTTGAAATACAGTTTGTCTTTCTTTAGTTAAAGATACTATCAGCTTCTTTAGGTGCTGTGGCAGGCCTTAAGAATTACTTGATTACTAGAACTAAGCATGCAGACTTATTTAATATTTAATGTGTACAGAAGAGTGATTGGGGACCATATGGGGAAAGAAACTAATGATTGTTAAGGGTTAAACTTGTTAAGTAGCTTTGTCTGTACAGATTCATTTTGATTTCGACTTCCAGTTTCCTACATAGGTATGATCTTTATTTATATTATATGGAGAACACTATTTTCTTTTCATTTTATTTTATTATATTACTTTAAAAAAATACCAATCCAAATTTCCACTCTCTCCCCTTTTCCCACTCCCCTCACACTCCCTCCACACACTCCCACCCCACCCCTTCCAATTCTAAGAGAGGGCAAGGCACCCCACCTGTGGAAAGGCCAAGGCCCTCCCTAATACATCTAGGTTGAACATGGTATTCAAAGAGAATAGGATCCCCAAAAGCCAGTACATGCAGTAGAGACAAACCCCAGTACCACTGTCAGTGGCCCCTCAGTCTGCCCCAACTGTTAACCACATTTAGAAGGACTAGTTTGATCCCATGCTTGTTCACCCCCAGTTTGGTTGGAGATGGTGAGCTCCCATTAGTTCAGGCAAACTGTCTCAGTGGATGAACCCCTTATGGTCTTGACTTCCTTGCTCATACTCTCACTCCTTCCACTCTTCAACTGGACCTTGGGAGTTCAGTCCAGTGCTCCGATGTGGGTCTCTGCCTCTGTTTCCATCTGTTGTTGGACAAAGGGAGAACACTTTTTCCATGGGAAATTTTATGACCAAGATTTATGCAAAAATGTGTTCAGAAATCCCTTCTCACATCTTCTGTTTCTCAATTATCTTCAGCTCCAAAGAGTCAATAGAAGCACAGCTTAAAGTGGCATTTTATTTGACACCCCTTCAGGAGAACTATAATCTATCTATCATCTACCTATCCGTCTGTCTGTTTTTGTTACTTTTTTATTGTTGCGAAGAGACACCATGATGGAGGCAACTTAGAAAAGAAAGCATTTAATTTGGGGATTATGATCCAGTGGAGGGCAGGGTCACCCTGAATGTGGGTGTCAGCATCATTTGAACTTACATGCTCAACTGGATAAGAATAATCAGGCTCTTAAGCACCTGTACTCACCTATCTGCTTCTTGAATGTAGATGCAATGTGGCCAGCTTTCTTACTTCCCGGATGCAATGACTTCCATACCACTGTGAGGCAGATAATGAAACCATGTTTTCCCTAATTTGTGTTTGTTATAGAAATGAGAAAAGTAACTAATAATGAAAACTGATACCAAAAAGTGGGACTATTGCTCTGATAAACCTATTCTTTTTTTAGGTATTTGGAACTGGTTTGTGGGAGGAGTGTGGAAAAATTTGAGCTTCAGGCTGGGAAATCTTGAGGATGGTCTGAGCAGAACTCAATGGGCCCTTCTGATGGGAGTTTGGAATAGGGGACATAAAGAATTCTGGCTAATAGATGTCCAATTTATGAGGTTTCAGTGAGAAACAAGTAAACTATTGGCAGCTGGTTAGAGGCCATTCATACCAAATTCTAACAAAAAATGTGACTGTATTCTACTTATACCCTGAAAATGTGAACGAGAATGAATTCAAAGCGATGAATTTGCTTGTTTGCTGGAAGAAATTTCAAAAGAGCCTAATATTCAAGCTTTGGCATGGCTGCTACTGTTTAATGCTCTTAGATAGCTCTACAGCAAGAGATAGGGGAGAAAAGAGGGAGGGAGAGGAAGAGGGAAGAAAAGACTTGAAAATGTGGAGCTTCGTGAAGTAGGCACTGTGCATTTTTAATCACAGACATGGAAGGTTCAGTCAAAGCACCCTCAATGGATAAATATTCACATGTTCAAAGAGAAATCTACTTTGTACCAGGAAAACAAGTAAGGTGCTGTGATGGAAAAAAAAAAAACACTATTGAAATTACTTGACACAAGTGAGAAGGAAACACGGAACATGCAACAAATCTGCTTAGGAGTTTATTAGGGGGAGTGCGTATAGGCCTGGGGAATCAGTGTGCAGAGAGAAGGAAGAAGATGGCAGGTCTAGCTTTCTTAAAGCTGCCTAGCTCATGAGTACAGGGGGTTGGCGTCGCTATGTCATACGCAGATGATGGGCTCATGCACGCACACAGAGTGTGGCTGAGTCATAGTGGACGTAATCACACATGCGTGCTAGGGCTTAGCTGAGTTATCATGGGCGTAACCACGCATGTGTGCACGTGGTTCACACTGGGCCCTTTAATATTCAGGCACTTCTGCCTGAGGGCTTGTCTGCACATGCATGACTCTAGAACCCAGAAGTGCAGCCTTATGGGTGGCTGAATAATTGCAACTACTCACTCAGGCTCCAGCAAAGGAGAAAATCTGAACAGGTGGAATGCCTTTAGGGGGTGCTCTTTGCCCCAAAATGGCCAACTGGAGAAGTGTTTTCTCAGATCCAGCCTCAAAAGCACATAGGGACCATTGCTTCTGTGGTCTAAGGAAGAATGTGCTTACTAAACTACCGAATTGAGGGTCAACAGGTGCAAGTTACAAATATAATGAAGTCTTTATAAAAACATTGACAATATTCATAATTTCTTGTCTGTTATAATTGAAAGGAGATTTCCTTATTTGGTTAAATGGTTTTATTAACACTCTAAAAGAGTTGAAATATGTGCTCTTGGCTTATAAAGTCAGAACCAAGAGGGCTAGAGAGACAGCTCAGCTGTTAAGCACATTGATGCTGTTGCCAAAGACCCAGGTTCCTTACAGCACCCATCTCAGGCAGCTCACATGTACCGCAGTATCTTTAGTTCCAGTATAGCTGACACCATTTTCTGCCCTCTGTGGGAACATGCATGCATGTAGTTGTGCATGCGCATGCACACAAGTTCAAACATAAAATAAAATTTAAAAAATCAGAAACAAGACAAAGAACCCTATTGTAGAATATTAGTTTAAGATGTGTTACATTTGTTTATGCTGTGGAATATTTGTGTAATGATGCAAAGATGCTTCATTCCTTTATGCTGTATTTGTTTAACTCTATGAAGCTGTGTACTTTACCCATCTAAAACACCTATTTGGTCTAACAAAGATCTAAATGGCCAATAGCATGGCAGAAGAAAGGATAGGTTGGGTTGGCAGGCCGAAGTGAATAAACAGAAGGGGAAATCTGGGAAGAGAAGATCAGGGAGTGAGAGAAGAAGGGGCCGGCAGTCCAGTCACACAGCCAGATATGGAATAAAAAGGAAAGAAAAGATATACAGAAATAGAAAAAGGTGAAAACCCAGAGGCAAAAGGTAGATGGAACAATTTAAATTAAGAAAATCTGGCTAGAAAAAAGCCAAGCTAAAGCTGGCTATTCATAAGTAAGAATAAGCCTCTATGTGTGATTTTTCTGTCTACAATTGTATACAATACATAAAACAATCTAGTTAACTAGCAAACTCATAAGGGCCTTCAAGCTTCTTAGCTGTATCAATAGCATTATTATATAAAGTTCAAATGCAAATTATATATCCAGCATAACCAATGAAATACTTAATATTAAATCTGGCAAAAGGAAAATATAAATTAACAATTACTATTATCTTTAAATGGGAAGAGTTAATAGTATAAATATGTGACCTCTGTCCAATATGATTAATAAAATAAATAAATGAAATGCTGACTAAAATACTTAGTGATTTTTTGGGGAGGTATTTGGATTGAACAAATTGATTCTAAAATATTCTAGCAATTGAGATTGCAGGAAAAGACCCATGAGCATATGTAAGCTTTAAATGCTTACTGCAAAATGGTTGGGAAATGGTGAATATGCCAAATACAGCTTTGGAAGCACAAGATATTCACAGTGGAAGAATAGTAACACACAGCACTATTTTGCATTGTTTGCAGATATAACTAAGAAAAAGAAAGATTGAACTATTTCTAAGCTATGAAGAATAACCCATTGATTATCTTTACATAAAAATATTTCCTTAACGCCGGGCGGTGGTGGTACACGCCTTTAATCCCAGCAGAGGCAGAGGCAGGCGGATCTCTGTGAGTTAGAGGCCAGCCTGGTCTACAAGAGCTAGTTCCAGGACAGGAACCAAAAAAAGCTATGGAGAAACCCTGTCTCGAAAATCAAAAAAAATTTTTTTCCTTAATAAGATATATAAATTAAATGAAAGAATAATTTGACCATGAAAATTGTAAAATTTTCTGCAACCAAACACATTTAGAAAAGGTAGAAAGAAAAAACTTTTGTAGGAAAAGTCGTATTGAAAGAAACTACAATATGAAGGATTTATGGCTGGTTTATATGTGACAATTTGGTGTTAAATAAGGAAGAAAAGTATACCAAGCTCTTAACTGTTCAGCTATCTGTCTTTTAAATCCTCTACAAAATTCTCATTGGTGAGAGACTTTTGAGAGTCTTTCCTGGGAGAAGTTATCTTGTAGCTGTAAATTGAAACAATTTATATGTTCATAATTTTTTTGTGCACATTGATCTTGAATATCATTAGGGTATATAAAATCCCAAAGTTAGGCTTATATAAAGGTTATCTTCTTAGAGTACATTGTTATGGGTCATTGATGCCCATGACAGATAGCTATGGATAATCATGTAAGACTTGTGTTCTCTGTTGTGCTCTTGATAAGAGATTTCCATTCCAAAGAGTATGTTCAAGATTTACTACTTTTAGGAGAATCAGAGGAAGGTGATAGTGCAGGCCAAAGACAGGCAGACTTGTTCTAGAAAAGACATCATCATCATCATCATCATAATAATTATGATGATGATGATTATGATGATGATGTTGACGATGGGAGAGAGACAACATCATGTGACAGAGCTCACCTGGAGAGTTTTTTTTATTGGGAGAAAGTAAGGGAGAGGGAGAGAGAGGAAGGAGAGAGAAATCTGGTGGCAGGATTCTGCCTTTTAAAGGGAGGGGCAGAGCACATGTGTACAGAGACTACACAGCAGGCTAAGGTACTGCCTGTATAATGGGCATATACACAGGGGTGACACAGTCTGTCAAGCCTCCAAGGGGCAGACCAGGTATGCCTGAATGCCAACAGACATGATGATATTTAAGTCTGTATTCCCTGATACTACTTAGTGATTTTTTTGTCATAATACTCTGTTGCTGTGAAACAAAAGAAGCCAAGATCAATGTGTAAAGAAATGTATTTACAAGATTGTAATAGTAATAATAATAATAATAATAGCAACAACAATAATAATTTTAAAGCCTGATGTATAGCACTAAGATTTAATCTCTTGGCAGTAGTTTAACCCTTGGGGAATGTGTATAGATACAGACTTCATCCTCAGCATGTTCATTGTGGTGTCCTAAAGAAAGGAGATGATAATGGTAGAAAAAATGGAAATTTGTTCATCAAGGATTCTCCATAAAGACAAGAGCAATAGCAAGATATATAGAGAAACACAGAAATAGGGCATTCCAGCAGCATGTCCTAATCCAAATCTGAAATCTCAGTACCAAGCAAAGTAAAAATGCCAATCTCAACTCAACTAAAAGCCTGGCGTCCCAGACTTCCATTAGTACGCTATTGGAGACAAGATGCAGGAGAAAACAGGTACTCCAACTCTCAAAGATTTGCTGTTTTCTTTAATTCAATCCCTCAGGGATTCAATAGTACCTGTTGTGATGAGGGCAACCATCCCTAGTCCACTGATTTAGGCAAGCAGCTAGGACAGTGGGTCTCAACCTTCCTAATGCTGGGACACTTTAATACAACTCCTCAGGTTGTGGTGACTCCACCAACTATAAAATTATTTTTGTTGCTACATCATAATTTTACTTTTCTACTGTTATGAACCATAATAGAAATATCTGTGTTTTCCAATAGTCTTAAGTAAACCCTGTGAAAAGTTTGTTTGATCCCCAAAGGGGTCACAACCCAAAGGTTAAGAAATGTTGATCTGTTATTGGAGGATGTTCATTCATTCCCAGCTGCCCAGGCCCAAAATAATCACACAGAAACTATATTATTTGCAATACAGTTTGGCCAATAGCTTAAGTGTATTTTTAGCTAGCTCTTATATCGTAAACTAACCCCATCTTTCCATCAGTCTGTGCATCACCACAAGGTTGTGATCTACTGGCAAAGTTCCAGCAGGCCTCAGTTGGTGGGTGGGTGAGGGGCTGTCTGTCTCCTGCAGTGGCTACATGGCTTCTCTCTGACTCAGCCTTCTTTCCTCCTATATTTACTTGGAATTACTGCCTTGCTCTATTCTGCTAAGCCATTGACCAAAACAGTTTTATTCATTAACCAATAAAGACAACACAAAGACAGAAGGATTTCCCACACCAATTCACCTTTTCTGTCTAAATGGAAAGGAAGGTTTTAACTTGAACATAGGAAAATTACATATAACAATATAGGTATTAAGCAAGAATTACAGTTATAATATTTATATCTACTTTATCTCTTATCAAAACTAAGGTAAACTCTGTCTATTCTTCAACTCCATCAAAGACTTAAAAAGGATATAACATTACCTAAGGTTAACAGGAAGTGCATTGTAAGCAACTTCCAGAACTCTAGAACTGACAGAAATATCTCACTGCCTGGACAGTCACCCAAAGTTCTTTTTTACATTGGGGCATCCATCTTCAGTGTACAGGCCCATAGAATCAGGCAGGACTTTCCCATGAAGCAGGAAATTTCAAATACAGTTCTGCCTATATTGGCAGTTGTCAGTCACTTTCTTTTTTGTCCTGCAGAATATCTTTCAGATTCTTTCCTAGAGCAGGAACCCTGAAGGACTGTCTCACCCTTAGGCAATTTCAGTAGTCATTTTTCTGTGGGTCCTGCTTGTCAAGTTCATACAACATAACATCAAGTAGTCCAGGTAAGAGCAGTTTCTTGCCCAAATGGCTAACAAACTCCATAAGGAGACTCTTCAATGCCCATCTTCCTCTTGAAGTAGATTGATGCTGCCAGGAGCAGATGTGTCTCATTGTCATGAAAAGTCCTAAGTTCTTAAAACACTTTAAATGCCATATTCTGAAGGTTTCTGAAAGATTTAAAAAATTCCAATCTAAATGAAATATATATCTAGAAAACCTAACTAGCATGACTATGAGCTTGACTATTACAGATGATTATCTATTAACCTATATTTCTTAATTATACATTACATTTTTAAGTGAGCTGCACAAATGCAATACCTTAATCAAGAGCAGAAATATACATAAAATGAAATTGACCTTAAATTTGTGTCACTAGACCAAGATCCAAACCATTGCAAAGTATTCATCTCCATATCATTTCCCCCTTTAAATGTAAACAAACATTTATAGACAGTATTTGGAAATTTTGGCATAATTTTCTCCAAACTGGTTCCTGATTTTTGTTGGGCAAAGTATTTGGGAGGTTTCCAGAGACCCTTTGGATGGTCTTGGTCCATGAAACCACATTTGTCTGGAAGGAATCCACATGTTCTCATCCTCTATGGAAACAAAAGCAAAACCTCATTTCAAAAGCAACATATTCTTAGACCCAAATTTTAAAGTCAAAATACTTTAAAATATATTTTGCTTTAGTTTAGCAGCCCATACAATGAAATGTCTCTCTGTACTTAGCTTATTCACAATCAAAAAATTTAAAGAAAACACAATAATATACATAATCTAGACTCTCTGTGTACTTTTATCTTTACTTGGCTTATTTTTCTTTACTCCTTTAATATGTGACTGTCTATAATCTGTCTCTTTAAAGACATTGTTTATTTATTTATTTTAAAATCCATTTACTTCTTTTTATAATTATTTCTCCTCTCTCCCAAGCCTATGTACAATTATCTAACACCATGACCCCATTTAGAGGTCTTTTGCATCTGAATTTGTCTTTATTGCATGTGTATCTGTAATTATTTTTTGACCAGGAGAGCTTTTTAAAAAATGCTAAGTGGGCATGGCTAGGACCAACTCTGTGGTCCTGCCTGCTTGCTCAGCCCAGTCCTACATGGCAGAGGCATGTTCATTGCCTCTGAGAGCCATTCTCTCTGCCGCAGATCCAGATTTGCAGCAGGTCTGTGTTACTATTAAGCAATTTGTAACATGTTACTCACAGACCCCATTTAAAGGCTTGGCCTCCTGTAGGAGCCAGAGCTGTTCCTGCAACTAACAGGAACCAGGAAGCTGTCCTTTTGAAACCATATTTTTTTATGCCACTGTTGAATCAGGAAGACCTCTCTTAAAGCAGCTGCACCACCCCTGCTCACTGCCAGCAAACAAAGCCTATCTGAAAAAAGGGGTGTCTAAACTTTGTTCTCTGTGTTCTAGAATTCCTTCCCAAGCTCTCTCAGGTTTTATGTGGACTTAGCTGGCACATGTTGGCATGCCAATCTGTTGATGGAGGCTACTCATTTGTTTCCGACTGCCCAGACCTGAAATAATCACTCAGAAACTATATTATTTAAAACACTGCTTGGCCAATAGCTTAAGCTTATTGCAAGCTAGCTCTTATATCTTAAATTAACCCATTTTCATTGTTTTATATTTTACCAAGAAACTCTTCATTTATCAGTAAAGTTCCTGGGCACTGATGCAGGTGAAGTCTCTCACAGATAAACCTGGGACAGTCATAACATTGAAATCATCATGAGAAAAACACCTTGGTTTGCCTTCTGCAGAGGAGGTCTGGGTTTGGTGTTTGTGCAGAGAGGCATTGAGACTAAATAAGCTTTACTGCACAGTGGACCTCCACTATTTCCATCAAAGGCACATCCCTAAGTTAACTGTCACAGGACTTAAGATGAGTAAATTCCCAGTCTGGGAAACAATAAATGTAGGAAATAGCTTTTAGCTTAAAGATGCATGAGAAAGAGCAGACACAGATGCAGGGTGTTCCCAGCTGGCTGATGCCCAGGTGGCTGATGGTGAGTGTGATTTGGGAACCGTAGGGTGAACGGCTTCTAGAAATACTCACTGGCCATTTGCAAGCAGAGAAGCAGAAGGAAGTCAATGCAGACGAGTGAAAGGAGTGGAGGGAGAAGACAGATTACTTGCTAGCTACACACCGCTGAGCTCTCTACAAAAACCTGCAAGTCATCTCCTGTCCCGCTCAGACCTGATTCCATTTTCTCAGTGTGACCTCTTCAGAGAGAAAAATCAATAAGGTGTCTGCCTCAAAACCCCTGCCTGTGATATTTTATAAGGCTTATCATGGCTTTTATAAAAACAGCAATAAACTTCTAGAAAAATGAGCAATTCTAAGTATTATGTGAACATTTTCTTAAAGTGGCCGAGGGCAATCCTCAAATTGGTCATTTACTTCTGGGGATCCGATGTCAACTCTAAGATTCAGCTATCTAGGGGCGACTTGCAGGCTGCCAATTTGCCATGATGCCCATCTGAAACCAGGGATCGCGGCATGCCCTCTTTCTGCTCTTACACAAGCAAGTTTGATAAATATGCTCTAATTTCAGCAGCGTGGTTATACCCCAATTCCAAAAGATTTGGAGGGAGTTTTCTTATAGCATCTGTGGGGCCATTAGATCCAGAATAAATGAAAAAGCAACAAGGAAAGGTAAGGAAAAGTGTTCTCAGTGGAGAAGCATGGAAGGGAAAGAAAAAAGAGAAAAGAATTGGGTGATGTCCTTATTTGAACTCTTGGAATCACAACCAAGGCCTTGTAATGTCTTTTATATAGGCAGATAAAAGGTAGTGAAGTATATTTTTTCACTGTAATATAAAACTTATTTATTGCATTCTTCTAAATAGTTTAGTCAAACACATATCCTCTCTTTACCCACCCCTTCTTTCTGGACACAGTATTTCTGTCACCCTGTGAAGTGCTTCCGCTAATCAACCCACTTATAAAATTGGGCACTGAGCTGAACAGAGATCTCTCAACAGAAGAAGTTCAAATGGCCAAAAGACACCTAAGGTCATGCTCAACTTCCTTGGCGATCAGGGAAATGCAAATCAAGACAACTTTAAGATATCATCTTACACCTGTCACAATGGCTAAAATCAAAAACACCAATGATAGCCTTTGCTGGAGAGGTTGTGGAGAAAGGGGTACACTCATCCATTGCTGGTGGGAATGCAAACTTGTGCAACCACTTTGGAAAGCAGTGTGGAGGTTTCTCAGGAAATTCGGGATCAACCTACCCCTGGACCCAGCAATACCACTCTTGGGAATACACCCAAGAGAGGCCTTATCATACAACAAAAGTATATGCTCTACTATGTTCATAGCAGCATTGTTTGTAATAGCCAGAACCTGGAAACAACCTAGATGCCCTTCAATTGAAGAATGGATGAAGAAAGTATGGAATATATACATGTTAGAGTATTACTCCGCAGTAAAAAACAAGGACTTCTTGAAGTTTGCAGGCAAATGGATGGAAATAGAAAACACTATCCTGAGTGAGGTAAGCCAGATCCAAAAAGAGGAACATGGGATGTACTCACTCATATTTGGTTTCTAGCCATAAATAAAGGACATAGAGCCTATAACTCAGGTTCTTAGAGAAGCTAAATAAGAAGGAGAACCCAAAGAAAAACATCAGGCATCCTCCTGAATATTAACCTTCATCAGGCGATGAAAGGAGACAGAGACAGAGACAGAGACAGAAACCCACATTGGAGCACCGGACTGAAATCTCAAGGTCCAAATCAGGAGCAGAAGGAGAGAGAGCACGAGCAAGGAACTCAGGACCGCGAGGGGTGCACCCACACACTGAGACAATGGGGATGTTCTATTGGGAACTCACCAAGGCCAGCTGGCCTGGGTCTGAAAAAGCCTGGGATAAAACTGGTCTCGCTGAACATAGCAGACAATGAGGACTACTGAGACCTCAAGAACAATGGCAATGGGTTTTTGATCCTACTGCGCCTATTGGCTTTGTGGGAACCTAGGCAGTTTGGATGATCACCTTACTAGACCTGGATGGAGGTGGGTGGTCCTTGGACTTCCCACAGGGCAGGGAACCCTGACTGCTCTTTGGGCTGACGAGGGAGGGGGACTTGATTGGGGGAGGGGGAGGGAAAGGGGAGGTGGAGGTGGGGAAGAGACAGAAATCTTTAATAAAAAAAAATAAAAAAAAGAATCCCTGCCCTGCATGACAATAGAAGCCACCATTGTTCTGATTTCTCTCACCAGTGGGCTTGAGAATCCTGTCTCCGGAGTGTTGCTTGGCCAGTCCTTAGTGTCTCTCTTCAAACCCCAAGTGTTTCTGAGGCTCACACACGTTTCACGCAGCAGGTGCGGTTTCTTTTTCATACCAAGTTTTACAAATAAGTTGCAATCCATGATATCTCTGAGTTTGGTTGCTTGTAGACAAAAATCAATATGTGTAGTTTAATATCTTTGTACATGCTTTCATTTACTGTATGCTATAAGGAAGGTGAATTCTTTAGGATATAGTACAGTTTTGTGAGGTAGGTATACTGGTAGATTTGATAGAAATTGCCACTTCCAAAATGGCTGTTCCAATTTACATTCCTACTGACTACACATACTTGCCAGTATTTGATATCACCAAATATTGCTTTACTATTAGGTATTCTGTCTATAATAGGTCCACTCAAAGTTGGATGTTTTTTCATAATATTTATTGGATATTTATATCTGCTGGTTGTGGGTCCTTTGTCATGTTCATGTGTGGCAAACATTTCCTTTCTGTATGCTACCAATTTCTTTCATGGCATCATCACTTACTGTTAGGGAATATTTAACCCTGAGTTCCAATGAGAGTAGATGCTATTAGTACATGCACCGACCCTGTTCTTGAGAGCCTACAAATTTCTTGGTTTATAAAACTTCTGATAATAATCTTACAGAACTATTCTCTGCCAAAGGGAGCCCTCTCATCTAGTAGTAGCTGGAAGACATCCATGTTCTCTTCTAGAGAGGCTTAGATGAACGCCTGACTAATACAAGGCTACACAAGGCCTGTTCCCTGACCTCCACATGGGACAAGCCTGAAGTTGTCATCTGTGCTTCAGAGACCAGATCCCAGTTGATCACATCCCTTTGTTTAACTTCCTGCTCTGCTCTTTCTGCCTGCCTTACATCCTTACAGAAGTGGCTGACAAACACTCGCCCAATAAATGTCCACACAAGAATGGCCCGCTCCATGGGTGCCTGTAGGGAACTCAGTCTGAAACTGCCATTTATCCATTTCACTTTGATGCAAAGTTCCTTCTATGCATCCCGAGCAGACTTTGTGTAGCTTGTATTGTGAATGTACTCCTCCGTGCTTTCCAGCAGGCCTTTATAGGGCTTGACATTTAGAATTGCATTCTGCTCCAAATGTAATGTGCGTGGTGGAAGATAAGGGTCAAGGTTTGGTTTTGTTTTTGTTTTTTGTTTTTTTTTTTTTTTTGTATTTTGGTCCATAAATATGTCCCTGGGTCTGAGCATTTCTCTAGTTCTTAAATGGATTGTATTATCATTATAATAAAAATGTAATCAAACATTTATTTGTGTAACATTTGTTTTCACTTTCATTTTTAACTAGTTTGGCATAGCTTTCCTGTTTCTTGGAACTGAATGGTCCTGGCTAATTTCAGGTCTTTCTCTTCTTTTAAATTTGGCCTTACACTTAATGCTGCTATATTTAGCAAACAAAATATAGAACCCCAAGTTAAATATTAATTTCAGATGCATAACAAGTACTTCCTGCTAGTATAAATAAGTCCCATATAGCATATTCCATACTTGTAGATGAGTCCTGGACTTTCGATGTTCTGTGTCTCATCCTTGTTGCCTTCTTGCCTCCCTTCCATCTCCCCTATGCCGCCTGCACACAGCAGCTTTCTGAACCTTAGCTTTCCTGTCTGGGAGGCTGGAATGGACGATTCACAGCCTCCTCACACTCTTCGACTCTCTTGTTTGTCAGGTACTGAAGTTCCTTGATTATTTTTTAAAACTATTCTCCTTCTGAGGTGCAAATTCAATGTTATTGACCTGTCAGAACAGAGAGAAAGGTGCTGGGACTTACCGACTCTCATCAGCAGTAGATTTGGGTCAATCGACTCCTATCCTCACACTCAAAGTCCTGTGACTTGGCCTAAAGCTGTCACCTGTGACTAGGAGACAACTCCGAACTGTCAGACTTGGGTGAGATATAATGTGTGATCTTGGCCCCATGAGGACTGAGGTGGGCATTGCCGGGACCCCTCCCTCACTAACCTGCACAGGGCCATTTTTACCACTCAACCTCAGAGTGTGGGCATTGAAGGGTTTTCTCCCAGGGACTGTGAGGCATACCTGGTGAAGTAGGCAGACATGCAGGGGAGCATTGGCAGTCCCAAACCTATTCTCCAAAGCAATTCTCCTTACTGGATGCCAGGGGAGTCATAAGTACAGTTGTTGTCTTTTATAGACCCTTACCTGGGCCCCTTGCACTGAATAAACTGAAAGGGGGACCCTAGAAGTAGCCAGTCCAGGGCTTATCATCAATTCTTGGTGAGCATGGCAGATGTCCTGCAAAGCCCAAGTAGCTTAAACCAAGTGGGTCCTTTGCACCTGTCGCTGTGAGTGCTGCCATTGCTGCGGTTGCTGGCTATTCCTAGAATGAACTCCTTTTCCCAGTCTCAGCACACTGCTGCTCTCTTCTTTGATTCTAAACAAATACTTCCTATACTACTCAGGGCTCTCTAAACAGAACTCATAGAATAAATATATATGTATTATATATGTATGATTTATATGTAGATGGTGTGTGTGTGTGTGTGTGTGCCTTACGTGCTGTGGTCCAGCTAGTCCAACAATGACTGTCACCGGATACAAGTTTGAGAATTCAACAGTTGTTCAGTCCACGATGCTGCGTGTCTCAGCTGGTCTTCAGGACATGTTGGATTCCTGAAAAAGTATGCACTAATACCAGTGAAGGAATGCCTGAGCAGCAGGATATATGAACTTTTTTTTGAGAGGGAGGGTAAGCAGGCAAAAGGCAAAATCTTCTTTCTCCCATGCCTATTATATAGGCTGCCCATGAATTTTGGCTCAGATTTAAGGTGAGTATTTGGAGCTCAAGTGACCTAGATTTAAGGTAGGTCTTCCCACTTCAAGGGATCCAATTAGCTAAAAATCTCTGACATTTGTGTCCAGCTACTTAGGTTTTTATCTTGTTCTGGTTAGAAATTTTAGGCCATGGATTAGTTTCTTTCTCTTGCTGTACTGAAATGCCATGACCCAAAGCAACTTATGAAAGAATTTTATTTTTGCTGACAGTTCCAGAGAAATAAGAGTCTGTTTGGGTTGAGGCATGGCCGCATGTAGCGGGCATGGTGACGGGCACAGGAAGCTGCAAACTCATGTCTTTAACCATAGGAAGTAATGAAGGACAGAGAGCAAATGGGAAGTGGGTGAGGTATTTTACTCTCTAAGGCTGACCCCAGTACTATGCTTCCTCCACCAAGAAAACCTAAACTTCTCCAAACAGTGCTATCAACTGAGGACCTAGTGTTCAAATACCTGAGACAATGAGGAGTATTTTTCATTTGGATGATGTCAGGTAATTACAGGAGTTTTATGGCTTTACTGGTCTAGAGTTTGCTGTGGGTTTTACTGAGATTTCCTTTGCTTCATGCACAGAATCACAGACCATACAACCAATTTGTAATTATTTTAAATCATTTTTATTGTTGAGGAAACAAAGTAGGAGCACACTGAATTATCATTCAGATTTCCTCCTTTGATAAATTTATGTCTATATTTATTAATAGCAACTCTATTCAACTTTAGAAAGTGTATTTGCATATATATTTAATATTCCCCAGAATTTTAGAGTTTACAGAAAAGAGAGATTAAATGTTCTGAAAGTAAGTGAAAAAACAATTAGTACTTATAAATCAATATCCACCTGGAATACAGTCTCCTGTGCTAGATTTCTTTCCTTTCAACCTCTTCCTTAATCTCTGTACATTTATATATGTACATATAATATATTATATATGCATGTTATATTTATAAAATTATAAATCAAAGTGTTTTACAGATATTCAATGACTCTACAGCATATATCCTACTTAGTGGCACCATAACACACACATATATGTCTATATCCATATACATGAATAACTATAGAAACATACAAAACAATATATTAAGAGTCTTTTCACACATACATGAGTGTATGTGCATATGAGTTTGGGAGGGGCCTTTTTTGAGACAATATGCAGTGCCAAGCACTATATAAGGGCCAAACAGAACATTCAGAAGAGAGAAAGGGACAAAAGAGTTAGTGAATAATTTTGCAAGAATTTCAGATAGCTTCAATGTCTCCAAATCTCTTTCCATGGAAATTTAGAAACTGTTTGAGGGAAATTTAGCTAGAACCTAGGTCTTTCCTGAACTCCAGAGGGACATATTCAATTATCTGGTACCTGTTTACCTTTGGCCATGACAAATGAGACTCCTTAGTACACACTATAATAATCTTTCTCCCTCACAGTTTAAGGCTGAATTATTCAGTAAACCCAACTACAGATAATGGTGAAACGTTGGACAGTTCACATCGTCCTCTGACTCACAAATCCAGACACTCTGGCATGACTTCTTCCTTCCCTCTTCTAGATATTTTTACAAACCATCTACTACTTTCTATCCCATGGAGTTGAGCCTTTCCAGCCCGAAGGGCTACAATGCCAGTCAGCTGTGATCTCTATCCGCAATCTTGTTCACTCCTTCAGCTGGTTCTCCGTGCGTTTAGAAAGTAGTCCCCATTAGATCATAACAAAACTGGTCACATCCTTCCCTTGCTGTGAACCCTTCACTGGTTCTCTGTGGGAGCCCATGGTGACTCTATTCCATCTTGACTTAAGGTCAGAGAGTGCAAGCTTGTTCTTGCTCCTCCAGGCCAGTTAACAGGATGTTTGGCCAAAGGCTATTTCACTAGATGTCTTTTTTTTCTTCACTAGGCATCTTGCTCCTTGATTCAAGGCAAAATAACAGGATGTTTGATAAAAGGTGTGGTTATTAGTTGTTTTGAGAATTAAGGACATGATAACGCTTGTTTTTTTTCCTTGAGGCATGGTAAGGAAGTCTTTTGCCCTCCCCTTTTTGCTTTGGATTTAAAAGGGGTATGAGAAATCAATGCAAGGCCGCCACAGTTTTCACTGAGAGCCCTCTCAATTCTATCATCTGTCTTTTAGCTCTTTCTTATCCCTCATTCCCCATTCATGTATTGCTTGACAAGTCGGCTAGTCCTGACAGTTCTCCAGATCGGTCCAAAGCCCCAAATCCTCACCTATCTCTAAGTGGTAGCTTGGCTTTGGTCTTTCTTGCTGGCTTCCTACCTTTCATGTGCTCATTGTTGATATTGGGCAAGGGCAGCACAAAGGGAGGTCAAATGCAGGCCCCTGGTTTTGCTCACGGAGGCATTAGTGAAGGTTAATTTGCCCGAAAGGAGGTGAGAGTTTTGCGACACGTTTTCCCATTGACCAATAATGGGACTTTTATGCAGTCTAGGGTGAGGTGGAGGTAGTAGGTTTGGCAATATCATGGTAGCTGAAAATACTGTAATTTTCTGGAACTTTCGGTTTATGTTGTAATCATATCTCGAACTTCCTGTAGCAAGATTCTGCATGTTGTAAATTTGGTTCTTTTCAACTCCCCCCCCCCCCCCGCCACACACTATTATTTTGTGGTGAGGTTTCAAGTCTCCGTATAAGATACACAACTATAGGATGGTAGGAAAGAGGAAATTGTCCTATGACTTGGTTCCGGATGGGCTGTGTGCTGGCTAATTTTATGTTAACTTAATAGAGATGAGAGTCCTCTGAGAGAAGGGGACCCTGATAGAGAAAATGTCTCCATGAAGCTAGGTTGTAGGTAAGCCTATCAAGGATTTTCTTAATTAGTAATTGATATGGGAGGTCCCAGTCCCATTGCCAGTGGGATCATCCCTGGGCTGGGTTCTATAAGAAAGCAGGCCGAGCAAGTCATAAGGAGCAAGCCAGTGAACAGCACCCCTCCATGGCCTCTGTATCAGCTCCTTCCTCCAGCTTTCAGACCTGTCTGAGTTCCTGTCCTGGCTTCCTTCAATGATGAACAGTGGTATGGAAGTGTAAGCCAAATCTTTTCTTCCCCAAGTTGCTTTGATCATGGTGTTTCATTACAGCAATAGTAACCCTAAGATAGACTGGTGTTCACTCAGCCTCAGACCTTTAAAATAGCAAGCTCTTACTTCCTGTCTGAAATGCCCTAAGGCTATCCTCTTCACGTGGCCAGCAAGATTCATCTGCTGAATTCCAGTCCCTGAGCTGTGCTCCTGGCTAACCTTGCTCCATCTCTTCAGAGGCCAGCGAGATGACCCACTCCTCTCAAAACTCCCTCAGGACATCACCACAGAACACTCTGTTGACTTATCTGTCTTGGGGTTTATTGTTTTGTCGCCTGGGTGGAAGGACTTCCTTAGTTCCCACTCCAGCATCCAGGAGAGGATGCATCTACTTGAGTATAAGGCCAGTTACACTCTGCAGGCCTTCTCTACCTCTCTCTCCAGATGTTCTGCCCTGGTGTGTCAGTGCCACACATGAGGAAATGGTCTTTGGAAAACCAAAACAGAAATCATTCAGATCATTCAGTTAAACACTTCATTTATTTTCTTTGAATGTTTTGAATATTCTCTGTCCCTCTCCCTCTCTCCTTCTCTCTCTCTCTCTCTCTCTCTCTCTCTCTCTCTCTCTCTCTCTTCCTCTCTCTCCCTGGTTTTCTCCATCTCTCTTTGTAATTCCAGTAAGATTTTATTTGCCCAAAAAGGTTACCTCCCAACGTGTGTTGTGTGTTGTTTTATAGGTGACAAAGGTGTATGCTTGACCTAGGTAACAACATTGATGAAACTCCTTTAACAGGGGTCCCTCAGCAGAAAGAGAGACTGGTGTTGGAAAAGACAACAAACAGACTGAGGTAGAGATATAAATGAATACAGGATTTCGAGTTCAAAGCAATCACATTTACCTCCTCACGGTTTTCTTTCTTAGGCGCTAACACAGGGATCTGAAATAGTGCTTGGACTTCAGAGGCCAGTGCTTCTCTTGGCCTCAATGTGAAGTACAAAGACTTCTAAAGAGCTTCAAGCAGAGGATGCTACAAATTCAGTATTTCTCAATCCTACCAAAAGCAGAAAAACACCTTTCAACATGTCCTAAAACGTAACACTTACATCGGCATAAACAAAAACAAAAGCAAAAACCTCCCCAAATTGAGCACTCACCTCGGTTTGTGCCTCAGCCAATAAAAATTTTCAAAAGCACAGGACAGACTTTGCAGCGAGAAATAAAAGCGCCTGTGACATTTCTTTTTCCTCAGCGTTGAAGCACGCACAAGCCGAATGGGCTTCCCCAGAAGGGAAGCTCTCTTCCACTTGTGTGCTTAAAAATAAACAAAAAAATTCCCCATTGGATGATCATCTGAAAACGTCCTAGTCTATAGGAAATGTATACTCTGACTTTTAAATGTCGACTAGCCTTGGAAATCTATATGACATAAACTTTTGCCAAAAAATCAATCTTGAGTTATGATTTGATTAGCAGGAAAAATTGCTATCACATTTGTTTCTACGTTTGTCTACCTCATGTCCTTTTCATTCATAGGCTGGCTGAGTCAAACCTTCTTTAAAAACTCCCTGAGAAAGTCTGTGACATTAAAATGTCCTTTGATGCTCTTTCACTAAGCTCTGAATATTAACAGTTATGGTGACCCTGTTCCCTAATGCGTCTCTGCAGGATCAATAGCAGTTAAGAGCCACTGTTTTACAATTAAAAAGGGGATCATTTTAAATTTAAAAGCTCATAGCTAATTTTCTTCTTGGCACTTAATGGCATAATTCATTTTTGCAAAACCTCAT
Organism: Neodon shergylaensis; assembly: GCA_025134845.1. Lineage (NCBI taxonomy): Eukaryota > Metazoa > Chordata > Mammalia > Rodentia > Cricetidae > Neodon > Neodon shergylaensis. The sequence continues at coordinate 10,157,206 of JABTXL010000003.1, read as the reverse complement.
TGGAAGAACACAGAGTTTTTTTTTTTCTTTTTTTCTTTTTTCTTTTTTGGTGGCTTCACAGGAAGGGGCTGGTTAGCACCCCTGGTTGCCTCTGAAGTGATTTGTGGCCTCCCTTCATTAAGTTGTCAGCAGGGCATCCGTAAAATTCTTTCTGAAATCTGGAAACCCTCTGCAATCCTGGGCAAGGAAGGCAAACCTGGCAGTTCTCAGTCAAATGCTTCTGCAGCGACTTTAGTTAGGACTTCCTTCCTGAGCTCGCTGTTCACAGCCAACCTTGCTTTTATAGTCCCATCTTCCATGATTTCGGCGTTTCCTTTTGGCGACCTCTTCCTTTTCCCCATTAGGAACCTGGAGACATGACAGGTGGTTCAGAGCGGTGCATACATATTTCCAACATCTAATTGGCCAACATTATGCTGGAAATGTCATTCTGATCCTACCTCATTGACATTGCAGAGAGCCTCAGCTCCCTTTCTACACAAGGACAGCTTTCCTGCTTCCCAATTACGACAGTAACAGACGCATAAAATTACGTATACACTCTGTCCCCGGGGACAGGCAGGCTTATAGATCCACAGTGGGGTAAGTCTCTTGTCTGTTTATGGGACTTACATTATCTTGAGGCAAATAAAAGTTGCTGTCTGTCTCATATTTGTAGCCTGAAGCTGAAAAGAGCATGCTAATGGATTTCATTAAGATCTTTTTTGTTATTAATCTACATAAAAAGTTGACGATATCCACCTTTCCTCTTAAATTCTATCTATACTAATTAGAACGAGAAACAACTAGAGGTTGATAGTTTGCAGGGCACAGTGCTCAGTGCCTTCTGTATATTTTCTCTAGCCCTTCTACCTTCACAGAATTGATATTCTTGTCCATCACTGACAGCCAAAGCAGCTCAGAGAGGTGAAGTTACTTGCTTAAGATCACAGAGCTTAGATATGACAAGTAACAATGAGGACATACCTCAGCTTTTAACCATGCTGTCACTCGCTCCATTTGAAAGTTTAGATTTAGCTGCGAATCTTAGAAATAGATGAAAAACTCACTTTTCAGAATGTATGGGATTTCAAAATATTTCCAGAACACAACTTACTAGAATATTACTGTCAGGAAACTATATTGAACAATTTATTCTCTTATATAAAATTAGGGTTTCATTTACTTTTTAAAACTCTCATTGGCTTACTATACCCATTATACTTATTACGTACCAGGATCTGTCACTAGGAAAGGCTGGACTAAAGAACTCATTTCCTATGTTCTTCTCTTGGATCTGATAATTGCTTCTGTAAATATAATTTTTTGACTGAATGCTAATTTTCCAGTAAATAACCCTGAATAAACAGGGCCACTCATATTTTATTAGGATTTGAAATAAATGGAGTATTAGGGCACTCCAGGGTCAGTGTTACCAGAGAATATCATTAATTTTGATCTCAAAAAGTTTGTCTTGATTTCCCAAGCACGCGTGTAAAAATAATAACAATGGGAAGGAGGGCATTTATGGATATTACCACATCTTATAGAAAATGGGACTGACTAATAAAAAAAAGCGAAGCAAACTTGCTGCCTACAAAATTTATTCACCCTCCTTTCACTTTTTCTAGTTCCTGTTTCTTCCTCTCACTCTGTTCTTTCCACCCTCTCTTCTTTTTGTTCCGTTTTCCAAAATCTTTTTAAACTGGAACATCACATTTTTTGCTTTTTTTTTAAATTTTAAGCATATTTACTATACAAAAATGGCAGGATACCACCCTATGCCAGCCTTGAAGGCTCAAGGTAAAGTCAGACACACCTTGACTTCATCTGAAAGAAACATGAGTGTTAGGGAAGGGTCCAATACACTCCTGGCTACATCCAGGCTGCTGGGCTCTACTCCTGCCCCTCCTGTTAGGCAAGTGCTGTGGCTCAGATTCCCAGAGCTAGCTGCTGGAAGGAACAAGCCACAAGCTAGGCAATTACTGCTGACACCAGGTGCTGCCTGGTTCCTGCCCAGTTACACATCTGTCTAGCATGTGATGTGACGGTGTTTGTAAAGTCCTACCCCCTCTTCAATTAGTCAGTGTTCCTTCTCCACTCCCCTTTTCTTTCACATAGTGACCCGGGTCTCAGGAAGCCTTTGTTGGCAAAACGTAGCCCCTTAGGCTAGCTCAGTGGTTGGTGAAGGGGTTTAAGGCTGATGCTGGGTTTGGTTCCTTTCTTAAGCGGCCAAGGAGGCCTCTCATTGCTAGGACCTCTGTTTTGTTTATATTGAAAGGAGGAGAGAGTGCCCAGATCTGCTCTGGAAATTCCGAGGCCCTGAGTCCCTCAGCAGGTCGTTCTAGGTGAAGGGGCTCTGAGTGGCTAGGCTTTGCACTTATCTCTGTCTGCCTTTGAAGTGACTGCCTGCTGTCTGGTGGCTTTGTGCATTCAAAAGTCTGCCTCTGCTCATCTCTGCAGTCAACAATGCCTGCTCCACTTTTTCCCCAGGAATAATTATCCTTTTCTATTTACATAGAAGGGCTGTCCTCAGAATGGACATCAATGCTGACTCCTTAGAGCTGTACTGTGCTGGTCTGGACTGCATTCACTGCTAATTATGTTGAATTCTCCCCAATAGCTCTGGTCTTCTCAACTAAAGCACACTGTGTAATTGGAATCTACCTTGTGTCATATTACACAGGGGTTATGACACGGCCAATTGGATTTTGACATTATGCTTTCAAAGTTTCTCCCTTAATGGTGTGTGCAGGTGAAGGGAAGCAGCCGTGGATGGACCTCTAGGAGTGAAGGATGTGGACCCATCTTTTCAGGCTCAACTCATGACAAAGCCATGCAGATGACTTGTTCTGAGTTATCAGTAGCCCCTGTAAGAAAACCATTGCAACTTAAGCCTTTGGGTTATTTCCATTCTTATATGAGGTAACCCGTGTTTATTAATTACTAGTTAGGTGACTCATACTTCTTGTTTGGACTAAAGGGAATTAGCTTTCAGCTTTATGACACAGATATACTGAAGACCCTTTCCTCAGGGGAGTATTCAAGACCTGAAGGAGTCTCCTGTTGTCTGAGTCATCCAGGTATTTGATGCAGTGTTGTTTAGGGGATGTTTCTGTTTTATGCAAATGTATTTTCATTATTTAGGATTTTAGTTCTAGAACCTCACAAGCAAGGTAGTAAGGCAAACCTACTTACACAGTCTTGAAGTTCAGTCAACAGGTCGAAAGGGAATAGGCAGCTTGAACTATTGATTTATCTCTGACATACTTGAAAATGTGTTAGAGTCCTCCAAACTTGATGGTAAGGAACAGTGTTAAGACTGGCTCTTTATTTGAGTGGATACTTTTGAGTGCCCTAGAACTGTCTGACATTTTCCCAGGGATGAGGACTGTTCAAGGCTGTCCAGATAAGGAAGACATCCGTTTCTATGCTCATACTACTTCATGGCAGTAACCGCTCTCCAGAACCTGACCTGGTGTGTGCAGGGGATCATGCAAAAAAGCATTTGACAGTGATCAGAGCAAAGTTTCAGGCCAATGCTGAGCCCCTCTGAAGTTATTAACATGGCTTAGTAAGGGGATTATCTCTTTCCATAGTTATGCTGCTGCTTTTCAGCTAGAGCTGCTGTATGACCAGCAAATCCAAAAGCAGAGAGTTGGAACAGAGACAATGGCACAGATAAAAAGCCTGGTCATCTCTTCACCAGGCCACGGACACAGGGAAGTGATGTTTCTATGGGATGAGTCTGAGAAGTGGATTCCTAATACCATACCACACCATCACTATAGCTGTCTTGAAGCCAAACCACAAGGACAGGCTCTCCTGTGGTATTGTTTCTTCTAAGTTTTAAATAGTTTTCTAAAAGCACTTTTTCCTTTTTTCACCATCTCAACTCCTCTGGTAGCTGCAGTTTGTGTTTTCTCCAGAGGCTTATTGTTTTCACAATGTGGGTTGGTCAGCTAGGAAGTTATTTTTATATACTGGAAGCAGAACACTGAAGAAAATATTTGATAAAAATTTTAGATTTTATAAAAATTTTTTATGTGTGGAGGGAGAAATACAGTAAAGAAAATAATAATTATAACCTGTAGTTCTAATGTCCTAAAAGAAACATTAGACTTTAGTATCTATTTTTCTCCTTTTTAAAATGATATGTAATATGTAAATATAATTTAAAAGCAAACGTCTTAAATCTGATTTTGAAGAATTCTTAAAATGCTTTCTGAATGGGTCCAGGAATATAAGATAAACTATGATCATTGTCCTAGTCACTGTTCTATTGTTGTGAAGAGACACCAAGACAGCACCCATGGTGCTGGAACAGTAGTTGAGAGTTACATTCTGATCCAAGGGCCAAGAGAGAGAACTGGGCCTAGAACATTTGAAACCTCAAATCCCACCCCCAGTGACACACTTCCTACTCCAAAAAACCAAACCTTTCAACCCTTCTCAAATTGTCCCCCTCCATGATGACTAAGAATCCAAATACATAAGCCTTTGGGGGCCATTCCTATTTAAAACACCACATCATGGAAAAAAATGAATTTAACAATTATTTATAGATAACACTTATAGTTTTCTTTTTTCTTATAATTTACAACTTGCTTAGATATAATCATGTTTTTAGAATGGTATATGTGTGTGTGTATGTATGTGCGTGTGTGTGTGTGTGTAAGTTGAGACAGGGTCTTTTATAGCCCAGAATGGACTAAAAATTGCTATGTAGTGAAGGATGATCATGAACTTCATATTTTCTTTGCTCCATCTCCCCAGTGCTGGGATGGCAGTTATGAGCCACTATGTTCTGTCTATGTGCTGCTGGGGACTAAACTAAGGATCTATTCTATGCCAGGTAGACACTTGGCAACTGAGGTCATTGGAAGTAGGTGTTTTTATGCAGATATACACTGACCATGTTGAAACAGTTGAAGATAATTTTTTTTACATAAAAATATGACAAGGCTTTAATGAGTAGGCAAAAGTGTTGAGACAAAGAAAACTGCCACCCATTTTGCAAATGGTTAATGTATCTAGTTTTCAAATCATTTAAGCAATATGAGCCTGTTTAAAGCCTAATCAGCGCTACAGAATACGAAGACAGATTAGTAAATGCATATTGGTAGCAAACAGAATAATTAAGTATCCAATCCTCTGCGTAAAATGATGAATAAAATTAGAATTATTGCTTCTATTAAGTTGATAATTAAAATAAAAACCCTTAATTTGGAGCACATGCAATGAGACATACACTCTTGGGCACCACTTATGGGCACACAGACTTCCTCTTAAGAACTTCAGCAAAACATATTGTAAGTGTTATGACAGTCATTCCCTTTGATCTAGTAACTCCACTCCTCAGAGCAATCTCAGGAAAATAATCATAAATAGAGAATTTTTATGCAAAGCAATCATCTTTTATTTTTGATAACTATGGAAGCAATCTCAAGAGAGATATTGAAATAACTGAAAAGGAATATAATTCAGACATTAGTAACAATGTCGGCAAAATTTTAGTTATGTTTTAAATGCTTGTGTTTTAGTAAAAAAAATGGAAAAGCAAGACTTAATTCCATGCAGAATATAAAAATGTTGTTATGAAAATCACATGTAGAGTTAATAACTAGATAAAGATACATGAGATGTATTAGTTCTTGATTCAACAATCATTTAAATAATTGCTCAGTTTTCTTCTATAACAAACATGTATCTGGTTAGTAAGTTGAGACAAAATTTTTAAATTTGATGTGATAACTTGACTACTTACAGTATATATTGAAAGTTAGAATGTCCACATGAGGCCCAGCCATTTAAATTCAATTCCATTTACTTAGTAATACTTATAAACATTGTATTCAGGAGGTGGCAACAGACTTGTCAGAACTTTAGAAATGAGGCGATATTAGAAAATAATGCCTATAAACTCAGCTACTATTCAACATGAGGGCTTCTTTAGGCAATGAAACAAGAAAAGGGGAAAAAGATGAAGTCTACATTACTCCAACACACAGCAAAAAAGTATGAGAAAACCACTTTTTTGTGAATAATAAAAATGACAACAAATGGACTTGGGAATGATTGTTACTAGAGGCCCTTCTAACCATGCACAAGGCTCTAAGTTCGGTTCCTAGAATATATAAACTGGACAATGTAAGTGGAGACTGCCCATTCATTCCTGACCGCTGCCCAGACCCGAAATAATCACACAGAAACTATATCAATTACAATACTGCTTAACCAATCACTTAAACATATTTCTAGCTAGCTTTTATATCTTAAATTAACGCATTTCCATTATTTTATATTTTACCATGATTCTCGTAGTTTACTGAGAATAGCAATATACTCATAAGACCATTAACTTACCAATCTAAAAGAACAACCATATTCTATTGCTCTTAAAATCTTCTAGGCTTCTATAGATATATTTTATGTGTTTGTGTGTGCCTGTGTGAGTTTATGTGCACTTTAGTTGTGCAAGGGTCTGGGGAGGCCAGATGATGACTTCAAATTCTCTTGAACTGGGATTACTGGTCATTGTAAGCTGTTCTTGTGGGTGCTGAAGACAAAGCCTGGGTCCTCTGTAAGAACAGCAAGTGCTTTTGGCCACTGAGCAACCTCTCCAATCTGACGTCATTCTTTTTTTTTTCTTTTATCAAACACGAGCCTGCTTTGGTTAGTCTTGTTTGTCAGCTTGGCAGAATCTAGAATCAACTAAAAGTCAAGTTGCTTTGCTCACCTGTGAGGAGTTTTCTTGATGAGATAACTCGAAGTGGAAAGCCCTTCCATGTGGGATGCACTTTCTATTAGCAGCCCTGTTCAATGGATATGGAGACGAAAGCTTTCCTTGCCTGCCTACTTTCCCTTTTATCGGCAAGTTCTTCAGTCCAGTTGATGCTTCTGTTATATTCCGTCACTGATACTCGAACCCACTTTCTCTGGGCTTCCACTGTAGACTGAAGGGGAGTGGGTCTATAGGGGCTTCAGCATAAATTTGGAACTATTGAGGCATCCAGCCTTGAACACTGAACAACTAAAATGATTCTCAGCCTCTTGTGTTTGAGATAGCCATTGTTAGACTACCCAGATTGTATTGTGTGAGCCAAACTGAAAAAAACCTCTTTTGTTATATATCCATTCTATCTTTTTTATCTCCTCTGGAGAATTGTAGATGAATAAAACCAAAGAATTCTAAGATAAAATAAATATAACTCAGAGAAAAGAGTCTAGAAGGAAATTATTGAAGTGGGAGCTAAATTCAGGCCATGGTATCTCTCTCCAGTTTTTTTTTTCTATTCTTTTTTTTTAATTACTTAAAAAATACCAGTCCAAATCCCCACTCCCTCTCCTCATCCCAGTCCCCTCCCTCTCCCTCCACAGACCCTCCCCCACTCCTCCAACCCTAAGGGAGGGCAATGCACCCCGCCCTGTGGAAAGTCCAAGGCCCTCCCTACTACATCTAGATTGAGCAAGGTTTGTAAATAAGAATGGAAAATAAGATCCCATGAAGCCGTTATATGCAAGTAGAGACAAATCTCAGTGCCACTAACAGTGGCCCCTCGGTCTGCCTCAGCTGTCAACCCCCTTCAGAGGGGCTTGGTTGTTCCCATGCTCATTCACTCCCAGTCCAGTTGGAGTTGGTGAGCTCCCATTAACTCAGGCACACTGTCTCAGTGGGTGATCCCTCATGGTCTTGAACTCCTTGCTCATACTCTCACTCCCTCCACTCTTCAACTGGATCTTGGGAGCTCAGTCCAGGGCTGCAGCGTGTGTCATTGCCTTTGTTCCCATCTGTTGTTGGACGGAGGTTCTATGGTGATATTTAAGATAATCATCAGTCTGACTACAGGGTAAGGTCAGTTCAGACACTCTCTCCTCTATTGCATAGGGCCTCAGCTGGGTTCATCGCTGTGGGTTCTTGGGCATTTTTTAGAGCCAGGTTTCTTGCTAACTCCATAATGGCTCCCTCAATCAAGATTTCTCTTCCCTTGCTCTCATATCTCTCCTTCCTTCATCTCGACCATCCCATTTCCTCAAGTTCTCCTCTATCCCCTTCCCTCTTCTGCCCCCAACATCCCTGCTCCCAAATTTTTGTCTGATTCCAATTTCCAGGTGGATCTATATATGTTTTTCTTTGGGTTCACCAATTACTTAGTTTCTCTAGGCTCCTGAACTCTAGGCATGTTGCCCCTTGCTTATGACTAGTATCCACTTATGAGTGAGTACATACCATATTTGTTTTTTGGGGTCTGGGTTACCTCACTCAGGATGATGTTTTCTAATTCTGTCCATTTGAATGCAAAATTCAAGATGTCATTATTTTTTACTGCTGAGTAGTACTCTAATGGGTAGATGTGCCACACTTTCTTTATCCATTCTTCAGCTGAGGGGCATCTAAGTTGTTTCCAAGTTCTGACTATTACAAATAACGCTGCTATGAACATAGTTGAACAAATGCTCCATAGTATGATTGAGCATCTTTTGGATATATTCCCAAGAGTGGAATTGCTGGATCCTTAGGTAGGTTGAGTGCCAGTTTTCTGAGAAACTGCCACACTGATTTCCAAAGTGGTTGCTTTGGAATGGATGAGTGTTCCCCTTGCTCCACAACCTCTCTAGGATAAGCTATCATTAATGTTTTTGATCTTAGCCATTCTAACTGATGTGAGATAGTATTTCAAAGTTGTTTTGATTTGCATTTCCCTGATAGCTAAGGATGAAGAACGTGTCCGTAAGTATTGTTTGGCCTTCTGAAATTCTTCTGATGAGAATTCTCTGTTTAGTTCAGTACACCACTTTTTAATTGGGTTATTTAGAATTTTAATGTCTAATTTCTTGAGTTCTTTATGTATTTTGGAGATCAGTCCTTTGTCTGATGTAGGTTGGTGAAGTTTTTTCCCATTCAGTAGGATGCCTTTTTGTCTTATTGACTGTGTCCTTTGCTTTACAGAAGCTTCTCGGTTTCAGGAGGTCCCATTTATTTATTGATGATCTTATTGTCTGTGCTACTGGGGTTATATTTAGGAAGTGGTCTCTTGTGCCCATGCATTGAAGGTTACTTCCTACTTTCTCCTCTATCAGGTTCAGTGTGGTCAGATTTATATTGAGGTCTTTGATTCATTTGGACTTGAGTTTTGTGCATGGCGAAAGATATGGATCTATTTTCATTCTTCTACAGGTTAACATCCTGTTATGCCAGCACCTTTGTTGAAGACGCTTTCCTTCTTCCATTGTATATTTTTTGCTTCATTGTCAAAAATCAAGTGTTCATAGGTGTGTGAATTAATGTCCGGGTCTTCAGTTTGATTCTATTGATCAACATCTTTGTTTATCTTTCACATACACATAAGCCTATAAATTTGCTTAGTCTTCTTCATAGTTGAGGATGATGGAATGCTGGATACTCTGCCTGTCTTGGCCCAAAGAATTCAGCTCAATTCCACACTTGTTTGCCTTCTTGGCAAGCGAAAAGTCTTTTTGGTTAATCAGATAAAAATGTTAAATAAGAGAAACAACATGCCAAATATTACATTTATAATACTTCCAAGTACTTACTTTACATTATTTCGTTTTCTGATAATTAGAACAACCTTGCGGAACGTCCTGCCTCTTTGCTTTGAGTGGATTTATTTTTACCCCTGTGGCTCCAGAAGGGCTCTACAATTGTTTTAATGATGATTCAGGACTGGTGGGATATTGTATTTCCCAGAATTTTCCCTTTCTTTTCTTAATATAAAAATTAATTATGATATATTTTGTATGTATGTGTGTTTTGTCTCCATGCATATCTGTTCACGATGTGGATTCAGTGCCTACAGTGGTCATAAGAGGGCATCATATCCCTTGGAACTAAAGTTAAAAGTGACTGTGAGAGTTTCGTGTGGGTGCTGGATTAATTAAGGGGAAAAATGCCATCCCCTGTGTAGGCAACACATTTCTGCTGTAGCACAGACAGAGTCTAAATGAGGAAAACAGCACTGCTACTGGCCTGCCTTTACTTCTTGCAAGTGAATACGTTTGCATCTGTAGCTGCCAAGTTTTGAAGACTTCAAAAGTTAGTTTCTTTGGGTTCCAATGAGGAATGAGGACCAGGGACCCTTCAGGAACCTTCTAGGCCTTCAGCATTAGACTAGAACTGAGAAGGCAACAACTTTTATGGATTAAACTTCCACTGACCTAGTTTTCAGTCTCTTCAACACCCAGAAAGCTATTGGTGGGCCATTCAGAATCTAACTTTTTTTGTTTGCTTGTTTGATTGATTTTGAGATAGGGTCTGACTATATAGATCTGGCTGGCCTCAAATTTCCATAGATCTTCCTGCCTC
>JABTXL010000003.1:10126164-10141903 GCA_025134845.1 Neodon shergylaensis | reverse complement strand
TGCCTATAACTCCAGCTTCAGGGGCATCCTATGAATTCGGCTTCTAAGAGTTCCTGTACTCATATGGGTGCATGCAGAAACACACACACACACACACACAAAATAAAGAAAAACAAACTATAAAAATCTTGAATATAAAGGGATTTATATCATTTCAGATGCATTTTAAAAATCTCAAAGAATTAAGTCATAAATCAATGACAGATTTATAAAACATGTCCAAAAGGTTTACAAGGAAAACAATATAGTTCTAAAAACCAAATAAAAGGAGAAATTAAGCTAATTTTATTATAGTAAGAAAGGAACACAGAGTATTTTAAAATTGAGATGGATGGAAGGAAATTCTTACAGTATAATTTATTACTCTGAATTCTTCTCTTAGAAAAATTGCGCTCAAACTGAACTAGACATTAGCCGCAGACTTAATAACTTAGAAAGAGAAGTGAAAATGGAGTTCTGATACATGAAGTCAGAGTAGAAATCAATGAGACAGAATGGATAAATCACAGAGGAAAATACATAAAATCTGTCTCCTCAAATATGTGGCCATAAAAATCAGATGTGGCAAGAAGAGACCAAAGAGTGATAAAAGAAACAGAAGCGGTGATAAGAAAAAAAGAAAAATTAGAAATTCTGTAATGTCTCTATTGGTTATAAAATATTGTGAGAATCTTTATACCACTGATCTCAACAATTTAAGCTATCATATTTCAATAATTTGAATGACATAAACCATCAAAATGAACACACAGAGAATTTTTTATAGCTGTTAAGGAGACAGGATCTTAGTAAAAAACAAATAAATGGAAGAACTCTAGGCCCAGGGGATTTCCAAAATTGGTCAAAACACAACTTTTACAGAAGAAGTAAAGTTTTCTATGAACTCTGCCCAGTATGTTGGAGTATTAATGGGGACAGAATATTTTCCAACTTTTCTTATAAGACTATCACACTTCTGAAACCACCTGAAACAAAGATATTCTGAGCAGAGAATAAAGAGAAAAAGAAAATATTCATTACTGATGAGGAAACTAGTAGGCTTTATTTTTAATGCTGGCAAACCAATTACAAAATCCACAGAGAAGACAGTAGTCAGAGCAGTCTAAGAATGAACTTGGTTGGCGTATTATTATTTCACTGGGAGATTGCAAATGTTTAGGAGCCATTGCCATGTGTGTGGGGCACACATATGTAATCCCCGGACAAGAACATTGTACTGAGTATGTATAAGTCTGAGATGTATAGGAAGACCTGGCATAAATTCGTCATCTGTCTGTCTGTCTGTCTGTCTGCTGTCTGTCTGTTGTATACCAATCATCTATCTTAATCATTACAGCTGCAGTGATGCTAGAATATAAAAAGTAAACAATATAGATTGGAAGTATAATCAAGCATATGTGGACAGTTGTCTTTGGAGAAGAACGTCAACAAAGAAACCAATTCAATGGAGAAAAAAAGTTGTTACTTCTATAAGTAGGCAGGAACTATTATGTTCTATTCTATAAAGAAAGGGGCAATTCCACACACTCAACTGATATAATAGAAAATGACTCAGTCGTTTCCTAAAATCAATGTTCAACAAAAGTATAAATTCCATTCTCATCCACTTTCTTTGTAGAGAATTTGGGAAACAAAAGACAATCTGTAAGTGTTGCCAAGTGACCATGGGAGCCGTGGGTGTGATGGGTGTACTGTTTCAAATGTAGTCATGGTTTCACATGTTGAAACTGGTTAGCAAATGCCCTAAAAGCACATTTGGTTTATTGCAATTGTCAGTCATAAATCAGCAGAGCCTTTTTGTTTCTTAAGTGATAACTAATTAGAGGGTGGACTTGAAGCTCTAAGTCTATGCACAAGAAGAAGGTGAATTGTTTCAATAGAAACACCTCTGTCAACAACAGGAAAACTTCTAGGGTGTTCTTCATACATATGGTTCCAGTTTTATTTTCATCAGTGGTTTGATGTTTGTAATACCATTTGTGTTCCAACAGAACAATCAAATACTTAAAGTACTGAACCAAGACTTGGCAGCAGCAGGACAGCATTGAGAACTAATTCAATGGTCAGTCACTGTGCTCCTTTGTGGCTTAGCAGGAGGAAGTGGGAACTTTCAGTTTCAGATTTAGACCTGCAGCAAGGAAGAAATCTTGAACTTAGCGAATCTCACATTTCTGACAAATTGATATGTTTGTAGCAATGGAGCAGATTATCTAGTATTTTACAAAATCTGTGCCCCTTTGAAACTCTAGGCTGGTCTATCTTCTTTGTATTTTAAGAAATAACAATGGGCTCGTTTCTCTAGTGGAGGTGATCACAGTTGTGAGTTGACATGGGGATATACCTTATACAAAAGACACAAAGCAACTAAGAGCGAGAAGAAGGAAATGGCAGCACAATCAGAGTTCAGTATCTCAATTGCTGGCACATGGAGCAACAGTGCCTTCTGCCTGGGTAGCTCAGAGGTAAAGATTAAGAATTGGAGAGGCAAACTTGCCTAATAATACCCAATGGCACCATAAAGTGATAAGGTTGCTTCCCTCAGAGGTCTCTTTCCCATTGTCATAAGAATTACATGGTATTGTAGAGAGAATCCTATTACTGGGCTTGTTTGAAAATGGTAATCTATGAACTTTTGTTCTGCAGTGGAGGAAAAATGAAAGAGAGGCAAGAAACTTCTCAAATTTAACATTGATGCCTATATAATTATGCACAAGAGAAACGAGTGGCAGATAAAATACATTAGTAGTCAAGGTTATTATTTATTACTATCAATATTTTGTTCATAATATCAGCTCAAGTCTCAAGTTACTTCCTAGGACAGATTCTGTTATTATCTTTGTCTGAACTGGGGGATGAAGCTGCAAAAGCTTCATTATCTTGCTCAAGGCTCCATAGCAAATAAGTAGTGGTATTGGAAGTTTGGGCAGATATCTCTGGTTCCAAGTTTAGCACTCCGAGTAAGGGCAATGCACAGTGGATCTGTTGATTAACATGTTGATAATTGAGCATCAGTAAAGTGTAATGCTGCTAAGTCTGGAAACCTGACCTCAACTAGGACTCACATAGTAGATAGGTGAGAAAACACATTCATCTGAACTCCCACCTGTGCCAAACAACTGTGTATCCATTACAGATACAGGAATAATTTCATGTTAAAATGTTACAGATATGTAATGTAGGAGGGGGAAAACACTGAGAAAAATATGATGCTTGACTAAAGCAATGGATGAGTCAAACACTTAAGAATGCGCTATTGGGGGAAGCTCTTAACCATTAACCCATTGAAAGCCTAACTTTTCTCAGTGAAGGAAAAAATGTTAAGGCAAATGAAATATAACACTAATATTGTAGAAGTGTGGGGTGGAGATTACTGCACTAAGAATTTTCTTTTTCTTTAATGAAGACATATAAGCTCTAGGTTTTTTTTCTATAAGTGTCAGAAGAATGCTGGGGGTATTTTAAGCACTAAGAGGGTATGATACAATACAACAACAACAAAGTAAACGAATTTAAAATGATGGCATGAATCATCAGATTATTAAATTCCTTAACACTAGTGGAGTTGCAGAAATACTTTAAAAGGTATCGGGCACAGTATGTGCTGGAAAAGTCACTTCTCAGAAACTCAGATCCTGAAAAAAAATGCAATGGAGACAATAAAAATGAACGGACAACATTCTTATCTCAGAAACCGGGAAACAAAAAAGTAAATAGGAATGAAGAAAACGCCTCACATAACAGTTTGAGGGGAACTGTTTTATGTTTCTCTTTATCATAAAGTGTAAGTGAATTTTAGGTTTGGGATGCTGTGATTCTACATCACTGCTAAAGCTAGGGTCTCTCTATTACCTTGCCTCCCCTCCCCTTGCTACCATCGTCAAGTCTACCAGTCGGTTGAAGACGTGAAGAGCGGTTGTCCACAAAATTTCTTTCTCCTTTCTTCTTTGCTCTATAAAGGTGCAACAGTAGACATGTACATGGTTGCTTAGATACCAGGCTCCTCTACTGCTAGGGATGTATGGCCATAGATTTTGTTATTTCCCAGGGAAAGTGATGGGAGGCTACACCTGCTACTAATGTTCTAAGATATGAGACTTACAAAATGTCTTTTATTTAGTTGTTTGGGAGACTTTGAAAGAATTCTTTGTACATGGTTCTTACCAACACATAGTCATCTAACTTCCCAGCTTCTGTGCTTTTAATCTTATTGAAGACACTGGATGTCCTAAAAACATTTATTTCATATGGGACCCTGTGGGTTCTCAAGCTTCATTTTGAATTTATCTGTGTATTAAACTCCAGAAAGAACTGCAGGTGATTCTCATTGATATTTAATCTGGAAACCATGGCAGTACCACAAGGCACACTGGGAAAAAGATAGCCATTAAAATGTTTGACAGGTTTTCGTAAACATACCACACCTATATAAATAAGACATCTACTTAGCTAAATTTGTCCTTCGATATGAGATGCAATCTCCCCCTCCTCCTTTCTAATGGATTATGAGTGAAGGGGGGAATGACGGAGGAAAAGTGCATTTATTGAATTTATAGCAAAGTCTGGTGTGTGTCCAACATGATCTTGGGCCTTTTTACTGAAATATCTAACCCTCACCCAACAGCCATGTGCAACAGTAGAATTTTTCTCTTTTCATGTTTGTGTGTGTGTGTGGCATACATGAAAGTCCATGTGATATATGCATGTGTGCATGTACATGTATGTGTAGGTATAAAAGCCAAAGATTGACTTCTAATATTTTCCTCTATGACTAGCCATCGTACTTGTTTGAAACAAGGTCTGTCAGGGAAAGAGGAGCTCATTGTTTTAACTAGATTGGACGGCCAATGAGCTCTGGGTATCTTCCTGGCTCCATTGCCCATGGGGTTTGAGATGTGTACCACCTCCCTTAGCTTGTACCTGGGCACTTGCACACAAAGCAGTATTCCCACTAACCCATCTCTTCAGGCCCACATTTTAAATATGAAGAACCCGAGGGACTACAGTATACCAAGAGATAGAGCCAGCGTACTGCCTTACTGTGGTCAAACTCAAATGCTTAAACCAGTAACTCCGGAGTTAGGAGAGAGCTGAAATAAAAAGAACATCATAAGTAACAGAGACTCCAATTGGATGATCACAGGAGACTGGACCTCAGCACCGATTTTAGGGAATGGAAGTCACAAAGCATGCTGGTTCTGTGTCTTTTGAAGGTCACATTTCTTTCAGTCTGGGTCCCAGCTATTGTGTGTGAACGTCTATGGTCCAAACTGATGGTTGCTCCACTCCTCTGGAAGTTAAAACTTCACATAAAACCTCCTGATTTTAAAAATGTTAACATTCAAAAGTGTTTCTTATAATGATGGTATTTATTTTTTAAAATTGTAATGCTATTATATTAACTCAAAGCCAACCTTTTATGTACATTGAATACCCAAGTAAAATATTTTATTGGATGGCTTTAAACCAGTATCGACCTTTGAGACAGTAATGATATCAAAATTAGTCTCTTTGCTCTTAGTCCCTATTTCTTTCTAACATGCATGCTGTCTACTGGCCTGATAGAAATACTATAGGACCCCCAGTCCTTGGTTTTTCTGTTAGTCTTTGTCTAGCGCAGGATCTGGTACTCCTTCCCTGAGGGACGGTATATAGACTTCTCTGTCTCACAAAGATCATGGTGCTCAGTATATTAAGGAAGGGATGGGGCTGCTGGCAAGGACAAGGTGTCTACCCGGATCACTTCTTCACTCCTCGACCAGCAGCCCTGGGTAAAGGTGTCTACACTAGCAAGACACTACCTATTCTGCTGTCAGTGGGCACAGCAATCAATACTCCTGTAATTACTAAGCCTCCTCTTTGGCATAGCTAAAAAGGCAATGCAATCATGAGCTAGTCCAGTGAAGAGAGATTTTTTTCTAAATTCTTTTTTTTATCCTTCTTTACATATTTATTAGGACATTCTGGGCTGATCCACACAGACTGCCTGTGAGTAAGCAGGAGAATGAGCCCCACGGTTGCCTGCTCTCCCAGGACTGTCAAAGGACCAATGGAGATTGGACAGGGCCTGATGAAATACATGTTGGCTGCTGACTCTTCCAATTTTGCTACGCACCTCTGTGTCACCAGCTCAGGCTTGTCCAAGATTGAGATATTTGCAAACTGTCATCTTCCATAAACATCCGCCTTGAGTGACGCTTTCTTCCTCCAGGGTTTAACTTGGAAATGTACCTGGGGCTGCCTCCCAGCCTGAGGAATTGCATTGCCTGTGCTAGGTGCTTAGCTAAGGCTGCTTCTGCCTCCTGCTGCCTGGATCTGCTCTCACAGCTTTCCCAGGGACCCCACCCTCCCTTTGCTCCCCCCACTGCCTGTGTGCTTGTACCCCACTTCATGGGAACTAACCTGAGTCATGCGGGTATAGACAGAAAATTTGCCAGAGGTATTGTCTCTATTCTAAAGACGTTCTGATTCAATTTGTCAAAATGACTGTGCAATAGCTAAGCAACCAGAAGTTTGTCAAATCTTTCCATGTGAATTTAACCTTCACTTAAAACACAATCCTTTAACTCCCCACCCCCAGGAGGGATTGCACAGTGCTAATATACTTATAGGAATGGGGATTGTGTTTTTAAAAAGATGCCCTTTTGGATCTAGCCTCCAACTGGAAGGGAAACAGCATGTGCTGATGACAAGTTACTAACCATATTCATAATCATATCCTAGTTTGAGTTCCTTTTTAGGATTGATGGAAAAGCCCCTTGAAGCAGCCAATACGACCACCACACAAACAAAAGCAGTGCACTTGCACACCAATGTTGGGATTAATGTAAGCACTAAGATATCAAATTCAAATCTCCAACTGCAGAAGGATGGCAACATTAGTGGAATTACTCCTTATTAGAAATGAATATGTGAAGATTACAGGATAATCAAGCCTTTGCAATTATTAATGTATCTGATCATATTTCCCATGCATAATTTATCTGGAAGAGGTTTAATAACTTAATGTAGGATTATTATTTATATATTTTGATTGGAGGGACTTTAAACAATAGGATTAAGAGGTATTCTAATATCCAGCATAACCTCATATTCAAGACACACAAACAACATAATTTTGCATATATATTTAGCCACCTTATTTTTGCTCCAAAAATTTTCAGTGTTTCAATTTATGAACAATTGAGAATTATTTTAAATCTAGTGCTAACTGAATAGATCATCTCTGTAAGTGAATGGAGAATGGCAAGATTATATAATGAAAAAATATATTTTTGCTAGGTGTACTAAAGAGTAGTATGCTACAATTTCTGACTTGCACTGCAAAACAAAGAAAAAATTGCATCACTATAATATCTTGCAATGTGCCATCATATGATATTATACTGTACTATACAACAATGTTGGTTTGATTTCCATTAAAATTTTCAACATGCTGCATAAGAATTTTAGTCCCTGAGAAGTTTGATCAGCATGCAGTTTATTTTATCTAATGTGAGTCTTATGATATGGATTCTAAGCCAAATATTTTGATATATGATTTTATGTATTTACTCTCTGTCAAGTGCTTTTAAAATACTTTGGAAAGATGCATATTAGGCAATGACAGATTTTGAATAAGCAATTGAAAGGAACTTAAGGAGTCTTTCCTTGGATATTATACTATAATTTAATTATGTGTTAGAGACAATTATGAATATTACTGGTAAAGCGTTCATAAATTTAATTAATTTTCACATATCTCAATGATTTTGGAGCTTTAAAATCATATTTAATTAAAATTTTCATAATAAAATTTAATTTTCTTGTGCTAATTCTGCTCATAGTAGATGTGGTGGTACAAATGAAAACCCCAATAATTCAATTTTATTCACAGGTAGATTTTGGAATTTCTCTAGTCTGAGCATGTACAAGTCACTGAACATAATAAGACATTTCACAAAATTTATCTCATTTTTTTCTTCACAATAATTTATATGAGAATATATGTTATTCTCATTTGTAGGTCATTGACCATTATGAAGATGGGACAATGGTAAGACACCACTAAAGGAAAAAGACTAACTTCTCTTGTTAGAAGGGGCGGTGGCCCCAGACAGGCTATCAGGACCACACCTTACTTTCAGGGAATTGCCTCATCATTATGCTGACTCAGCACAGCACCCAAACCCAGCATTCTGTGTTACTGATATTTATTTTTAGTATGAATCACACTTGAGGCTTTCTAGGGTCTGTGTAATTATCTCTTCAGGATTTTGGGTTTGTGATCTATGGTGGGCCTAGAGTATTTCTAAAGCCATAAGGATATAGACTATCAACAGTAAGTTTATAAAATACTAGAGAGGAGCGATGGGCATTATCCTTGGTTCTTTGATATATAGGATCAAAGTTTCATGATGACCTTCTGAGAGTGTTAGAAAAGAGTTTCCCATGCCAGATCATTGATAATCAGTTGCCATGGAGAGATTACATTGCTTCTGAAATCTCTCAACTCTAAGATTATGTATCTATAGAACTTACAATAAAACTTATATTCTTTCCAATCTTTCAGCAACACTTGTACCCATGAACTTCTCAAACCATTTCTCAAGCAGATGACTAAATTTTCTAAACTACTGATTTGAATTTCCAGTAGAAATTCATACTTAAAATATTTAATCTTCATATATTTTCCTGGGTTGGAGGTAATAATGAATCTTCAGAGATGGTGGGTAAATTTCTACAACAAACCAATAGGAAACCCATTAGATATGATCTTTTGGCTATTTATGACTTTAAATTCAATTTTGACTAAATTTAATGTGTAGCTTTATATTATAGAAGGGGTGTATGTCAACTCAATGAATGATTCACACCAATGAGTTGGCCACTACTAAATACTGCTGGACTATATTCCTCAGCTACCTTCTATCTAGGGCATTCTATTTTGCTGTCCTCATTAGTAGGATTTCACTGCCATTTGGCAATCACAATTTCCAATTTTTTTTCTTAGGAATTATTTAAATAACTTCCCAAAACTTGGGTATTTTTCTTCAGCGTGAAAAGCCAAATAGAGCTGAATATGGTGGTGCATATCCTGTATTCCATCACATAAGAGGAAGAGAGGCAAGATGAACATGAGGTTCAGGGCATCTAGGCTAGAGTGAGACAATATCTCAATGTTCTTAATTAAAAATTGTAGAGCTACTAGTAGAAAAGGACAATATATCTTTTTTCAATAAAAGTAAGTTTTTTTCTCAAGGTACCTTTTATTTTTATTCAAATGCATCATAAAATATCAAAGTAGAAAAGGCTCATACACACAAGTAATATTCAAGTAGAGCACAGACATAGTTTTTGTTTCAAATGAAATGCTGTTTATCATCCTCATTCAGGTTTACCTTAAAATGTATGACAAAACCACCAAAAACTAAGTTGTCCAAATGTAGACACTTGAGTAGAAACAATTTTTTCCCCTGTGTTTATCACCTCAGGAAACAATACAGCTGTAGGTAGTGTTAGCTACTCTTCTCATTGGTAGGATCAAACCTGACAAGGAGCAACATAAGAAAAGAATGGCTATTTGGGTGAATCAGGAAACTAAAAGATGGCAAGAAGCAGGGCTGCGTTATAAGCCCCAAACCCTGCCTCTCAGAGATCTACTTCCCCTATTTAGGGACCAAATGCCACCCATCCACTTTATTCTGCCCATAAAATTAGTCTATTATTTATTAAGTCAGCCTTACTCCAATATCCATAATATATTCAGAATACAATCATATATGTTTTGTTTTCATTTATTTATTATTGCCAGAAAAATATATCAATTGTTTTTACTTTAGTTCTTGTTTCACTCTGAAACCTTACAAGCCAAGCTATGAAATCCACATATCTATTTAGAGGCATTCTAGTCTTCCGAACTCCCATGAGATGGCCCTTTGAGTTCGGTTTACATCATTTTAAGGTTTCTCTAGCCCCAAACTCCAAACTCTTCTACATTCCTCCCACCAACCTATTTCGAAGGTTTGGAAATCTAGGGACCATATGGTCATGTCTTATAACAATAATGATCTCACACCTGATACAAATTGTACTGATTATGTTTATTTATTTTTTTTGTGTGTGAACAAATACTCAAGAAAAGAAAATTAAGAGGTGGAATGTTTAGTTTGCCTCCCAGCTTAAGGATACAGCCCATATTGACAGGGAAGCTGGGATGGGAACAACCCTGAACTATGGCAATAGAAGCCGAAGGCATCAAATCTGGGAAGACGAGAGAGAGAGAGAGAGAGAGAGAGAGAGAGAGAGAGAGAGAATAAGCCTCAATGCCTGCCACATAGAGATACACTTCTGCCAGCTATTTCCCACTTCCCAGTGATCCACTTCCAAAAGCTTCCACAGACCTCCAACACAGTGCTACAGCAGAGACAAGGGGGTCATAAATGCCTGTGTAGACAACCTACATTCACACCAGAATAGTGGGTTCTTCTCAGCCCAAAGAAGGTGTTTATTATCAATAAGTTCAATAAAGTAATGGAATCAGTGGAAGAATATAATGGAATTCCAGAATAACTTGAAATTTCTTAGATACTGTTCCTTCACCCTTTTAAGGATTGTATAACAATTTCACTTCTTACCACTGGTGATCTTTGCAAAGTTACTGATCTGTGAAAGGTTTTCACTATGTGTCATGGTAGATGGGTATGAGGACCACTAAGTACAGTTCTCCATCCTAAGGAAGTTACAGGATGACATTCCCTCTAGTGTCATATTATTAATCTTGAAAAAAATTGAAATTCAATAATACAATTATATATATATATCCGTATATGTGTATATATATATATATATATATATATATATCTGAAGGGTAGATATTGTAAATCTATGAACTGACCATACTCTGCTCTATATGTGAAGGAGGTGGGGTTGGGGAGAGAATTCTATGCTCTTAATACAACATTTGATACTGACTTTGCACAGAGAACCTTCTATGCATTGCTGGCATTTGGAAATTTCATGGGCATATGGGCTACCTGGTTTCTATCATCAAGATGGATCCTGACTGTGTGCCAAATAATGTTTAAGGACCATGAAATCGATTAGGGCTGTTACCCCTGAAATGATTAGTAAAAATATTGCCATCAAATAAACTGTCTCTTTACTTTTATATGATTTTCTATGTCATCAGTGTAAATGTTGGAGAACTGATGAGCTTGAAAGTAGGAAATGGACCCAAAGAACCCCAAAGCTCCTTCCTGCTTCATGGTTTGAGACATTTGTGCCTGGACAGAATTCCTTTGTTCAGTTTATTCTTCTTACATAAAACCACAGATGGAGTTTTATTACAGAGCGTCTTCTAATTGTGCCCTGTACACACTGATGTCGCTCTTGCTGTAAGCAGGCTATTCCACAAAAGCAGGTTTGTGTCACCGTCCCTAAATAGGTGCTCCTGCTGGGTATGGTGGCGCCTGCCTTTCAATCCAGCACTGAGAAGGCAGAGGAAGGAGGACCTTTGTGAGTTCCAGGACAAACAAAGACTACATAGTTTGACCCTGTTTCAAATAATTAATTTATTCAAGCTATATACCCACTTCTCCCTTCAGATGAGTGGACTTCGGGTCTGCGTGCAGTGCAGTGGCTGTGTTCAGGTGTCAGTCAGGCCTCACACATATATGTAGATGTCCACATAAACTCAAACATACTTTTTCTCCTCTGAGCAAAACAAGTTTAAAGGGCCAGCTAGAAACTAAGTTCAGGGTAATTGGAGGAAGGAATTCTTACCCTCAGGACACAAGAAAGACCCATAAGTGGAGTGAGTGTCTAAAAAATTAGATTTCAAGCCGCTATTTGGCTACCATCTTGGTTAGTCTTGAGCTTTTGTTTTCTATTTCCTTTGTGTTTTTTCCTGGGCTATTTTCTGACTTGTGATGAAAATAAACATAAAAACAGGGACTACAGATATAATGTAATATTTTTCTAATGTTTTCAATTAAGCAGCAGCTGCTGTTACCAAGCTGTCATCGCTGTTGCTATGGGGGTTTTATGTGCTTGCCAATGTGGGATGGCTACTTTACTATAGTCTTCCTACTGCTGTGGTTGTTACGTTGTCTCTTAGTTAACTGTCTTAATCAATTAGCCCTGGCATGCAACCGCCATCTTTTCTACCAACCCTACACCTGGTTGATAGTTCAAGGTCTCCAAAACAATCGAGGGTCTCAGGGAACAGATTTGTCTGTGAGACAAAAAGAAAACACAGAGCCTCAGAGATTCAGCTCATGGCACCCAGCGTGGCAGACCAGAAGGGGGGGGGAAACTGGCCTCTACAGGAGAAAAGACCCCATCAAAGAGTACTGAATATGTACATAGCTCAGCTCTTTGGAATGGTGAATACAGTAACTTCCCTGTCCCCTCTAAATGTTTTCTCTGGAGTACATGTAACATGTTTGGTGTGTATGAATTCCAAACCAGAATATTACTTCTTTCATGAAATATACTTATTTCTCTGGCCCAGTTTTTTTTTTAAAGTTCACATTAACTGTGTAATGTAATGAGATTCATTATGGCATTTCCTATCATGAAATAATGCACTTTGACCATGGTCACCCAGTCTTTTGTCATACCCCTATATTTCACTTCTCTCTGTCTTCTACGTTCTCCACAGTGTTCTAGATGGCAGTCTTCAATGAACCAAGTTTTATCTCAAGGGTCCCAGTGGTCACTGGTAGCACTATGTCCTGTACTGTGACTATGCATTCAGACTATCCTGGGAATGATGCCTGGCATGGATGTTTGAAGAGGATGATAACAGGACACAGAAGTTCTCCGGTTTACAAACAAGAATGTAGAGTTCTCTTTTAAACAAACATGGTAATGGGAAACCAAGGAAAACTGGTGGCTCCTTTAAGTCTGTATGGGAAGGATAGGGTAACACTTGCAGTGTTAGCTGCAATATTCTTTGCTTTCTGCTTCTACAGTTATTTAGAAGTAGTTTGGAAGATAGTATAGATATGAAATCCCGTAGTTCAGACAAAAAATTAGAAAGAAGACTTGCAGTGTGAGTATAGGAGATGCAGTTCAGGACACCCTTGACTAAATTATCTAGTGCTAATGGCATTTGGTATCAAGTTCCTTGTAGCTGGGGTTTAGAACCTAATTCAGCTATTGTCAGTAACTCAGTTCATCGTGAGTCCAAACATCGATAAACACAACAGCTCAACATAGCATTTAAAAAAAAAAGATTATAAACCAAATGTTGAGAATAAAAAGCAAGGGTACCTAGGACTCATTCAGGAATAAGGTGAGAGTTAATATATTGGTCCTAAATCGAGTGCTGCATCAGTTATAATGATATGTGATTCGTCAATTCTACTTACTGAATTTTTATCCCATGAACCAGTGTATAGCAAGTCCCCCATGAGGAGTGTAGTGGCCTGGCTATCACCCAGAAAAAGATCTGGTCACTCACCCCACAGATCTGTTGCTCAGCTAGAGTAGGAGTGTGCTTAGCATTGACCCTGTCCTTTCTACTCTGCATGCCTAATGCTCAAATCCTTCTATAAACAAACCCGCACTCTGCAGAGGGAAAGTATCAGAATAGGGAACAAGCTCAGTCATGCTGTTAATGAAACAGTTGGTTTCATTCATTATTAAATTATGCAGTATACATTTCTAAAAGCATTACTGAGACTGTAAATGCAAGATGAGTGAAACACCTCTGGAAATCAACAATGATCTCTTAACTATTCTCAAGTGGTGCAGGAGGGTCTTCTTTCTATGTGTTGCTTTTATTGGTTGAATAAAGAAAACTGCCTCGGCCTTTTGATAGGGCAAAACTTAGATAGGCGGGGTAGGCAGAACAGAATGCTGGGAGAAAGGAGGCAGAGACAGAGAGCCACCTGCCATGAAGCCGCCAGGTCAGACATGCTGAATCTTTCCTGGTAAGCCATAAGCTTGTGGTGACATACAAATTATTAGAAATGGGTTGAATCAAGATATGAGAGTTAGCCAAAAAGAGGCTAAAACTAATGGGGGAACTAATGGGATAGGCAGTGTTTAAATGAATACAATTTGTGTGTTTCTATTTCAGGGTATAAGCTAGCCAGGTGGCTGTGAGCCGGGTGGCAGGAAGCAGCCCACCGCTCCTTCTACAACACTCAAGTATCTGTCACTGCTGGTTTTTCCTTGATCATATCATTTTTTATGTGGTCTGGTTCAAATAGAACTCTACCTTCCATACTCCATTGTACTGACTATATTTTTCAATCTATAAAATGCATAGGCACAAGGGAGTTAGAAGAACTTGGCACATTGCAAAATATGTAACAATATGGATGAACCTTATGGAAGGCAGAAAATAAGGAAGGAAAAATGCTCCATGGTATCACTTCAGTGATACTTAAAAGACAGTCAAATACACAGAAACAGACTAGAGTAGTATTTGGCAGGGACTAAGGGGGAGGAGAAAGGGGGAAGCCTTTTGGCTCTGTTCATCTTTTTTCCTCTATTGTATCCCTGGTAATTCACTTTCTAATGATCTTGATATATGTATTTTTTTCAGTAACCTTTCAAACATTCTGAAATTGCCGATTTCATATTTGTCCTCCCATACTGAAATAGAACTCCCTGTCAACATGTTGAATCAGTGGATAAGCATATTAAACTCAGTCATTTGGCAAATATTTCATGGGAGTATGTAGTGTAAATTTCTTTCAGGAAACATACTGTCTAACTTGTGTGTGTGTGTGCGCGTGTGTGTGTGTATAGTTTAAATGTACTCAGTTTATGTCAATTTTAGGTTATCTCTGATTTGGGGATTTAATCATGCCTCTAAATGATAAGATCCTTTGAAATGTTATAACTTATTAACCAGTAGCCTTACACAAGGTATGAAATACTTACATTAAAGTGAATGATCTCTTATAAAATGAATCATGATGAACCTTAATAACAGGAAAAATAATACTTCAATGTATTAGTCTTGCTAATTAATCTACTTAAATTATGAAAAATAACAATAAAATATCAAGATTTTTATTAAAGACGTTTGTGTTGTTCTAAGTTCTTTACATGTATTTATATTAATTTATTTGAAATAAGATGAATTCTTCTACCAACATTGTTTCAACTACTTAAAAATATTGAGCAGCTACTGCCAACCAGGTATTATGCTTAAGTTTGGCTCATAAAAGTTTCATTAATGGGGCTAGAGAGACAGATCAGTGGTCAGGAGCATATGCTGATCTTGCAGAAGCCCTTCATTCGGTTCCCAGCATCCACACCAGGCAACTTAGAACTGCTTGCAACTCTAGTTTCAGGAAACCTGACTCCACCTTCTGAACTCCACTGGCATCTGCACTCATGTGCACATACCTCCACATAAGCTTGCACACACATGTGCATAATTAAAGTAGAAATCAATCCTTAGACAGTTAAATCATTCATTCCTAGTTATAACCAGGATTTCAGTCCTGAAGGATTGAATGACTACAAAGTTAGCCCCTGCAGTGAGATATCAGGTGAGTGTAATGAACAGCAGGAATGAGTAGTCATGCTTATATGATTGATTTTCATCACCATCTAATTAAAGAGTACAACGTGGAGAAAAGTGTTCACAGTATTTATACAGCCCTTATATATTAGATATTGTACTGTAGAACTACACAGACACACTGACACACACACACACATACACACACACACACACACACACACACAGAGAGAGAGAGAGAGAGAGAGAGAGAGAGAGAGAGAGAGAGAGAGA
>JABTXL010000003.1:10114048-10126154 GCA_025134845.1 Neodon shergylaensis | reverse complement strand
AGAGAGAGAGAGAGAGAGAGAGAGAGAGAGAGAGAGAGAGAGAGAGATCATTTATTTTAAAAGAGGAATTGGTATTAGAGTTGGGAAGGGATAATGTTATATGGGGTTTTAGGAAAGGTTGTTGTTATAGGTTATAGTCTTTGTTTTGTTATTGAAGAAAAGAATCTTTTTACAGACAAAGTGTGTAACAAGAAGAAAGAAATGCTCAGACAATAGATCTTACCAATTAAACAGCAATCGAAATGATTGTCATAATTTAGAGAAGAAACATTAACAGTGTTACTATAGGAAATTAATGGTATTTGTACAAGTTAATTAATATTTAATTGATCTTCTTACAGAAATATGCAAAGCAATAAATGACAAAATAGTCATATGGTTCTCTTGAAAATATAAAATTTGATAATGAAGGTAAAACAAATATTAAGAAAATAGTACAAATTGTAAGAAGACTAATGTGGAGGAAACTAATGAGCTTAGAAAAGTTCTACAAATTTCTACTAAAATATAAAGTGGAAGAAGAAAATAGTTGAAGACGTGGAAAACACTCTTAGAAACTGGTAAAGGCTGTTGTGTAGAGACTGTGCAGTCAGGGCTTAACACAATGTGACCATATTTCTCTCACTCAGGAAAGAAAGATTCCCAATGAAAGGACTCGCCCACACTCAGTCAGACACTTTACAGTGAAATATCACAATTCAAAGTTTGGCATTCAATTTTATGCACGAGAATATAAAAATCTCACACACATACATGTAGATATGTTATAGATTCTCTCACACACTCAGGTGATGTGCAAAGGAGGAGGAGTTCACTGTGCACACTAAGCTTCCCCACAAGAGAAGCAGAAGCCAGGTTTTGGCCATTGGTTAATCTCCAGATGTTTTCCATAAAGCCTCTCATCCAGCCAGAGAGAAGCCCATTTTTATTGCCGGAAAACTGTCAACTTAGAAGGCTGGAGTTCTGAAAGCAGTTGCCAGGATTTACAGTTGGAAGGAAGATACTATGTGGAGGTGAGGAAGCCTGGACATTGCTTTCAGCTTTCCCAAAGAGCCCTGTAGCTTTGGACAAACTTGTTCAAGTGTTTTTGCTGGTGTCTCTTGCCTGTGGAGGTCAAGGTTAGATTTGAGGAACTCTGACCCTATTTCTGCTTTTTTCACCCCAGCTCCAGTGAAGCTCCATGACTCCACTAACTTAAGAAAGTTGCTGAATGTCAAACTTCCAAGAAATGTCTACATTCCCAGCTCATTCATGTCGTTCCTCACTAGCTCTCCTTAGGTAAGTAAGTGTCAACCTGCTTTGTCCAGATTCAATGTTGACAATATCTTTAGATCATACAACATGAGTATTTCACCACTGGCAAGAAATGCCTGTGAAACCAGACGCTTCCAATAAGGGGCGATTTTCATATGCTGACCAGAAGACCATGCTAGCCATGGAACAGTGCCTTCTTCTGAGTTGTGCTTTTGGTGCTTGCTTCCCAGTGGCTACCTTTACATGTGTGGTAGGTTAAATGTAATTGGCACCCATAATCTCATAATCTCAAAGGGAGTGACACTATTAGTATGTGTGATGGAGTGGGTTTGACCTTGTTGGCGTAAGTGTGTCAAATGAGAGTGGGCTTTGAGGCTTCATATACTCACAATACTGACTAGTGTGTCAGTTGACTTCCTGCTGCCTTCTGGTCAAGACATAGCTAGTACTACATCTGCCTGCACATAGCTATGCTCTCCCCGACGACGGATTGAACCTCTGAATTATAAGTGAGCCACCACAGTTAAATGTTTCTTTTATAAGAGTTGTCGTGGTCATGGTGTCTTTTCAGAGCAATGAAAACCCTAACTAAGACAACCTGTATCTGTGATTTCAGTTGTGGAGATGTAATGGCAACTAGATGATGCTATGTGAAAAGGAAAAATGATGGGCAGTTGCATCCTGAGCACCATCTCTTAGCCAGTCACATTCATAATGAAATCCCTCAGCAGCAGTCGGAGGTGTTGTTTCTTCTTTACAGACACTGAAATTAAAGTACAGAATGCTAGTGTTTTGCCCAACCAAAATTTCAGCTCCCTCCTGTCTCTTGAAGAGTGGCAAAATTGTGGTTTATCCGCATGGCAAGGATCATCAGCAGGGACCACTGGCTTTAAATACTTTGATTCTTTTTGAAAGGACAAGACTGTGGACTGAAATAAAATAATGCTATCTTGTATGGCTTCTTACTATCCCCTACAGCATATTGAGAATATGTTTTCCCAGGATTTTGACCAATATTAAAATGATGTCTAGCTTCAACTTTCTTCTTAATATGTAGGCACAGAGTGACAATCAGATGGGGTCCCTGTAGAAAAAACTTTGTGCATAATCCATGCTCTTAAATGCAATTTTCTAGTCTCAAAGTGATTGCTTGCCTTCAACCAGTTTTAATTTAGAAGCTATCAAAATGCTTTTCTGCTTCATATTTCTTCCTCAAAGACCCCATCTCATTAAGGTGGGGGGGAATTCTAAATGCCTTTTGGTTTGTAATTGAACATTATCTTTTGACACTGTGATAAGCAATGCTATTTTGTGGCTCTGATACTATACCTCAAGTGTTTAATACAGACCAGAAGCAAGCAAGAATGAGAGGCCATCATCTTCTGAGATGATGATCTTAAATTTTTGTCGATATTGCCGAGAGAGAAGTGCAAACGGGTCAAGTTAAATTTCTTAGCAGTAGTGAGACATTAAAAGAGGTTTTTGAAGTTACCTCACCTTTAATAAAAATGAAGTCATCTTAAATAAGAATTTATTAATATTACAGTTAGGTTTAAAAGCTCGAAAAGCAAGCTTTACTTAATAGTTAAATCAAATTGAATCTCAGATTTTATGAGTGATGAAATGACAATAAAACAGGCCTGGTCAGTAAAGATAATAACTTGATTCAGTACTTTGGATGAAAGTGTTTAAGGGTTCCATGATAAAACTGTAATTTTATACCCCAAAGTGTGTTAATAACATTAAGGAGGTAATAGGCAAAGTGCACCGACAGTGTAATACCCACAGGACCACAGTAATAGAAATAATTTATAATGTATCAGCAGTAAAATCTTTAATGTTATCTCAGTTCAGGGCAGGCACCATATCTAGGTTTCAGATTACATGTGTTCCTTTTGCTACCCTGGCTATGAGCACAAATGTTAAACTAAAATAATTAAGGAAATGGTTTCAGAGTGTAGAAACCTTTCACAATTATAGACATAATGGCTGTTCTATTCACTATTTCAACCCAAGTTCTCTCGTATGTGATTGATGGAACTTATTCCAGAGTGTATAAGAAAGCATTTCCAAAAATAATCCTGAGTCGCTTTCATTCACTCTTAGTACCCTGTACACTAATCAAAACCAATCCCTAATCTTTAAATAAAGAGATTTTATTTTCCAAAGTTGGAAGAACCAGTTAGTTTTATAGCTAGGTAAATATTTTATTTTATTAATCTTGGCTAGGAAGATTTATGGTTCAAAAGTGAGTCTCTCACATTGTGTGTTTTCTTGATTATCCTAAAAAGAAGTAATAATAATATCAAAGAGTAAATAATAACACTAGGTGTATTTTACACACTGTAGTGTAGGTATTTCCAGGTAATAGTGGCTTTCACTGTAGTGTATAGGAAGGCCAGTTTATGGAACTAACCTGGAGAATACATACCATTTCATAAGACAATAGTTTTGTGCAGAGTTTTAAGGTAATTTATGAGTAGTGTGGGGAAAGCTGAGATTCAGTTATTATAGTTTTACTGATTTTAAATCATCATATGGCTCTACAATCTGAAAGGAACCCTGGGTATTCCATATTGGGGCATTCAGACCACTTACAAAGATGCTACATGAATTCACTAGTTTAATTTTGTAATAACTGCATCATTGTCATTATAACTGGAACATAAAAGGAAACACAGAAAGTGAAGTTTAATTTACTGCTCTGTAGTACCATGGACTATGGGTAGAGAGCTGAACATGGTACAAGGCTATCTCACTATACAGCGGATGTCCTTAAGTCCCAGACACAGACTCTGTTGGTCACAATGTGCTGCAGTCTGAAATAACAGGAATTATGCTCTTGTATCAGTCCTGAGCATCTGAGCATGGTTGGGCAGCGTGTCACTGCTCAGTATGAAGGCCTGTCTTTCACATGGACTCTTTATGAATGGTACCCTTGCATTTGGATGGTACCTGGTGATACAGATGGCTATAACTTAATATGTGGTAACCTACTAAAGGAGTTTCTAAGAAGTTTTTGAATGGCATTCCATTTCTATTTAGGCTGCTTATAGTCATCTCCAGATATGAAAAACTACTTAATTTCTATCTGAAACTTTCGAAGCCTGTGGACTTTTTCCATAGGCAATATCAGTTTTGCTCATTATTTCTCTCATTTATGTTGATTCCAGTGTTGTCTAGACACTTGCCTTAAAGCAATGCTGTCCTGCCTCCTTCTTTAACCTTTCTCCCACAAGACATCCAAAAATGTATCAAAGAAGCTAGTATTGTGGGCCACTAATAAACATAACATTCTACGTTAACGTAAAGACAGTACTGTGTATTTCTAATCTAACTATACATTCAAAGAGGAGGACCTGAAAAAATACTGTATATCCAAAGGAGCAGCAAGTTAGAGGTCACCTCCTTAAGAGGAAGCAGGTTGAAGAATGAAACTTTTATTTCAGTACTATAGCATCTCTCAGTAGGAATGACCAGTTCCTCGTTGGGCTTGCTTTCTCCCTTCATTGATTCTAGTCTTTGTTATTGCTTTCTATCTAACATTCTGATATATTAAGCTTCATTGCCTGCATATTTAGAAAGGAAAACCTATGACAGTTCTTAGAAACCCCATCTGCAGCCCAATTCTGTAGGTGCTTTTCATGTCCTTGTCACTAGAGCTGTGCATATACAGGCAGACAACACAACTCTTGATGCATCTCTTCAGGTGGCTCAGACCGGCTAAGGAAAATTAATAATCTTATCTTCTCAGAGCCCTTAAGTGTAAAAATAGCCCAGCTGTTTATTGCTCCGGCTCTGAAGCCCAGGTATATCACAGGAGTGGAGAAAGTGGGTTGTCACTTTTTCCCTGGCTATAGCAGCTTCAAAAGCAACCAAGAATCATAGATTAGAGAGAGAGTGTGACCACACTCTGCCTTCCTCAGGAAGGTTTAAAGCTTCCTCACTTAGACACTTATCAGGCTGGAAGGGGTTGGCAGAAGATAAACTTTCAAAATAAATGGCAAGGAGCCCTGATTATCATCGCTGTCTCCTGCTCCACGTCTGGCCAGCAACGTGTTAAGTGAATTGAAACTGCATGGTAGGGAGACCGTCACAACCTGGTTATCAGTGGCAGTAAATGGAAGATAATAGCCTCACTGGAGAGTTATGAAATGACTTGTCTTTGAGCTGCCAAAGTGTTTAGTCTCTCTTTTATTATATTCACAGCAGTAATCCGATATGTCCCGACTTCTGTCATCTGTATGTAATGCTTATCAACTCTCTGTCAGTGATTCACCCTCTTGTCAGGGACAATTATTCCTCAAAGTGCCAAGGTTATGACTGAAGCAATATTATGACTAGGAAAAAAAATAGGAAAGGTGCAGAACACCACAGCGAGTGATCTGGGAGCTGGCGCCAAAGTCAAGGGAAAACATTCTTGCTAAAAGGGGACAGAAGGTGGGGACTTTGTTTTCTATGCCCGGTACCCAGGATGATGACTGAGGTGAAGTGGACACCCCCAAAGACATCTTACTAACAGTTTATGACAGTGGCATGTGCCTGCCTCCGACCGCACAACTCTGTCATCGTCTCCATTTTACTTTCATTTATGAGGTTCTTCAACTCTAAGCTGGTGAAGAACAGCAGTAGGCAAGCAGAGTGGTCGAGGTCTATTGCTCTGTGTGCTCTCTGCTCTGCCGGAAGATGCAGGCATGCGAAGGGCCGGGCAGCACTGCTGAGAAAGCATCGAGGTGGTATAGGCATTAACTGGCATTTTAGGACGTGAATTGAAAGTCACATCTCAGGAAGATAATTTTAAAACTTAAACTAGCGAAATCAGACAGAATTTGTTTGGAAAGTCCCTTTCACTGGTTGTCTGGCCACACACAAGCTTCTTTTCACGCTAGGAGCTTCCTTCCTGTACAGGATCAAACTATTCTTGGAATTGACTTTCTCAGTGTGGGTGGAGGGCGAAGGCATAATAAATAGAAATGCCTGCGTAAACCTTATCAGAGGGGTGACAGATGACATAAATGTAACTTGGTTGAATTTCTTAGAGTCTTATTCCCTTAAGGGTAAATACGTCAGCTCTCTTGACACCAGCTAGGCTGGAAGGCCTGAGCTTTGGTTTATGTTTTATGAGTGCTGTAAGAACATCAACTGTTGAGTCCTATGAACATACAGGAGGGATGTTGTTAAAGACTGCTGATTCCTTAGTTCACACAATTCTTGATGTGTGGGAGTCCTAGTTGGAACCAAGACAATGGCATTTCTTTTTTTAGTTTTGCATAGGGAACAAGGTTTATGCTGTGCCGTTGGCTTACATATTATTTTAAAATTCTTTGAACTGCCTAGATTTTCATGTCATATGCTTGCACGATTGATGGAGAATTGATAGACAAATTAAGATGTGTGCTTAGCTGGGCATCATCGTATCATGTTTAGAATACTTAACTGATACCACATGGGCCTGTGATCATCACAGCATGTAATTCCCTTATGGTTGGAGCAGGCCCTTTTAGGCTTGATGCTGGACTCAGGTACAATATGAAATTACTGACAAAGGCTTGTGGTTCAGGTAGAGTCCAGTAACTTAATTGCTAGTTGGGGCTATTTGAAAGATTGTTGATAATACTCTTGCCCAAAATTCTTCCATTTAAACTTGTCTGGCTGTGTTGGGCACATCTGGATGATCATCAGCCCCACCTGGAGGGAAAATACAATTCCATTGTATATAATTCATGTCTGCCTTCAATGTCAAGTCTTAACCTCAGGCTTGCTCGTATTCATGTGTTTGTTTTCTTGTGATATTTGCACAAGAGTTTCGGTTAAAGATTATACCACCAACTTCTCATAACATTTTTTAAAATTTTCTCCATGCATACAAATTTTGGCTATGATCTTGATTTTAATAAAAATACATTTTAAATTTTGCATCGAGCCTGGGAATTTAATTGGTTTGTGGAAAAATTCTGTGGAACATTTTGGAATATCAATATTTCATGCCAGTGATTCATTAATAGGTTTTATTTTTCAATTAGGAACATAATGTGGAATTTTATAAAAATATCTATTTGTCATATGTCAAGATTGACACAAATAATTTTACTTTTACAATTGTGACTTATTTAACTTGAATCTCTAATTTTGAGTCAACCTCAAATTTATCTAATGAGCTCTAATTAATAATTTTACATGAATTTAAAAGAAAAATCTATTTTAGAAATTTTGAACAGTGGCCTATATAATGAATTCTAGGGTTGTGTTAGGAAGAGATGGCCAGACTCTTCTTTGTTTAGGATCCAGATAAATCACTGACAGCTGGCTGCAGTTTGAAGTATATAATTGAAAAGTTTGAAGAAGTTGAGCATTAGGGCTGAACTTCACACTTTTAAATAATCTTAAATTAAATCATTAAGCCGGGCAGTGGTGGCGCACGCCTTTAATCCCAGCACTCGGGAGGCAGTGGCAGGCAGATTTCTGTGAGTTCGAGGCCAGCCTGGTCTACAAGAGCTAGTTCTAGGATAGGAACCAAAAAGCTTTGGAGAAACCCTGTCTCGAAGAAAAAGAAAAAAGAAAAAAGAAAGACAGAGTCCAATGGAGCAGTGGTCCTTCACTGGGCAGTATTTTTCAGTGTCCTTAGCTCTGAACTTACAGTCACAGGAGCATCAATGATGGAGAGTCTACTCCCTGCCCATTGCCCTTGTGTCAGCGTTGGGGACCAGCAGCTGCAGGTTGTTGAGAACCTATGGCAGGTTTGTGAAGCAACTAATTCACAAGTGGGAAGCTTCGGCACAACAAAACAAATTAACCCCAAAACAGACAACAATAAAAATCCAAACAATAAAGACTTTGTCAGCTTTCTGTTCCATGTCATGAATTAAGTAAAAACAATACAAGCAGTTATTCATGTAGGAAAGAACCCTTGGCAAGAGGGCATAGACATCAGGGTTCAAAGAGAGAAATTAAACCTAAATATGTCTAGGTATAGGTGGAGAGAGAGAGAGAGAGAGAGAGAGAGAGAGAGAGAGAGAGAGACTTGGGGGGTGGGATGCCCAGCCATTCTAGTTACTCTTCTGTAAACCCAACACTCAGGAGACACAGGAAGATTCAATACTGATATTTGAGACAATCCTGAGCTTCAGAGCCAGTTGAAGGCCAGCCTTTGCTTTATACTGAGCCAGTGTTTCAAAAAGCCAAGGATTCTCACTTTGGAGGGTGGGGGGAACTTGGGGAAACGGGATGATTGGGGATAAAACAAGAGGAGCAGGGAATCACATAACTTAATTAAGGGACCCACCTTAGGGTTGGTAAGAGACATGAACCTAGAATGGCTCCCAGGTGCCCAGGGCAATGTCCCCGCCCCCCAGTTAGTTCCTTGGGCAGCTGAGGATAGGGAAACTGAAATGACCCTATCCTATAGCCATACTGATGAATATCTTGCATATCACCATAGAACCTTCATCTAGCGATGGATGGAGATAGAGACAGAGACCCACACTGGAGCATTGGACTAAGCTCCCAAAGTCCCAATGAGGAGCAGAAGGAGGGAGAACATGAGCATGGAAGTCAGGACCACGAGAGGTACACCCATCCACCGAGACAGTGGGGCTGATCTATTGGGAGCTAACTAAGGCCAGCTGGACTGTGACTGAAAAAGCATGGGATAAAACCGGACTCTCCGAACATGGCGAACAATGAGGGCTGATGAGAAGCCAAGGACAATGGCATGGGGTTTTGTTCCTACTTCATGTTCTGGCTTTGTGGGAGCCTAGCCAGTTTGGATGTTCACCTTCCTAGACCTGGATGGAGGGGAGAGGACCCTGGACTTTCCACAGGGCAGGGAACCCTGACTGCTCTTTGGACTGGAGAGGGAGGGGGAGAGGAGTGGGGGGAGGGGGAAAGGGGCGGGAGGAGGGGTAGGGAAATGGGAGGCTGGGAGGAAGCAGGGATTTTTTTTTCAATAAAAAAAAGAAGTTCAGAATAAAAAACAAAAACAAACAAACAAACAAAAAAAAAGCCAAGGATTAGGGCTGCAGCTCACTAGTACAGTGCTTGGCCAATGTACCCAAGAACCTGTGCTCCAGTTCTGGAACAGTTAGAAGGAGAAAAGGGAAGGTGCCGTTCCCAAAAGATGTTTCATCTTGCTCAGGTCCTCCCAGATGTCATCTGAGAGGTCTTGATTAAGTGAAGCTTACAACTTCCTTCATTTTTAAAACTCTGATTGGAATATGAATCACATCTCCATAATACTTTATGAGCTCAGACTATTTCAGGTACTTTGTTATAATAAAAAAGAATGCCGACGATCACCCTCTAGCACAAGGTCTTAGAAACAAAACAGCCCCTGAATATTGATGAAGACAGAGTTCTGCATTACAAGTATTATTAAGCCCAAAAATTACTTCAGACCATGACCTATCTGGGTCATGTGAACTCAAATCCTATTCATGAAAGGCTGAAAGCACCCTTCAGTAAAAGAGAAAGTCCTCAGAAAGCTGCCAGACTAAAATGGCCTGTGAGAGGAATGGATGGGGAAAGGTGTGGGGTGTGTGTGTGTGTGTGTGTGTGTGTGTGTTGTGTGTTGTGTGTTGTGTTTTACTTTCATAACTGATCAAAGCCATCTCTGGTAGCTGGCTGTAATAGCCAAGATTTTGAGGTCAGACAGAGTGAGTTAGTACACTGTCACTACCATGATCCTGCAAATAAACACAGTCAAGCACACTGGTTCAGCAAGCCAGACTCGGGCAGAATTGTTCTCTCGGTCTATTGTTGATGTCATGTTTAGGTTGAGTGGACATTTGTTTACGTCTTCCCAGGCAAAGCCTACACAATGGAGGCTAGAAAAACCTGGGGTACCAACAACTATAAAGAGTAATATCCGGGCAGCTAAAATTCTAAGAGAACTATGAAGCAAAATTATAACAAAGATAAACAAAGGATGTCATTTTTCTAGCTCTCTGGTTTTACTCTATCCCGAGCTAGAAAACACTGCTCCTGGTGACTCTCTGATACCCTCGGTGAGTACAAAGGGAAAGTAAACATCATTCACTATGCTTTGTGTCTGCACTCTCTCTGAAGAGATGTGGGTTTATCCTGGGTCAGGTGTACGGAGATCAAAGAGACCCATCTCCAAGCTTAGAGATAAATGACTAGAATACTTTGGGGGAAGATAAAATGAAGTTGCAGCAGAATACAAGCCTTTGAGATAGTAAGGGCTACAGTGGTGTGGTGGTCCCTGGTTTCTGAGGAACAGGAGAGCAGAAAGCAAGTGTGCTGGTCAAAGAGCACCTGTTATTCCTGTCTCTGGAGGAGAGAAGATCATGTCACAAAGAACGGATTGTAACCAGCACTTACTCTGAGTTAGATTCGAGGAGCAATTAAATTTTGAAGCAAAATTTCTTAAGGACTTTTCTCCCCTTCTCTTTCATTCCCATCTCTTACTTTCTTTCTCCTTTGGTTATTAGTCTGAGTTTTCTAGATCATAGAGCTTATGAAATAAAGCTCTCTCTCATATATATATATATATACTTATAAATACGCACATATATATGTATACTTGTATATATACTTATAAATACACACATATATATGTATACTTGTATATATTCTTATAAATACATAATATCTAAGTATTATTATATTTATATACTTTTAGTATTTAATAATATAATAAATATATAATATAAAGTTTACATACATATATATTCCTATTTGTATATATATAAATTTCCATATTCCCATTTATTGGAATGGCTTACAGACTGGATCCAACGGTGGCTAATGCATGGAAATGGAAAGTCCCAAGAATATAACAGCTTCTCAGTCCCATGAGGATGGGTGTTTCAGTTTGTCTTCTGTGTATTCTAGGATCCCTAAGGAGTAGGCTCCAATGCCAGCAAAGGAACAAAAGAGCTGACAAGCAGAGAGCAAGCAGGCAAAGAAGGAGCAAGCCCCATTCCTTCTTCTGCTTTCCTTATGTAGGCTTCCAACAAAAGGTGTGGCTCAGATTAAAGGTGTGCCTTCTAGTCTCAGGATCTGAATTAAAGGCATGCTGTCTTCTTGACTCAAGATCTAGATCACAAGTGTGCCGTCCATTTCTGAATTATAGCTCATTCCAGGTATAGTCAAGTTGATAACCAAAAGTCACCAGCCCACTTCCTTCATTTCTTTTGTTCTCTTTTGTTTTTTTATAGCTAATTTGGGAGCCACAAGACAGTAGAGCTCCTACCGGCATGTAAATTTTACAGGGAAAGATATTGTCAGTGTTGAAGACTGAACTATTTCATCGTGAGCTGTTGGATGATGAACTGATATCAAACTGTAGTGAGAATCTACCAGTGTGCTCAAAGGAGCTCTGCTCGGTCATGTCTTACTTAGAATTGCAGGAAATTATTGGAGCATTTGCTCTTAAGGAAAGTGGTCTCTTTATAATGCACTTTGGAAATCACAAGCAGGTGTCATAAGGGTATATTGTGATAGCTGGCCTACAGAACGCCTCGAGGGAGAAGTAGAAAACTTCACATCAGAAATCATATGGTCTTATGAGCTGAGAATCTGGCCTGAGTTATAGCCTGGAATTAGCCACATAGAAGGCATGACAGCCACATGATGAGGAACCAACTCAAAGACAGATTTGGAATCTGTACTGATGGGACATACTGCTTACAGTCTCTAGATTCCTGCTATGGTCTCTGTTTTTAACTTTATACAGCCTTTATTGAATATCTATTTTCACTTCAAAAGGTCAGATTTTCTTTTGTTGCCCTGTGTCTTTCTACCTTTTTGTTTTGTTTTGTTTGTTTGTTGTGGTTTGTAAAGTATAGTTTTCTGAAGAAGACAAGTGTCCTGGAGTTGGTATTGGGGGGGG
>JABTXL010000003.1:10070486-10114038 GCA_025134845.1 Neodon shergylaensis | reverse complement strand
GCAGTCAGGTGGTCAGGCAGTCAGGTGGTCAGGCAATCAGGTGGTCAGGCAGTCAGGTGGTGAGGCAGTCAGGTGGTGAGGCAGTCAGGTAGACAGGCAGTCAGGTCGTCAGGCAGGACACGAGAGTAGTAGTTGAGAGTTCATATCTGATGTCAAGCAGGAGGCAGTGAGTACAGTGTGACTCTTTTGAAACCTCAAGCCTGCCCCAGTGACACAGCAAATGCAGCTAGACCATAGTTTTTTCTAAAACATAAACAGTCCCATGAACTAAGAACAGAGTTTTCAGACATGAGCCTACCAAAGCCATGGGCATTCAAGTGATCACAGTTAGATTTTTCCTTTCCTGTCAAGCTGAAGCAAGCCAGGCTCATCTGGGAAGAAGGCACTTTATTTGCAAGTGTGGACCAATTGCAGAGTGAACACCAGTATATCGAAATGCTATAACCGTGGAATGACCACCAAGGATAGCAACAGCTATGGAGTGGGGCTGGCCCTGTCCCATTAGACAAGCTGTATGGGAGGCAGGCATGGGATCCAGAGAAATGGATCTGACCAAGTCTTTTGGACCCCAGAAAGTCATGAATTTCTGATATTTTATATTGAACTAAACATTTTATTCATATTGCTAGATGCTGGTTTTGTTTGTTTCAGTCTTTACTGAGTCCTGGTTATTAACTCTTGGTAATAATAGAGAGATTTTGGATATTTTTTTAAAAATGCTTCTTTTATACTTACTTCCCTCTTTACCTTTTCTCCATTGTTCTAATATTAACGGCGAGTGTTACTTATGCCATTACCATTCCTACTTATAGTAACAAACATATTACACTCAACCAATCTTTTCCTTTATTCCCCTGAAGTTAGAAGTGTTGACAGAGCTTGTTTTTAATTGATCATATCATTTGTGATTGCTTCTGTACTTAGTAGTCTAGTCTTGACGTAGAGCCAGAGATTGGGTATGATATCTGTGTATGGGGACAGAAAACCTAGCTTTGTAGGAAGAAAGATACTTCCTACAGTCTTATTACAATTAGATAGCACTTGAATATCGAAAGTATATCTAAAAAAATGCATGTGTGTTAAAGAAGAACCTAATCAACTGTAGAATCACAGATGTGTAAGTCCCAATGCAGAAAAAAATAAAACATTGAAAAGAAAGCAATATGACACCTCAAATTTACCATTTCTACTATAGTGGACTCCAAAGGCAATGAAATATATTACATCCCAAATAAAACTTCAAAAAAGTCATTACAAATATATTCGACAAAAATCAAAGAAGACAAAAATAAGCCCTGGAGTGAATCCTATGATAATATAGCTGAATAAAATAAGGATGTGAATAAACAATATGTAAAAGAAATTTAATAATAAGAAATAATGCAAAGTATCACATTGAAATTTTGGAAATAAAAGACTTAATAAGTCAAATAAAAATAGTGGAAAGCCTTGCCAGTAGAATAGATTGAGTATTGTATAGAACATCAAGGATTGAAAAGACAAAGTACTTGAATTATTATACTCAGACAATTACAAAGTAAATTAATACAACAATATATCCATATGAGATGTAGGGGAAACAATCAAAAGACCAAATATACACATCATGGACATAGAAAAGGGTGAAGAAGTTTATGTTGAAGGCATAAAATACACAACAGAAAAATAGGAATTTTAATTTAGGAAAAAATTAGGAAAAAGAATGACCATCGAGACTTGTTGCAGAAGGTATTTTGAATTTCAAACAGAAAGTCAAAAAATATGTTCCTCGTGTCATATTATCCTTAAAACACTAGGTATACAGGACTAGGAGGCAAGGGATGTTGTCATTCATGCTCTGAAAGACAACAATTGCTAATGTATGTCACATATCCAGCAAAGCTATTTGTCATAATTGAAGGAGAAAGACAAAGTTTGCTTAATAAACATAAATAAAAAAATCACAGCTACAAAGCCAGTGCTACAGAACATAGTGGAAGAAGTCCTACACACTGAAGAAAGACGTAAGTACAGTCATGAAACCATAGTGGAAAAATATGGTGTTAGACTAGCAATTATGAAAATAAGGATTATCAATGCATCAAACAACAAAACAACAAAAGGACAGAACTAATATTTATGTCCCTTCCCATGAAAACTCATGAGTTGTTAATCATCTCAACTCCCAGTGACAAAACAGAGACTAGCCGATTGGATGAAAAATAGGATCCAGGTATTTGTTGCCTACAAGATATATACCTTGCTGGCAAAAAGAAATTCAGGCCTTGGATGAAAGGATGGAAAAATCATTCTAAAGATAGAGCTTGAAAGAAAACAGGTGCTATTATTATAATAGTTGTCAACAGAGAAATCAAACCTAGTCAGAAGAGATTTTAAAAAGGTCACATATAAATGGAATAATTGATCAAATGGTTATTTTGTTTAATTTTTTACAATCATATATGAACCAATTTTCAACAATTCAATTTCAGAATACATAGTGCTGGTTGTAACAGCACAGTGTTCCAAATAAAAGAGTTAGAGCTATTGATATATCATTCTCACCTATATTCTCATCATCTTTAAAAATCAAAAACTATGAGAAATAAATAACATGATTAGTCAAATGGATTTAACAGTTATCTATAAACTATTCAACCAAAACACTACAAAATATATATTCTTTTCTATAACTGAAGGTTTTTTTCCCTCCTGAAATAGGTCACTGCTACGGGAACTCCTTCAGCCAGTATCCTTTAAGATACCAGCTCACTTGGGTGTGGTTTCTTATACTATAAATGCAGCTGTAAAGCTTGCATGCTCTCTCTCCTGGCCACTGGATTTGGTTCCCTGTTCATGCAGAGAACTGTAATCTGCGAGTCTACCCTTAAATAAATAATCATTTATTATACTCAATTCTGAGCTAGTGTGGAATTACATTTTAGCATCTATCTTCATCTGGCACCCACATGAATCCCCACTCCATGCCTACTGCATGGACCAGCCTAAAAGGCCCAAAAGGTCCGTGGTCCAAAAGATCTCCCACCCCCTATCAGCCTGGCTTGATTTCACCTACTAAGTGGTTATTTTTTTCCAAAACCCTGCCCCAGCAGAGCTATGTGTGGTTACCTGACAATTTCTTTGGCTTGTGCATGCTCCCCCCAAGTTTCCTTGTTGTGCAGTAACTTGCACACCAGATTTTGTGTTCCCTGCTTGTAAGCTCTGGGATCCTAGCTCTGTGTATGGAATTGATTTAATTGCTCTTAATTTGTTAAGCAAAGTATATTTATCAGTATTTAATCAGGCACCAATGCACAGAACCAAAGCAGCATGGGACTGTTCGTGCCGCCACCACTTGTGTCTCGGCACCACATGGCTGCAACCACAACACTTGCTAGCCAATAAGGATTATTATATCTACAAAATTTACTGAAATATCATAACAAATGTAACTATTTGGCTAATAAATAAATCAATAAACTGGAAAGTTATATAATTACAGACAATATCACCATCCAGGATTTTAATAACCTTTTTGATTATACTATGGATGGTATTCTGTAGGCCTTATATGGTTTTTATTGGAAATTGGGACTTAGCTTTGTTTTTCATATTATATTTTTAAGGAAATGGTTTGATAACAGAGCTAAGAATCAGGTACTTTTAGAAATGATACAGTTTTTACAAACTGATAATGAACAACTAGCTGACAGGATTAATACCATTGAAGATCAAAAGTTAGCTGAAAAAAATTAATACCATTGAAAAGGATAGCATTAATTTGGCAGATAAAATTTAATTCATGTCCAAGGGCACTGAGAAATTATTTGAAAGAATTCGTATTGTTGAATTTGACAGTCAAAATCTGTTAAAAAGTTTTGATAAGTTAGCAGATAGAGTATCCTCCAGGAAGGCAATCTGCACACTCTCCAAATAATGTCCAAGGATAAGATGCTATCTTGAAAGGAAAAATTTTATACCTTAGAATCACATGTGCAGAATGAGGACCAGAGGCTAGGTGCATCAGTGACATCTCTAGAAATATATACAGGCCAAGAGACTTAGACTTTACAAAAGACAGTCGTAAAAATAATTGAAATGAAGGAGACAATTATCGGAATTGATGAGCAAAAGTTGGGAGCATGGGGGTAGGGTGAGGGTTGGGTGGGGGGAAGGGGAGAGGAGAGAGAAGGGAGAAGGGGAGGATTGGGGAGAGCTTGGGGAAGTGGGAATGGTTGAGATGGAAGAAGGGCAGATATGGGAACAGGGAAGAAGATATCTTAATTAAGGGAGCCATTTTAGGGTTGGCAAGTGACTTGGTTCTAGAGGGGTTCCCAGGTGTCCAAGGGGATGTCTCCAAGCATATTGTTAAAAGAAAAATTCAAAGTTTCTGTCTCACATCAGCAGCCATCTGGTATGGGACAGAAAGAAGAAACTATTTAGGAAAAATTTTACTTTTCTACACGCCTATTTTTGTATCTATTATACCTTTTGTTCAATATATGTCTATAAAAATAATATTTAAGATTTCCACAATGAACAATAGATTTTTCTGCAGTAATCTTTGAAGTTTCCAGGAAGAAAATGGCAGCCCCACAACAATGACTCCACCTGGTTGATATGATGTTGTGATGTTGATAGTACTACTTCAAGGCCAGTTTTGGATATCAACTTTTCAAGATGGTTCCAACTTGATTACCTGAAATGGTGCAATTTCTTACAATGTTCTAGCCATAACATCAAATAGGAACCTCCGAAAAACTCTACTGAATACTCGGAGACTATTTGCAATTATACCAGTTAATTTAAAACTTAGCCATCCTTTTACTTTTACAAGATAGAAAGAACTTTGCCTCCATGACCACTGGTAGTAAGTCTAGAAGACGATATATTCCCTCTCCCAACACAGTTTGTCCTCAGGGTTAGATACATCAATTAGGGGTTGATTATAACTGGTATAGGGTTGGGGTTGGGGTGGAAATCATGTAAGTTCAGGGATTGCTTTGAAAAAAAAATTGGATGGGATAATATGTAGATTACTGTGAGCATACTCACACTAATAATAATAGTGAGTAATAGAGTGAATACTTGTGAGCAGTTTACATTGTCATAGATTCTTTTTTTTAATTTTTTTTATTGAGAAAAGGAAAAAAAAAGTTTCCGCCTCCTCCCAGCCTCCCATTTCCCTCCCCCTCCTCCCACCCTTCTCCCCCTCCCCCCACTCCTCTCCCCCTCCCTCTCCAGTCCAAAGAGCAGTCAGGGTTCCCTGCCCTGTGGAAAGTCCAAGGTCCTCCCCCCTCCGTTCATGTCTAGGAAGATGAACGTCCAAACTGGCTAGGCTCCCACAAAGCCCGAACATGAAGTAGGATCAAAACCCCGTGCTATTGTCCTTGGCTTCTCATCAGCTCTCATTGTTCGCCATGTTCAGAGAGTCCAGTTTTATCCCATTCTTTTTCAGTCACAGTCCAGCTGGCCTTGGTGAGCTCCCAATAGATCAGCCCCACTGTCTCAGTGGGTGGGTGCACCCCTCGTGGTCCTGACTTCCTTGCTCCTGTTCTCCCTCCTTCTGCTCCTCACTGGGACCTTGGGAGCTCAGTCCAGTGCTC
This sequence comes from Neodon shergylaensis, assembly GCA_025134845.1. Taxonomy (NCBI): domain Eukaryota; kingdom Metazoa; phylum Chordata; class Mammalia; order Rodentia; family Cricetidae; genus Neodon; species Neodon shergylaensis. The sequence goes on along the minus strand of JABTXL010000003.1, from coordinate 10,108,453 downwards.
CCAATTGCCGGGGAGAAAATTGGGTCCTTGGGGGTGGGGTGGGATGGGGGTAAGGGGAGATGGGGAGAGAAAAGTGAGAAGGGGAGGATGCGGGGAACTTGGGGAAACAGGATGATTGGGATAAAGGAAGGTTGGATAGAGGAACACGGAAGCACAATTCTTAGTTAAGGGAGCCACCTTAGGGTTGGCAAGAGACTTGAACCTAGAGTGGCTTCCAGGAGCCCAAGGCGAGGTCCCCAGTTAGTTCCTTGGGCAACTGAGGATAGGGAACCTGAAATGACCCTATCCTATAGCAATACTGACGAATATCTTGCATATCACCATAGAACCTTCATCTGGCGATGGATGAAGATAGAGACAGAGACCCACACTGTTATAGATTCTTGAATAGTGATACAAATTCAAATTATATTGAATATGCTCCTGTGTCTGCTTACAATATTTGTACACCTAGGCAAAGTTATTTTATCATATTGTATGTATGTATGCTTCTACCCCTGCTTATGAAATTTTGTATATTAATACAAGTTTAGGATATATTTATCATATTGTTTTATACATTCTACCTCTCATCAAGATTCTTATGCATTGTTCATATTTTGAGGTAGTTGTCCTCATTTTCTGTGCAGTTGTTTAAAGATTGTTTAATATTTTAGTATGAAGTCTTAGTCTTTAAGCTATGTAGGTATTAAGAATTATAGGTCAGTAACTCAGACACAGAAAGAGGAGATCAGTATCTACTCACTCATAAGGGGATATTAGATGTAAAGCAAAGGATAATGGGACTATAGTTCATGACCCCAGAGAAGCTAAGTAACACGGTTTTGGAAACTTTTAATGACTGCTTCTATTTCCTTTGAGGTTATAGGTCTATTTAATTTGTTCATCTGGTCTTGACCTAACTTTGGTAAGTGTCCTCTATCAAGAAAATTGTTCCACTTTTTTCAGATTTTCCAGTTTTGTAGAGTACATGTTTTTGAATTACGACTTGATGGTTCTCTGAATTTCCTCAGTGTCTGTTGTTATGTCCCACTTTTCCTTTCTAATTTTGTTAATTCGGATATTCTCTCTGTCTTTTTAATAGTTTGAATAAAGGTTTATCTATCTTGTTGATTTTCTCAAAGAACCAACTCCTCTTTTCATTGATTCTTTGTATTGCTCTTTGTTACTATTTTATTGACTACATCACTGAGTTGGTCAATTCCTACCATCTTCTCCTCACGAGTGAGTCTGCTTTTTTTTGTTCTAAAGCTTTCAGGTGTGCTGGTAAATTGCTAGGGTGAGATATCTCTAAATATTTTACGTAGGTGCTTGGTGCTAAGAATTTTCCTCTTAGCTCTACTTTCATAGTGTTCCATAAGTTTGGATGTGTTGTATTTTCATTTTCATTGAACTCTAAGTAGTCTTTAATTTATTTTGTATTTCTTCCTTGACCCAGTGATAATGCAGTAGAGAGTTGTTCACTTTCTATTAGTTTGTAGGCTTTCCTTAGTTTGTGTTGTAGTTGAACTCTAATTTTAACCCATGCTGATCCAATAAGATACAGGGGATTATCCTAATTTTTTCTATCTGTTGAGATTTTCTTTGTGACTCAGTATGTGGCCAATTTTAGAGAAGGTTTCGTGATGTGCTGAGAAGGTATATTCTTTCGTGTTCTTGTGAAATGCTCTGTAGATGTCTGTTAAGTTGACTTGAATCATAACATCTGTTAGTTCTCTTATTTCTCTCTTAAGTTTCTATGTTGCTGACTTGTCTATACTGAGAGTGTGGTGGTGTTCAAGTCTCACTATTCATGCATGTGATTTGATGTGTGATTTAAGTTTAAGTAATGCCTTTTTTTTTTACAATTGTGGTTGCCCTTGTATTTGGACCATAAATGTTCAGAATTGAGATTTCATCTTGATAATTTTTTCCTTTGATGAGTATGAAATGTCCTTCTCCATCTCTTTTGATTTTAGTTCGAAGTCTATTTTGTAAGCTATTAGAATAGCTACACTAGCTTGCTTATTAGATAGATTTGATTGGAAAATCTTTTCTGAACCCCTTACTCTGAGGCAAAAACAAACTTTTTGAAGTTAAAGTGTGTTCTTTTTTTTTTGCTTATAGCAGAAGGATAAATCCTGTTTTTTGTTCATTCTGTTAGTTCAGCTGTGTTGGAGTATTCAGGGCTTGCTGTAGTAGGGTAGGCAGACTCTAATGGTGACATATTACCTTGGCTGTAGTAAGGTAGGCAGACTCTAATGGTGACATATTGCCTTGGGTGTTGTCAAGTGTGTTCTTTACTGGTGTCTAGGCATCTGGGGTTGGGGTGATTATAGGTTCAGGTGCTGATTTGGGTTTTTTTCTTTGTTGGATGGGGATATTGTTCTTGAGTTTCTGTTTCCTTTCTGGTCTTCTGGCCTATGTGGCATATGGTTGAGCAGTGGGTCTCCCCTGAATTGATAGCTGAACTTCCAGTACTCTGCATGGTCTCTGATCTATCAGGATGTCTCTGTCTGAGTGGGCGCTGGGACACAGTGATAAAGAGGTTAGGCAGTATTAGGGATTGTGCTCAGATGGTGAAGGGGCACTGAAAGAATGGAGAAGGTCTTTGGGCAGGTGGCTTATCTGGCATTCCTATGGTTGGTATAGACCGCTGGTTCAGCAGTGAGTCTTTGTCCGAGTTGGGGGCTAGGATATAACAATAAGAAGTAGGGAGGGATTGGAGTACTGTCCAAGGGTGAGCAGGTTACCTTATCTTTTGGTAGGTATAGCCTATGCTTGTGCAGGGGTGTCTGCTGGAGTTGGGGAAAGAGCAACAACTGAGGATTGGCTCTATTGGAAACTAGAGAGTGGGGGAGGTGAAAGGGCAGGCAGTCGACCTGATCTTCTGGCCAACATGGCCTGTGGTTGAATTGGGAATGTCTGCCCAAGGGAACAGAGGGAGTAGGGAACCTGGTCTTCTCCCACAAGAACTTTTAATGATAAAATATTTTATAGCAAAGCACAAGTGAGAAAGGAATTCATAATGTTCCCAATTTTATAATGAAACTAATTAACATTTTAGAAATTGCATTCACAGACATCTTGCTAAATTCTTCAAATGCATTACTTTGTTTAATTAAAATAAATTTTAAATGAAATGAGTACATATACCTGTTATCCTCATTGTGGATTTAGGTGTAAATGAAAAATGGCCTGCAAAGAGTTAAAGTGAGCTTCTTCACACTTAAATTCTAGAGTGTTCCAGAGAACTCAATTCCGGGTTTTGTCTTATTTTAAATACAGCATTTTGAAATTCTAGCAAGACATAGTCAATAGATACATATTATAGACTGATAGATTGATAGAGGACAAATCTTTGAGTACATAACTTTCACATAAACATAATATTGAAGTCTATATCTTCCTCTTACTACCTTAGCAGATGGGAACATAGCAGCCTGTTTTCAGTTCTTATCTCTCAACAAGAGGAACAGAAGTCACTATGGATATTTTAAGTAAGTTTAGCTTTCTCTTTCTTTGCCCACAGTAAGAATGAGATATTTAAAAAGGAATTTAAACTATGTATTTTAAAAATAAAGATTTCTGTTTATAACCATGCCCTTCTTTAAGACAGACCTCATGGGCCTCAGTCAGGCTTCAAATTTGCTGTAGAGCCAAGAATGACCTTGAACCACAGAGATCCACCTTGTCTCTTCTCCTGAGTGCTGCATTCATTGAAAGACCTTGAGTAATGCACATGACATCTAGCAGTCAAACCCAGTGCCAATGCTAGATCAGCAATCTATTAACTGAGCTCCAGCCCAAATCCTCCCTAATTCTCTAATTTTCAAGCCCTATGTTCTAACTCACAATATCTCTTTCTTATTCGTACCTCTTGTAGATGAACAATGATCCTCCCTCCCATTTCCTTCTCAATGCTATTTGTTTATAGAGGCCTTTATTCTCTGATCTCCAACATGAGTTACGGATACTCAAATTAGGTGCACAACAAAGATCTTGTCAAGGATAGATAGATAGATAGATAGATAGATAGATAGATAGATAGATAGATAAAGGAGCAGGAATTTCAAATGTGACCTGCCCCTACACTGTGCACTTTATATACCACACTTGGGACACATTCTAATTCAAATCCAATTGTCGACTTCAAAAATGGGAATTAAAATTTAAAACTTTTAATGTGTCATTCATTTATAAGCATGCACACAAATAGTTATTGAATGTGCTCTGCATGCCAAAATCCATACAAAGATCAACAGGATTTGGATAGATTTCTTTCCAGGGAAAAAGACACTCACAACAAGCCTGGGAAGCCGGGATAATAATGATGCCAAGAGTGGAATAATTGGAGGAGTCATGAGTGGAGTGGCCTGGCAGGAACAACTGAGGATTTCTCAGCTCAGACTAGTAGTAGCCTTGGGTGACTCGGTGACTCCTAAGACCTGCATCCAATATGTGGTGCCAGCCCTTCCATCATGCTTCCAATGAGATCCATATTATATTTCAGACAATACTTTCAACACATGGCTCATTGAAGACTGGTGTGACTGGCCACTTGTTGCTCTTCTGGAAATATGCAAATTGACAACACATTGTTTGCCCTCTCTGGTTTGTGTCAGAGTTGCCAGGGAGGTCAGTTCTTACCTGGTCCCTTTTCTTTCTCCTGGCCCTTCGGACCTTTTGCAGCTATAATTGTGTGCAGCTGGGTCTGTTCTGCCCTTTCTCTTCCCCACACCCACTTTCAAAGGCTTTGCCTTTCCTCTGGGGATTTGTGGTTCAGCAAACCACGTCTTCCTTGGCTCAACTCCCCAATTACCTTAATAGCCTATAGAACCCACGGGGTGACCTCCACTTTATCCTGGCTTCGAGAGTGCCTTCAAGTCACACCTGTGGTCATTTAAAACGATGACACCCAGTTCTGGTCAATCTTGACACCAGCTGTTAAGCAATGTTCAAATTTTGTATTCCTTTAGTATGTAGAACCGTGATTTATAATTAGAAATTCTTTTGTTTTCTATTATCAAATATTAGAAATAAATCATCTTAATCTTAATTTCCTTCTTTTATCCATATCCTCAGTATCATAACATCATAGTATAATGAAAAGGGGTTCATTGGACCCTATTTCACATTTAATCCTTAGTTTCTTCACATGTAATATAAACAACATGCAATTCAGGTAATAGTTAGAGACAGAAATTTACAGTCATTGCCACATGATGATATCCAATCTTGTTATTGACTGTGGACCCAGAATATTATAATATGGTGAAAATCTTCCTGCCTCTAAGGGACATCATGCCCATCACAACATCTTAGCGGAACACATATACTTCAGGGTGTATGATTTAAAGAAAGTCATTGTGCTGTTAGGCCTACAAAAGAAGAATTCCTACAACTATGGACAGCACATATTTCTTAATTAATAATGAAGATAAAGATGTTGTTGATAAATGTGCTTTGAATATAAGCATTTTATTATGAACTTAGAGTATGCTACTTATAAACATGAGTGTATTGTAAAACAGTGTGTGCAATGCACTAGCCACAGGCTCATTGATCTGTTGACTGGTGTGTGTGTGTGTGTGTGTGTGTGTGTGTGTGTGTGTGTGTGTTGATGCATCCCTGTGAAAGCATGTGTAGTCATTTGCATTCCTGTGGACCTCAGACGATGACATAGAGTGTCTTTGTCACTCACTGTCTTATTTTTTTGAGACAAAGTCTCTCAATGGATCTGAAGGCATCCCAGTTTTCTGCTAGGTTGGGACCATGTTCCAGGCTATTATTTTCTATTTTCTTAAAAGAATGATGCTGGGTTCCAAACTCAGGTCCTTATGTTTGGCAGATAAGTACTCTTGCCCACTGAGCATGCAGTGAAGAATCTCCCCAGCTCTTACTTGGCTGCCTGCTTGGGAAAAGGGGCATTATCTAGTTATTGTCTTAGACAAAGGCCTATGTCAGTCAACTAAATAATATTTCACAGCTAAACCTTTTATTTTATCCACTTGTCCTTTCATAGTACCTATTTTGATGTTTCAGTCCATCTTATTTAAATTAATGGAAGCATTATTACAGAATATGTCTTTAAATTTCAATTTCCCCCTTTTCATTATTACTGTTCTTGCTTCATCATATACTTTCTTTGCTTAAACTTCTGTGTACAATAACAGTCATCTCACTCGATGTAGCTCCTATTACATGTGTGCATTTGTCCTGTTGTCTTCACTGTCCCAAGTTTAATTTTCTCTAGTTATTCTCCCTCTCTGTTCACATCTCCTTCTCGACTGTGTAGTGAACAGTGTTCAGTGTTCATCCTCTGTAACCAAGTTATATGTTTAGTCCAACCAAAACTTACCTTAAAGGCTTAGTGCATAAAGAACTTCAATAAGCATCTGTTGACTATAGAAATAAGGACAGATTATATATGAAAGTAATTTAAATTTCTTTCCACTCTAAATAGTAGCAATACCATTGCCTTTCAGTGAGAGAGATCTCAATTAAGCACACTAATATTTAGATACAATAAAGAAGGAAAGATTCTCTGCAGCTAAAAATTATTTAAAATGTTAAGAAAGATTTTTAAGTTAGGAGAAAATATTTTGAATAAATAATCTTAAGGGTTGCAATATTTAATAAGCCATAGACATTTACATAGTAAAACATGAATAAATGAATAGTGAGAGAAAATAGCCAAAGGAGAAGAGAAACGCAACTAAAATAAATCCCAGCTTCACAAATTCCTAAAGAAATGAAAACAAAATGAACATTTATTTTGGAACATTGGGACACAATGCTGATGAGAATGATAACATTTATTCACAAATTGATGATGCAATTATACATTCATGAGTCTGGTTAAGAACTCAGTTTAGAATTAGGATTAATTATGTTTTATCAGAAAAGTTAATGGTCATAAAATTGGAACTATAGATAAATCATAAAAGTAAAAATTATAAGTTACAGGCATCCATAAATTTGGAATGATATGTAGTCTATATGCTTTGGGGAAATTTTCAAGTCATAGCTTATTTTTATAACTAATAAGTTAAAAGCCTAGAAATAAGTTATTTATTTGTTACAACATAATTATGTAAAAGCCAATACACAGAGTTTTAATTTCAATTTTCACATTGCTTGTTTGTATAAGTTTTCATTTTTTTTGGCTTGTATTCTTATTTCTGGCTCTGTCATTTCTATCTCAAGAAGAAATTGCTTTGACAACCTTTGCAACATCAACAATAACAACCAGAGCAGAATACCCATGGATCTTTATGAACTATGTTAGAGGCCATAAGATACTTATAGAGTTATCTGGTTCCCTCAAGTCTGTGAGTGACAATTGAACAGCAATTTCTCCATCTTCAGTTAAGGAGTATAATTCAATGGTGTCCATCTTGACTTTCCCCAAGGTCACTTAACTCAGAAGCAGCAAGACTTCAGTGTTCGTGCCATGGTTTTTAGGTTGGCATTCATTCTTCTCATCAAGAGCCTTCTTATTTTGTCTGAAGTAGGTAACACTATTTTATGATATCATTGTAGATTGGATTTGGTGAATAACTGAGTCCCATGTCTGGACTCCAAGTAAAAATCCCTGAATAATCCAGGAGTATTTCTAGTAGCTTGATTGAGAAGAGTTTTTGACTAGTATATATAGAAATAGGGAGTAAATTAGGCTTATCACATTGAGCCTGTGTTCATGTAAAAATTTATGATAAATAGCAGCTTCCCCTAAGACAGGAACATTGAAATTACCAGAATAAAATCGGTACGGATGGGCTATACCCAGTGATCTAAGGTGAGGTGATACATTTAAGCGTGTTCCACTAGTATTCACTGTCCAATAGTGGTCTAGAACTTTTACTGTAAAATAAAATAACTTCCGAATGCCAAATGTACCACATCTAGAAACAAAGTCTGCTGATGAAAGAGCTCTTCGATTCTTGTGAATCCTTGAATTCTTGCACACATTAAGTAATTGAAGCTGAGAAGCTTATTATCTATCTTGAATTGAGACTGGATACATAAAATAAGTCCTTAGCTCACTGGAGAATAGACCCAGAATACAAAGCTCAAGGTCTGAAGTGGGATTCTGAAGTTTGTTGTTATAGACTTAAATAAGAGAGGGAGGGTAGGTGATTGTTTTGTTTAATGCCTGTGACCAAATATATGCTGTATTCTTCATGGGTGGACTGTAGACAATTTTCTAGTAATTTAAAAGTCAATAATTCTACATATAGAGATTGAAAAGGAAATCCATTTGAAGACCAACTTCCTTTCTGCCTGGAGTCAAAGTACTGAGCATGGTTATGAAGAAAAACCAAAGATCTACACAATGATATTTTCCACCAGCAGTCAGTCACCTTTGTTCTACTATGGCATCTAACTCCACCCACTTTCTCTGACAATAATTAATTAAAATACTTTAATATTAAATAATTTGGAGTCATATCAAAATTACCATTTCCCACAATATCCAGGTATGTGTTTTACTTAAACATGCCACTGTTATCCTCATGTGAAAAGTATCAATTTATTTCCTCTTCCTGTCAATCACTTGTATCATGCAAGGTCCTGGTATGTCGGGTTATGACCCTTCCTCCTGGACATGGGCCAAAAACCACAGTAATTTGACTGATGTAATTATTTAGGCTGTTTCTAATAAGCCTAAAAATGTGCTGCTAACATTTTTCAGATGTTTATAAGCTTTGGCCGTTCAGTTTACCCTTGATATACTATTGATGTTTTTGCTTAGTTACATTAGAAGAAATTGCAGTCGCCGAATAGCTGAATTTTGATAACTTTTGATTGTTTAGATCATTTTGAACATTTCCGTACCACGACACTATTTTTTTTTTAGCATTTTCTTCATGGTAGACCAAATATTTGGCAGTAATAAAAGTTTGCTCAGTATACAATCACTGAGCACCTACTTCATGCTTGACACTGTATCACATATGCAAAATGAAAAGTACCATAAGATTCTTTTTTTATTTATTAAAAATTTCCACCTCCTCCCCCTCCTCCCATTTCCTTCCCACTCCCCCCTCTGCCCCTCCCTCTCCAGTCCTAAAAGAAGTCAGGGTACCTTGCCCTGTGGGAAGTCCAAGGCTCTCCCCCTTCCATCCAGGTCTAGGAAGATGTGCATCCAAACAGACTAGGATCCCAAAAAGCCAGTACATGCAGTATATATTTGCATAAAAATAAATTAGCATATAATGTGTTTAATGGAGACTCATGTTCTAACTCAGCTCCATAGATTGGGAATGTATGGTTTTGGGGAGATTTCCTTATATTTCAAAGTGGGAAGCTAGGTTATGCAGATCACGTAACTAGTAAGTTGTAGAACTGAGAGTTCAAGAAAACAGGACTTTCTACTTTGTATTCCCAATGACTAAGACATGCTGGTTCTGGAATCAGAATTAATGACTTTGCTTTAATAGGGAAAGAGCTAAAGAATATTTTGAAGGAGCTACTACTTAAATGAAATAACCTGTTGCTTCTGAATGGATCCTATAGTTGGCTCTTCACCACAAACACGCACTCTGTAGCTCTTTTTGCTTGACTAGGGACACGAGAAGTCTGTTGGTAACAAAGGGAAAATATAGTTTTTCCCTAGCAAGCAATATGGAACCGGCAGTGTGTTTTCTGTTAGCTTGACAAAGCCTGAAAGTCAATTGGTAAGAGTGAGCATTGACTGAGAAAACGCTTCTTTCAGATTGGCTGGTAGGCAAGACTGTGGTATAAAATGGTAGTAGCCATTCTCTTAATTGATGATTGATGCCCATATCAATTGAACTCAGCCTACTGTTGGTGGGCAGGTGCTGTTAGGTTATATAAGAAAGCAGGCTGAGAAAGCTATGGTGAGCAATCCAGTAAGCAGCATTCCTCCATGGCCTCTGCATCAGTTCCCGCCTCCAGGTTCCTGCATTGACTTTCTGCCCTGATTTCCCTCAGTGAAGGACTAATTGGAACACATAATCCAAACAAACCTTTTCCTGTTCAAGTTGCTTTTGATCATGGTGTTTATCACAGCATCAGAAAGCAAACCATGACAGTCATTCATTATTAAAATTCATTATTGTAGCTGAAAGGAGTGAGTGTGTGCTTAAAACATTTAATATAAATTAAACAAATGAAGTCTGCTTACACAGAAACACACATTTAAAAACATTAAAGGAAATAGAGGCCTGAAATTGAGAGAGAACAAGGGGAAATATATGGAAAATATTAAAGGGAAAAAAGATAAGGGGAGGATGACCAAATAATACTTTAATTTCAAAAAATAAAAATAGATTTAAAGAGGGCTTTGCCCTGTATTTGTATTTTTACAAGAGCCACATGTAGGGACAAGCAGTGCACACTGGGTAGAATATCCCTGTAAAGTGAGACTTGGGGATGACAAAGAGCTGCAAGATTGATGATGCCAACCATTGATGTCCTCATTCTGTTATGGTGTCCCCAAATGGGTGCCTTACTCAATACAATGTGAAAAATGGAATAGCAAAGCCACTGCCTTCCAGTATTCATTTGTAAAGCCACTGGGGAAAGAAAAATGGTCAATCAAAATACTTAGGTATTCATCTGGTCCTTTATCATCATGAGGTTAAGTCTTACAACTTATTGAAATTTGCAAACATCTGGAGCAGAAAGCATGGAGCATGTCCCTGACCTTCCAAACACTATGACTCAGCGGAGCAGGGCACAGTGTGCCTTTTGATTGCTGCCTCTCATGGTCCTGCAGCTGAGTGGGAGCTGCAACTCACCACTGCTAAATCCCTGCGGCCAAAGAAGAGCACACTATGTATTGCTACCCCTGGGAAGAAGCCAAATTCCAACGAAGAGGGTGGTTTTCAATGAGTACATATGGCTTCCATACCGATGTATGAGGAAGCCTAAGCGGAACCATCATAAATCAAGAGCCAACTCTCTTAAGTCTTAAAGGTGAATGCTTCTCTTGGTTTAAACACTGGTTCATCCACTGTCTAGTCATGCTATTTTGAGCACATAGTTAACAGGCCTGCAATTCAGGGCTTACATCCCTACAGTGGAATCAATGATTGATATTTACAGTATGTAGCTCAAGCGATAGAAGATGAAATGGGTAAAAATGTAAAGCGAGTCTGGGGATATAGATGAATGGTAGAGCATTTGCCTAACAAGCTTGGTTTTGATCCCCAATATAACAACTAGCTAGCTCACTAACTAAACAAACAGGATAAAGCACAGAAGTATAACATTGAATAAGTTTATAATTTGGATTTATTACTTATAATTATTTTTGAGAACAAATTGGGATGCCATTTGGGACTATGAATGCAAAACCAGAAAATACGTTATTGGCATCTCTTTTGCAAAGACCAAGAGAGGCATAGAATGTCTGAAACCTGGTTTTAAAACTGCAAGGCATGAAACGGGCTCCGTCATAAGCTTCCTGTTTTTAGGCAGTGATTCTCAATTTCCTCTTAGGTGGCCTCTAACCTGAGCCCAGCTGCCCTGATTTCCCCTGTTGAAAAAAATCCCAGCTATGATGTCTGTGCAGGTGAGTCATTTAAAGGAGAATGAGTCTAAGTTCCACGAAGAATCTTTGGTTCTAAAACAAACAAACAAACAAACAAAAAAATGTGAACTAGCCAAAGGCCGGGGCTGCTGCATATAGCTGTCAGGAGCAGAAAACACAGGTGACATAAGATTTCAAGTCTAGCCTCCAGCAGGTACCAGAGGCAATTAACGTTTCCTGCCCCTCCTGTTGGAGTCTCTCCAATTTGTCTGCAGAAGTGAGCAAGATGACCTCATTGCACCTCTTCTTTTCACTTGAATTTATTTATTTTTTTTGAGTGACAGGATGCCGCTTTTTAGGCAGAGAACTTTCATTTAATAATTCAGCAATTAGATGCGCCGCTGTCAGCTGCAAAGTCCCTAACAGCTTTTCAATGACAACATATGGTGTCTCTCATGGACTTCCAAGGTCCCTCTCAGATGTCCTGAACAGGAAGGATGGAGGAACACGAGAACATCCTCACTCGGGTATGTGCAAACCCAGGTGTGGAGGCGGCTGAGGGTTCAAGTCCAATGCCTTCATTTCCTCTCGTTCACATCATCTTACTGACAGGCATCTAGGCCTGGCCCAGAAAAAGTGAGAAAGAGTAAAATTAAAATGCTTCATCATTGGTGCATGCCATCCTGCCAGAGATGTTAGCTTAAGGTTCACAGATGAATCCTACCTTGAGGGAGATAAGGGAGGATGTCTCAGTGTGTCTTTGTGTGAATGCTGCGTGCATATATCTGCTTTGTTTGGACTCTCAAAAAATAAAAAAAGAGAGAGAAGAGAAAGAAAAAGAAAAAAACTTTTGCCTGTAATTTATTTTTCCCCGAGAGGAAACCTAAAGAAACAAACAAACAAAAAAAAGAGGTGAAAGGTACAAACAGCAGCACACTAATTAGCCAAGACACCCCAGCTACTCTGCATTAGCAGAAGGAGAAACATTATGTTGTGTATCTTTGTTCACCGGCAAGGACTTCCAGTAGTCTAATAATTCACTCACAAGTCTGCTTTAGCAAGGAGACATGGGGTTTTAGAAACTATAAAAGATCATTTTAGAGCAGAAACAAATTGCTGCTTTTAATAAAATGATCCCCCTCCTCACAAACTCAATAGAATACCATAAAAATTGTCTGCAGAGAGCTAGTCTATAGAAGAGCACTTTTTACTTTGAGGAAATGGTGGTGTATAGAGAAGGGTAAGGAGCGCCCCCCTCTGACATCTCTCCCAAGTTGTCCTTTCAACCTCTCTTCTCACTCCATTAAGGTCTCTGCAGCAAGCTCCTCTCATTCCAGGCTTGGTGCTTAATGCCGACTTTTAAAATATTAATTTTGTCTTTAGTTCTTCTCTCTATACAATCCATGAAATGGTCCTGAGGATCATTTTCCAAGATTTTATGCAGCGAGTTTTTTAGAGTGCTCTCTAGCCAGATAGATTTCTGGCTACTTCAGGTGACGTCTAGACAAGGACTGCTTGGATGCGCGCCTGTGAATCAGTATCTCTCTACGAGCTAAGAATCTAGTTGAAATCTGATTGCATCACTTAAGCCAACCAGAACCATAAGGTTATTTGTTTTTAGCTTTAACCTTCCCCTCAGCCTCAGGCTTTGAGCATAGGACTATCTGATAAAATCCAGGTCTGGGTGTCAATTTAGATTTTCCACATGTTACATTGCCTCAAAGCAATATGACCTATGGCACCCAAGGTATGACTATTATCCCCACCTTGACAGCTGAGACCTCATTTTTTCCAATATATAGAAAGGTCTAGGGCATATCCTCTTTGCTCCCTGCCCTGTTATGGGTCTGGTTTCCATTGTTTGCTTCAACGGCCAAGTCCAAACTGGGATGGGTGGAATATGAGGACACTGAAGGGGTTAAGTAAGCAAGGCTCTAAAGACTTTGTCCAGAGAAGAAAATGTGATGCATTTACACCATGGAGTGTTACTAAGCAGTTCAAAACAATTACATCGTGAAATTTGTAGGCAAATGGATGGAACTCGAATAACAAAATCATCAAAGTGAGATAACCCAGTCCTAGAAAGACAAACATGGTATGCACTTACTTGTAAGTAGATATTAGTTGTAAAGTGAAGGATAGTTGTGCTGCAATCCACAGACCAGTGAGGCTGACAAGGTAGACTCAAAGCGCTGGGGCAGGCATGGATCTCCCTGGGAAGGGAAGTAGAATAGTCTTTGGTGGTGGGCTGGGAGTGGCTGGGGAGGGGAAGAGGAGGAATCAAGCTGCAGGGGTGGAAAGAGTACTGGGAGAGACTACTGCATTTGGGGGGGCATTTAGGGGCGATTGTGAAACTTAGTGCAGTGAAAGTCCTTGGAATCTATAAGTGAACCTAGCAAAGATTCCTAGTAATGGGGGATATAGATAAATCCTGAACTGGCTTTCTTCTAGGCTAGGCTTCTAATAGTGGACTGAGACATCAATCCAGACACAAAACCTTCAACCTACAATCTGTCCTGCCTGTATGATATGTTGAGGTAATGACAGAACAGAACTTGTGGGAGTAGCCAACCAACTGGTCCAACTTGAGTTCTAAGCCATGAGAGAGAGCCTTTCCCTGACACTGTCTGCAGGACAAGAAAGCCAGAGGCAGGGCAGCCTAGAGACCTAAGATGAACCAAACACAACTGGAAAAAAAAATCAATGAAAGGATAGCTAATGATATTCTGCTGTACTAATAGATTGGTGTCTAGCCCAATTGTCATCAAGAGAGGCTTCGTTCAGCAACTGAAGGGAGCAGATTCAGAGATCCACAGCCAAACACTAGGCTGATCCAGAGGAACCTTACAGAGGAGGGGAAAGGAAGGATTGTAGGAGCCAGAAGGGTTGAGGATACCACAGATTCAACTAAGTAGGATCCATAGGAACTCACAGAGACTGATGCAACAATCACAGACACTATATGGGTCTGGGTTAGTTCCTTTACATATATGTTATGGTTGTGTAGCTTGGTGTTCTTGTGTGACTCCTAACAAGGAGATTAGAGGTGTCTTTGACACTTTTGCCTACTCGTATGCCCCCATTTTCCTCCTACCAGACTGCCTCATCCAGCTTTTACATGAGGGTTTGTGCCCAGTCTTATTGAAAATTGTTATGCTTGTCTATTGACAGCCCTGGGAGACTGGCTCACCTTTTGAAGGAAAATGGAGGAGTAAGTGGATCTTGGGGAGAGCGGGGTGGTGGAAGGAGTGGAGGGAGAGGAAGCTGTGGTGGAGATTTAATATATGAGAGAAGAATGAATAAAAAAAAGACTTTTCTCAAAGAACTTGATGACCTTAATGTCATTTTAGGATATGACTAATCCTGATACAGAACACTCTTTTACAGTGAAATAAAAATTCAAGTTTGACATATTCACTGAGAGGCCAATAACACGCCCCTGCTGGGATATCAACAGGCAGATGTGGACAGATGTGCAGTATATAAATTTTCCTCTCTTGGAAGGTGCTAAGCCTGCTGCAGCTGTACAGTTCAGGGTCTTTTATCGATATGCTCTAGTTAAAGCAGTGAGATAGTCAAAGACTAATCAGAAAGAAAAGAAACGAATGACCCAACTTTCAGGAATGGCAAATATTTTCTAGACTCGTTCTCTTTATCCTATTCTCTTAGCGAAACTATATTCTAGACATATAGAATCACTGTTTCCCAGATTAGGAGTAGGTTGTGGAGGCCCATTGGAAGCAGTTTCTACTAGGCTCTTCCTAAATTTTCCACTGTCAATACTATTCTTTAATTGGGAATTTTAACTTGTAAGCAGGATCAAGGAAACTGCCACTTGTTGCCACAACTGGAGTAACTATTTCCTGGCTCTCCTAGACTCTCAATGCATCTTTGTAGATATAAGATTACCATCCCTGAGGATTCAAAACTATCCCAGCCCCAAGACCTGTGCCTGTAAATTACTACAAGTTCCTCCCCAACCTGGAAAGCTTTTTGGGCCTTCTTAGTGGGACTTCGTTTAGGTTTCAATGGACAGTAAACCTCTGTGATCAGACCACCAAGCTCCACTAGGGACATGTAGAAAGACATGTTTGGAATTTAGAAATCCTTTATGGAGCTCAACAAAGCTAGGCTTTTAAGACCATGGACTTAAAAAAAAAGTTAATTTGAAATTCATGTGGAGCAATGGCTTCTTTGTTCTAGATGGCGTGTACCCTGCTCCTGAGACAATTCACACCATTGATTCAATGGGTGAGAAAAGTCAGAGCAAAATGACTGACAGGAAGGAAAATGCATTGTTGTCAATATCAGCTCCTTCACCCACAAGCTCCCCCTGACAGACCTTTGCACCTGTGAAAGGCACATTTGTTCCCAGGGACGATCTCTCTGGCCTTCTTCCCAGGAAGTGGGCAGACAGGGTGGGTGTCAAGTTTTTTTGTGTGTAGTTGCTCCCGGGAAAGTTAGCCCACCCGGGAAAGTCTTGAACCCTATCTAGGTTAGGAAGATCCCTATCTCTAACACAATAGAAAAATAGATTGCACCAAATTTCAGTGTGTTTGTATTACCCACTGGGATAGAAAGAGCAGAACAGGAATCCTGGTTTGGTGGATAGCAACTGGAAATCCTGACCTTGGGGAGGCTGAGACAGAGGATTGTGATGAGTCCGAAGCTGGCCTGGGCTGCAGAGTGAGAACTTTTTTTCATAGAAACTCAAAACTACCACCGCCACCACTACATCTACCACCACCACCACCACCGCCATTCCCAACCCAAATTAAAACCTGATCATCAACAAAGAGGAGAGAAGGACATCACCCATCAGTTAAAGGACTATTGTTGTGCACTTAAATACATCATTGCACTTGTAAGAATTCCAGCCCCTATGCTTATTCATGGTGACTGTAACCAGATATCAAGAATAAGATTTGAGAACAGGAAAAGTAAAAGAAGTCAGTTACTAAAGTAGGCAGGTGCCCATTTCACCTTTTCAGAGAATGATCGGGGAAATAGATGAGGAGAGAAAACTTAGATGTTAATATCACTACGCCTTTGAGAAGAAGCTGTGACAAGCCTGTAAATCATGGGCTGAAGCCATGTGCTAACTTACTCATAAAATTATCATGATTAAAATTCAGACTGTATTATGTGCTAATTGATTAAATACTACAGATTTCTTAAGATGATTGTCCATCTGTATGTCTCTTATCTCCACCCCCACACCAAGGTACAAACTATAGGAATAAAACTTGGGATATATATATATATATCAACAGGGTAGATAAAATTTGAAAGTCTTGCCTTTGGATTGCTATATGCATTGACCTAATATTAACAGAATGTGTGAGGCACTTGGTAGAATTAAATAAATTCCTAAATTGAATAGATCTCAAAAAAGCAAAAACAAAGAAAAATGGCAAACCAATTAAACAATCGAATTAAAACAGGGATGTAGCAGAAGGCTGATCAAGCATTAGTATTTTTTTTTTTATCTTACTTGGAATCCTGGCATTTTGTGAAGCTAGAAACTTTCAGATTAAAACTAAGGAAGGACTACTGCTGGTTTCTCTTAAGTGCTTAGAATAATAATAGATATAGTTAACTGTGAGTAGAAAGCTAGAATTTGGTGACAAAGAATAAGCTAGAATGGATACTGGTGGATGATGGAAAGTCATGACAAGTCAAGACAAGTCAAGAACAAGAGAACATAAGACTCAAATGTTAGCAAAGAGTATCCTTGATTAGATGATGTGGTATCCGCCTCTGTTTGCTGTGGATACCACTGGTGAATAAAGAAACTACCTTGGCCTGTTGATAGGGCAGAACTTAGGTAGCAGGGAAAACTAAACTGAATGCTGGGAGAAAGGAGGCAGAGTCAGAGAGAAGCCATATAGCTCCATCAGAGACAGACACTGGGTGGACTTGACCGGGTAAGCCACTGCCATGTGGTGATACACAGATTAATGGAGATGAGTTAAATTTATATGTAAGAGTTTGCCAATAAGAAGCTAGAGCTAATAGGCCAAACACTTTTTTAAACAATATAGTTTCTGTATGATTATTCCGGGAATTTGGGCAGCTGGGAAATGAAGAAATGGCTTCCTTACAACAAATAGAGGGGAAACATGAGGCAAAAAGTGCCTGTGTGTCAGAAGTGACCTGAGTCTCTGTTCCCTGAGCCAGAGCATCCCACATCTTTTGCTTTTATTTCATGTATAAACACATGCCACATGGATAGTTTCCCATCGTTACTCATGCAGCCAACCGAGACTTTGTTGTATTGTTAAACTTTCTATTGATATTCATGCCTGGAATTTCTTATTATTTCTTATTATAGGATGTGTATTGATGGGTACCACAATGTCACAAATCCAGCCTAAGGTTATATGCATCAAGGAGTTCACAGTATAAAGATGCATTTTTATATAGAAGAGTGATTGGGAAACCTGCATGTCTTGTCTGGATTTAAAAGTTTTCATCAGATTATATTTTACTTTGTGACAGTTCCCACTACATTCCGATTTACATTCCTCTTTGTATGTGGTAAGATGTGCCTGTATTTGTGTCCTTTCCTTGACACCTATGATATTGTCTGTCATCACTGTCTTGTATAGTGTGAACCTATGCTAAGATCAGACACTCACTCTATAGCTACTGTTGAGTTGACACAAGCTCCCAAAGGTGTGCACACAAACACTGCTGCCAGCTTTTCCCTTTATGACCTTATTTTTGATAGGTGAGGTCCCTGAGCTTATTCTCTTGTAAGACTAATTGAGAAGTTTCCCTCCAGAGGAAATCAGCTGAATAGAATGAAATAGAAGATCCAAAGTAGTACCAAGGACAAACCTGTGAGTTTACAACTAGATTTTCCCAAAAGCTTCATGGACTAAAGAGAGTGTTATATTAATTTTGCTAAAAGATTTGGCACTAAATAAGAATCTATATGTAAAAACTTATCTTCTTTCATTTCTTTACACATAATTCCTTCTTTTTGGAGTAGTCTTTCATGCTTTAAAAACTTCTTTAGCTACTGCTTATAATGTTTCATGACTTATGTTCAACGACCTCTTAGTGAAAATGTGGCTCTTCTTTGGATAGTAGGTATAATAAATAGTGCCATGCTCACCTGCCAAAGAAATTCATGCATGAGTCTCCACATCCTAAGAGATATTTTGTGTTACATGCCCATGGGCTTTGAGGGGGCAGAAGAAACTAAGTTTCTAGTCAGCTCTTGTTAGAATAAGGACAGTATCGTGGACTTTTTGAGTGGGTCCAATGTAATCAGAGTCCTTAATTGGTAAAGAGGAAAGAGAAAAAGTCAGAACAGATGAATGTTGCTATGAGACATACTATCCTGCTCTACTGGATTCCAGATGCATATGGTACAGTGGTTCAGGAAGAGGACATCCTGAAGGTGGGAAAGGTCAGAAACCACATTGGCCCCTAGAGCCTCAGGAAAGAAATGCAGCCCCCAGTGCCTTGATTCTAGACCTGGAGACCAATTTTAAGCTCCTGACCTCTGAAACTCCCAAGACTGAAAAAGTTGTTTTATGTTATGGTGGTGATAATTCCTTACAGTGGTAAGGGTATGTTCATACACTCAGTCAGCACAAACACTACCCCAATGCATTTACCTGTAGAGTTCTGTTACAGGGAACTGCACAAGGACAAAGACTGGATATATTTAGTCATAGTACACCAAGATCAACACCTCATGTAATTAGTTTTGGGTATGAAGAAATATAGCTGAAATAGAGGAAAATAAAAGTTCTAGTGATATTTTTTATATCTGTGAGCCTATCTGTATTTCATTTATACAAGTTAACTATGTAAGGGGTGACCTGTGGGTCCTATTGGTGAAAGGCCTCTGCAGTTGTCTTGCCATTTTGTGACGCTGGAGCTTGTAAGCAACTATGTATTCCTGAGCTATGTCCTCAGCCTTATTTTTACTTAAAAATAATACTTTGAATTTGAAACAGGGTCTCAATAAGTTACCCAGGTTGACCTTTAATTCACTCATAGCCTAGACTGGCCTAAAACTTTTGATCCTCCTGCCTCAGACCCCTAATTATCACTAGAGTCTGGCTTGATAAGCAGTGACTTGGATGCTCTGTTATATATAAGCCCAGTGTGACTCATGTTTAAGACCTGTGTCAAAACAGTTATAGAGCAGGAATAAATCTTTTCCAGCTAGACATCTGGGAGAGGATTAGTATCTGGAATATATAAATAACTAGAATTGAAGTCAATAAAACAAATATTAGATGGACTATACATCTCACCAGAGATTTATCAACAGAAGAAATTTTGAAAGTCTAAGAAATATTTCAAAATGTGCTCATAATTCTTACAGGTTGGTGAAATGCATATTAAAATAACCTTGGGATTTCTTTTCACACAAGTGACAATGGATAAGATCAACAAATGACCAACAGCAAATGATAGAATAGATGCGGGGAAGGGGAAACATTTATTCCCTGTTGGTGAGATTGCAAACTGGTGCAGCTACTCTGGAAACCAGAGGGAAGAATTCTCAAATAGTTGAAAATAAATCTACCACTCATCCTGTTATTATACAACTTGGCATCTGCCCCAGTGGCTTGACATCATACTCCACAGCTACTTGCTCAGGCATGCTCATTGCTTGTCTATTTAGAATAGCTAGGGAACACAATCTAAATGCTCTTCATCTGATGAATGGATAAATAAAGTATACAATGGAATACTATTCATCTATGAAGAGTAATGAAACCATGAAATTCACAGATAAATGGATAAAACTAGAAAATACTTTATTGAGTGATGTAATGCACACCCAGAAAGAAAAAATGAAGCATGCTATTTCTCATTATTTTTTTTCTAGCTCCAAGTCTACAATATGAGTGTAATCTGGAGTAACCAAATTAATTTAGAAAGTCAAAAGTAATTATGGATGGTGGGCTCTAGAGAGGGGAGTAACAGGATACATAGAAGGGTAAATAGAAAAATTGGGGGAAGGCCTTTAATTGGGGAGGGAGCGTTATTCAGGAAAGGAAGGCAGGCATTATAAATAATAATTGTGATATTTGAAACTGTCATTGAGAACCATACAATTTTATATTTGTCAAAATTATATGTAACACATGTAAGTGTATGCATATGTGCGTATGTATGTTTTATATAAAAGTATACCACTTGGGAGGATAAGCGTTCCCAAAGAGCCATAGATTATCTGACTAAAGCTTTAGTACAAGTTAAGAGATACCTTATTTTGATTTGTTGAAATCCATGTGACTCTTCAGTGTTGCCCTTAGTGCCCTCTAGAAGTAAAATGGAAGTCCCTGCTGCTGGAGACACCACATACTCATGTGCAGGACTTGGAAGCTTCAAGACTTATCTGTTTTCTCTATGATATTCCCTCATGAGAACTGAGTTAAGATCAGGTGGTATGTAAGCTGCCGTGTGGAAAAGCAACCGATAGTCCTCCTTTTGTTTCCCACCTCTAAACCACACTAATGACTAGCTCAGCAAGATGTCTCACTGCAGTGGTTTCACTTCTATCTTGGCAATAACCAACATTTGTCTAATTGGACTGAATAGACTCAAACCTTATCAGAGAAGCTTTTTTCTGCAGTAAATGGTGATTGATGATGATGCTATTAATAATAATAGTCACAAGCAGTCAATGAGCAGAGAACAAGGGACTATTCTACATCTATAACATATCTCTTCTCCTAAATTCTCAGGAATGATCAAGAGAAATAGGATATAAAGATTGTATGAACAGAAGCAGTAGATGTGTATAAAGAAGCAGCATTTTCCATATATGTAATGCTGTTACACATATAAATCATTTGTAACCATAGTCACAAAATGTATGCAAGGTCAGACTAGCCAAAATCCCAGCATGGGTAGGGGAGAGGCTCAGGAAGCCCTGCCCCTCACTAAGGAACTGTTGGCAGTTGATGATTACTGGATGAGGAAGTCAGTTCTTTTCAGGGATGCAGGCCATGGGAGGATTCTCATGCGTGGTAGATGTCCCAAACCTGTGAAAAAGTAGGCAGCAGTGAATGACTTGTTAAATGATATGAGCATCGATAAGATAGTCACTGATAAATGTCACACATATATGTGTGCCCATTCAATTATATACATGTGTATTCAGATATGTGTCTATGGTCATTTTCCTGTATTCCTACATTGCTAAAAGTCAATAATTAGAAATAACTATTGACTAAGACATTCGTTTTAATCAGTATATATATTTGGTGTGATTTCCAGCTAAATGATGTGAAAAACATGTAAAAAACCATTCTAATGTTAATGTAGAACAATGAGTGGGTAAGAATATAAATAATACATTATTTTAAAATTATAGTTTTATTCTCTTTATGCTGTTTTAAAATGCAAAATGATAACAATTAAGCAAGTAAATAAGTAAAAAATATATGGAATCATTTTTAAAAAGACAAGATACTAAAGTAGATGCCTTTTTGTCTATTGCTTTCTCTCTGTTTGTTTCAACATATCACATAGTAGTGGAAGTATTTAAATACATGAAAAATAAATTATTTCTGAATAAGTCACCTTGCAGTTTTTCAAAAGTAAGTTAAGTATTTGTCTTTTCCCCCCAACTGTTGAGATTTCATGAAATAGGTTTTCCATTAAATTATCAACAATTTTATTGTTTCAATCTGGAAGAAAATGCTAACTATGAAACTAATAGAAAAGTTAATATGGAAATTAATATTTAAATCTCATATTTTATATAATTCCAAGGAAAGATGGTACCAGCTAAAAACAGTAATGTTTTCACTGTGTTAAACTGATAGAATTGCTTACAAGCTAGAGAGTCAACATTCCAAATAATATTGTAGTCAATAGTGGAAAAAATACATATAAAAATCATAAATATTTAATTAAAATTATTTAATAAATATACTTTCAACCCAACATGAAATTACAATTAAAAAATTAAAAAGAATAATGCTGTCTACCATCTATTTTCTATGTATTTATGTCTCTTAACTATCTACCTGTTTAATATTTATCATTTATAATTCATATCTATCTATCTTTGTATCTCCATATTTGCCTTTCTAATTTTTTTCCAAAAAATGGGAACACTCAAAATTACTTACTATTATCATGATTTGGCTGTAATTAAGTGTGTCAAAGTTTTATATAAGAATTATTGAAAACGGCCAAAGTATTGCATTTTGGAGCGACAGAGGAATCCTAACATGTACATGGTTTTATGCATTTACATGGGTGTGTATGTAGCCCAGAGGTCAAAGTGAAGACTGTCATCCTCTTTTCTCCATTTTTTTTTCCCAGACACAGTTGGCCTCTGTCCCAGTAGCATGCTCATTCAGCAAGACTAGCTATTCCAGGAGCTTCCAGGATTTTCCTTTTTTTTTTCATTAGGAGGCTTCAGGTACATGGATTTTCATGTTCGTACTGGGGATCCGAACTCAGGCCCTCATGCTTGCATAGCAGACAGTGACCAGCCATGCCACCGTAGGTGTCCCTCAGCAATGTCCTGAGGACGATGTTGCAAACATTGTCAGCAAGTTCAATTCAAGAATATTTGTGCAATTTGACTTTGATTGTATGTTTCTGAGGTTTCCCTCTAAAGGCAGGCACCAACCTTGTAAATTTTATACATAAACTATTAACTATAGCATTTTCCATAGAGAAGAAAACAATGTTAGTGACTCATGTATAAATGCACAGCAGATTTGATGCAGTAACTGAAAATGGTTGCTTTGGGAAGTGTTTTTTTTTTTTGAAATAGTACAATCTCTCAGCATTATTTTGAATAGATAGTATGTTTTCAATTATACCTCTATTATACCTGAGCAATGAAAAGGCTAAAAAGTATGTTAGTGATTGTCTCTAATTGATGAAAGGAACTCCGGCTCTCCTAGTTACTTTTTCTCTATTCTCTATACCCATGCAGTATTTCTCCATTAGCTTTAGAAATAAACCACACACATTTATTTTAAAAAGGTACTGGAAGCTTTTTTTTTTTCATCATTACCCATCGAGAAAATGAACCAGCAATTTAAAAATTGCATTTCAGCCCATATTTGAATAAAGCAAATAAATCACCCACTCTCACTTTGCCTACCAATGCCAAATATGGAATTAAATTGGACAATAAAGTAAATTCACACAATGAAACTTTACTGTTGGTGTGTGCTGTCTGGTAAACTATTCGTTCTCACCTCCTACACTCCGAAGCAGATGCAGCTTTCATTTCAAGTACAGAACACTGTATGATTTAAAATCAAATCCATGATCTTCATGTTTCCACACCTAACAAGCAGCTCTAAGTCCTTGGAACAAGCAGAAAAGCTGCAAAGTGCAGAGAACACGTCTAAAGAAAACCATGGAGGTGGAAATAAAGGGAAAGAGTCGTGGGTTGGATAGTACCTTCATAACACATAGTGCACTATGCATACATGGGAAAAAAAAGAAAAGATGCAAAGGGTTGAAATTCTTTACTTTATAGAAAGCAACCAATTATTTAAGCTTTGTAAACATTGAGTTTCCTTTTAATGGCACCAAAACTTAGGAAAGAGCCAAGGAACCAAAAGTTTAATTTACAGGCAGTAAATGAAGAAAAATAAAATAAAATAAAATAAAATAAATAAAAGATTCTGGGGATTAGCAAAGGTGACACAGGTTCCCTTCCTTTAATGCCCTGCCATTTTTCATTGCACCCTCAATTTCTCAGTCTAACTTGGACTCTGACAATGATAACACACACTGAGAAAAGCATCTAAAATATCAGTGATTTGGAAAGAGCAGAAAATTCACTTTATGTTTGTAAGGTTCTCCCTTGTTATATAAGACAGTTATTAATGCTTAAAAGAGACAGGACCCTGATACTGGACTTCCTCCCCCACGAACACAGCTTTGGACCTTTCCTCTGGTACTTTACTAACGAACCATGCTTCACAGAATGGGAGGTTGGGTACTTCACTTCTCTTTGAGACATAATAAAGATGTTTTTCTTCATACAAATGTGCCATTCTGTTGACTGAGGTTTTGGTCCCACCAGGTCTTGCCATTGTTAAGTCCCAAAGAAATACACAGAGGTCTACATTAATTATAAACTGACTGACCTAGTAGCTCAGGCTTCATATTAATTAATTCTTATAATTTCTATCAGCCCATAATTCTTATCTGTGTTTGCCACGTGGCTTGGAACCTTTTTTGGTGAGGGAGTCACATCTTGCTTGCTCTGTGTCTGGCTTACTTCATGTTTTGCTGGCCTCTTGTGGACTGAAACTTTCCTCATCTCATAATTCTCTTTGCCATGCCTCTACTTCCTGCCTGGTCACCATCATCCTGCCTATACTTCCTGCCTGACTTCGAGGTGTTGGGATTAAAGGTATGTGCCACCACACCCAAATACTCTCTATTTTTCTTTTTATTTTAAGGACTTTATCTTTCCCCCCTCAAGCCAACATACATTTTTAAACACACAGTAAACTGTTTCGAGGTTTTCTTCATTTTTGATTCTATCTTTACTATATATCTCTTTTTCTGACCACATGAGTCTTTAATTTGCTAAGCAATATGGCTAGGATTAAAGCCATGGCTTTGATGGATGGATCCGGCCCATTCCTTAGATTTTTTTCTGAGAGTCTAGCCTCATGACAGAGGTACTGGTACCACAACTCTATGGCATTTCAAGATCCCTGCCACCATCAAAAAGTATGCAGTCAGCTTTTCATCAACACCATCTAAGTGTTTCATAGCAGGGCCTTTTTAAAAGAGCTGCAGGTTTTACAGCTAAAGCTGAGTTAGGCAGCCTCTCTTAAATGAAAGTGCTTGCTTCTAGCAAGCAGAGCCCACTCGAGAAAGTGCTGCTTTCAAGAAGATGTGCTTAACTCTATTCTTTTCTAATAACTTCCCAAGCTCTGTCAGAGTTTTAAGTGGATTTTGTCAGCCCCACGTTGGCACACCATTCTGCTGACTGAGGTTTCTGTTCTGCCCAGTTCCCAGATTTGTTAAGTCCCAAAGGAGTCACACAGAGGCCTACATTAATTGTAAATGGATTGGTTTAAGTATCTCAGGCTTCTTATTAACTCTTATAACTTATATTAGTCCATAATTCTTGTCTGTGTTAGCCATGTAGCTTGCTACCTTTTTCAGTGAGACAGTCACATCTTGCTTGCACTGTATCTGCCTTCCTCTCTCTCTGGGTGACGACTGCAGACTGAAACTTCCTTCTTTCCAGAATTCTTGTTGTCCTGCTTCTACTTCCTGCCTGGCTATTGGTCAGTCAACATTTATTTAAAACACAAATGACAGGGCACAGACCATTGTCCCACAGCACAAATGTTTAAAGAAATGTTTCCAAAGATGAATTTTCAGACAGAACCCTCAAGAAATGTCTCTTCTGTGTCTCACAAGAGAGACCCAGCATTTTCTCTTTGTGAACATCTGCCTGGAACACTTGAAAGGGAGGCAGTTTAAATAATGAGGGTTGGATCTATTTATCCTCAACAAGTTTGAAATAGGAAGAAAATTAATTTGTAATGCATTCCCTCACAAAGCTTCTTTTATTTGCTGACTTGATGACTTAGATGTGAAAGTGTCAACATCACATTGGAGGAAAATGGTTCAAAAGGTTTCTCTGTATGGTCTACATTATCATTTCTGAGAGACACCTCTGAAGGTTAGGTCCCTTTAACTCCAGAAATTCCACAAGCTCATTGTTATGCTTATTCTTTGTGGCAATTATATTGTGTTTAGATTTACAAAATAATTGGGTTTCCTATTAAACCAAACATCAAAAAAAGTTCCAACAAAAAGTCAAGGTACTGCAAATTAGCCTTATAACCTGTACAACTCAGACTCATTTATAGTCAAAATGAAAACCTCATTTTGTTCAAACTAAGAAGGATGTTTGGGATAATTTTCTGTGGAAAACACAAGAGATATAACTAGGTTTTTTAAAGTCTCAAGAAAACATCACAAACAAATTGCCTGTGGTAATAGGTGTTTATTACCGAAATAGGCTGTGATATAATTTGCAGTAAACCCTATCTCATAGGTAGGCCGAGAATTAAGGACACTGCAGACACCTGGAAGTAGCTGGAAAATGACTTAGCATCTTTCAGATTATAAGCAAAGACGAGTTATCTGCATTTTCTTCTTTTATTCAGCATTTTCACTTTCAGGTCCTTATTTCATTTATAACTTTAACACCATTTCCCTCCCCAAAGAATATCATGAGTTGGGGAAATAGCACATTGTGTAGAAGTAGTTGCTATACAAGCCT
The DNA here is from genome assembly GCA_025134845.1 of Neodon shergylaensis. Classification (NCBI taxonomy): domain Eukaryota; kingdom Metazoa; phylum Chordata; class Mammalia; order Rodentia; family Cricetidae; genus Neodon; species Neodon shergylaensis. Next base: position 10,081,694 of record JABTXL010000003.1, on the reverse strand, counting down.
AATAACCTGAAGTTAATGCAGGGAACCCATGGTAGAAGGAGATGATAATCAGTTCCTAAAAGCTGTTCACTGACCTCAAAATTAATGTAATAGTACAGGTGTACATGTACTTGCAAATTCTCACTCTCTCTCTCTCTCACTCTCGGACACACACACACGCACACACACACAAACAATTATTAAGACTTCCACGTGAAGTCATCTCATTGTAGTCATTCAACACCAATGCTGCTTTCCCTTGACACATGGAATTCAAGCAGACGAGTGACTGGTTTAGTGCTTTGGTTTATATTCTTAGACAGTTAGCAATGGCACCATTGAAACTGTTCTCCTGCCTCTTCAGGTAGCACATTCAATAAATTAGACTCAACGAAAAAAGATTTGTCCTACAAGGTTTCACAGTGCATAATTTCATTGAGTGCCCTGCATGCACACCTTTATTGGGTTATCTGGAACTAGCATTAGAGAGCATTGCAAGGCTGAGAAGCAGTATTAATTTGAAGTTGTCCCTCTAAAATGGTGGAGTGAAGAGTGTCTTAAATTCACACTCCAGCAAAAATAATTTCACTCATGAAATTGATAAAACAATAATTATGCATTGTTTTTCTTTTCGGTTTTTGTTTGTTTGAGACTAGTTTTACCGCTCAGAGTGGCTTTGCGTATGAAATGTAGCAAAGAATGACCCTGAACACTTGATCTTTTTCTCTTTACTTTCTAAATTCTGGGATTGCTGACATATGCCACTTTCAATTATTTGATGTTCAGTTATTAGTGGTTCAATTATTTGTTGTTCATAGAAATTGAATACATAAAAGAATACAGGAAAAATGAGAATATTGATCCAGAAAAATCTAGGATGTCACAAAAAGTGAAGTTCAATGATATCTCATGAACTATTTACTGTATTTCCTTCTCCAATCTTTGTTTCAGAAAAGTACCTGTACTAAGTGTTCTGCTCTGGACTGATGCAGCCAAGATGAGGGATTCCTTTAAAGCATTCACCGATCAAACTGCATGCACTTAGAATCACTGATGAAAGTTCTCATTGGCAAAAACACTTGCATACAACTTTTGATTAATCTTATCCTGATCCAAACAAAACATTTAGGAATTCAGGTCCTAAAATAATTGTAGTCAACATTGGAAACCTGAATAAATGTGTACTTGTTAAAGACCAGCCCTTCTAAGAGCAGCAAGACAAAGTACTTCAAAGAAAATCGCCACTCCTAAATATATACATCTAAAGTATCTATCTATCTATCTATCTATCTATCTATCTATCTATCTATCTATCTATCTATCCACCAAAAAAGCAACATGACACCAATAAAAACTAGTGACCCTACAACAGCAAGACTTTAACAACCAACTATAGATGAAGCAGAAGAAAATGACCTAAAAATAATTTTAAGAGAATGTTTGAAGCCCTTAAAGAGAAAACGAAAAATTCCCTCAAAGAAATGAAGAAAAAAAACAAACAAAAAATTGAAAAAAATTAACAAGCCCCTTAAAGAAAACCAAGAAAAAGCAATCAAACAGCTGAAAAAAACTATTCAAGACTTAAAAGTCAAAACAGAGACAATAATAAAAACACAAACTGAGGAATTATATTAAAACAGAAACTATGAGAAAACAATCAGGAACCACAAATGCAAGCATAATCAGCAGAATAAAAGAGATGGAAGAGAAAAATCTCAAGTGCTGAAGGTCCATTAAAGGAAATAGACTCATTGGTCAAAGAAAATATTAAATCTAAAAAAAAAAAGCTTAACACAAAATATCTGGGAAATATGGGACACCATTAAAAGACCAAACCTAAGAATAATTGTGATAGAAGAAGGAAAAGTGCAACTCAAAAGCACAGAAAATATATTCAACAAAATCATAGAAGAAAACTCCCAATCTAAAGAAAGAAATGCTTATAAAGATACAAGAAGCTTACAGAACACCAAATAGACTGAATCAAAGAAAGTCCCCTTGCCATGTAATAATCAAAACACTAAACATACAGAGTAAAGAGGAATTTTAAGAGCTGCAAAAGAAAAGGGTCAAGTAACATATAAAGCAGATTTATAAGAATTATACCTGACTTCTCAATAAAAACAATAAAAGCCAGAAGTCCTGGTCAAATGTTATGTAGACATTAAGAGACCATAGATGCCAGCCTAGACAACTATACCCAACAAAACTTTCAATCACCATAGACAGACAAAACAAGATATTCCATGGCAATCAAGATATTCCATAAACTATATTTAATAAATATCTAGCCATAAACTCAGCCCTATACAAAGTAATAGAAAGAAAACTCTAACCCAAGGAAGTTGGCTACATCCACAAAAACACAGATAATAGATAATCTCACAGCAGCAAATCCCAAAGAGAAAAACACACACAGTAGCATTGCCAACAATAAAAACTAAAATAACAGGAGCTAGCAATCACTGTTCATTAATATCCCTTAATGTTCATAACAGCAATTGTTTGTCATTTCCAGAACCTGGGAAAAACCTAAATGCCCTTTACTAAAAAATTTATAAGGAAATTATTCTACATTTACACAATGGAGTACTTCAAAGCAGAAAAATGATATGTTGAGATTTGCAGGCAAATTGATGGATCTAGAAAACATCATATTGAAGAGATAACTCAAACCTAGAAAGACAAATATCATATGCACTCACTCATAAGTGGCTTTTAGGCATAAAACAAAGAAAAACAAGCCTAGAATTCATAATTCCAGAGAGCCTATACCACAATGAGGACCCGAAAAGAGACATACATGGATCTAATCTATAAGATCTTGAGTAAATTGGGAGTATGGGGACCACGGGAGAGTGAAAAATGGGAAGGGAGAGGAAGGCAGGGGACTAGAGAAAAATACATAGCTTTATAAAACCAATAAAACGAGTAAAAGATATGAAAATTATAAAAAACCTTGGAAAAAGACATCTAAATATCTAAGAATGGCCATCTATTTATCTAAGTACCAAGAATACAAATAAATCTGCTAGCACCCATATATGCCATGGCTAAGCTATTAAAAGCCCTAAAATGTTGAAAAGATGACTCCAAGGCAAAGGACAATTTCTTCTGAGTGCACCTCATGAGTTTGAGATGCAGAACTCACAGTGTAGTTGGAGAGAAAGGACACCTCCAACTTTTTCTCTGATCTCCATGATGTTCCATTATATGTGTTTGCACACAGGCACACACAATACACCCAAACAGAGTAAGTAAATCTTAAAACCTAAACAAAAACGAAATTCTGAAAGCAGTAAGAGAACAGGGTCCAAGGGACCCCATCAAGATGAGCAACTGACTTCTACCAGAAGCAATGGAGGTCTGAAGGGTGACAAATTGCTGTAAATAAAAATATCTGTCAACCTAGTGTCACCTAGCTAAGATAATTAAATAAATTCACAAAGTGAAAAACAACCATGAGTCTTCTAACATAAATAAAACCCACAATAATTGTTTTTTTTTTTACCAGAATTATCTTACTAGGATACTAAAGAAATTTCTTCAGATTGAAAGCAACTTATGCCACTTAGTAACTCAAATCCATGGAGTACACAGAGCTCTCAAGTGCACAATTATGTAGGCAATTACAAGATGAGATAATTGCCCATTTCTTCCCCTTTTCTTCTCTTAACCAATTTAAAAATCAATTTGTAAAAGCACTTAAACAATTATATTGTTGAGACTGTAATATATAGAAATGTAATACACTTGACAATAAGAAAAAAGAGGGAAGCCGGGCGATGGTGGCGCACGCCTTTAATCCCAGCACTTGGGAGGCAGAGGCAGGCGGATCTCTGTGAGTTCGAGACCAGCCTGGTCTACAGAGCTAGTTCCAGGACAGGCTCCAAAGCCACAGAGAAACCCTGTCTCGAAAAACCAAAAAAAAAAAAAAAAAAAAAAAAGAGGGAGTGGGTACAAAGAAAGTTGTATTGGAATGATGAAGCTACACCAGATGGTAACTCAAATAGACAAGAAGAAATGATAGAAATCAGAAAGAGTATGTGGGAAACGGCAATATCTAAATCTATAGATGTGTGGCATCTTCAGCTGTATTATAGAGATGGGTACTTTGTATTGGTATGGATCTTGGTTTATTGATACAAGTTTTAGGTCAATTTTGTTATATATATATATTTATTTTTGCTCTTGATTAAGGTATTGTGTTTGTGTTTCTCCTCTGGCAGCTCCATAGCATCTCCCTGAGTATAAGAGGATCAATCTATTAGAAATATTTCCAACTATAAACACATATGTACTGAATATGAGTCCACAAATAATTGGAGGAATAGTGATAGAAGAACTGAAGGGAAGTAAAGATAATCCAATTTAATAGCCACTTTCAACACTGAATGAGGAGCTACCATTTTTGGGTCAGTGGCTATTTAAAGCTAAGTCCACTGTGCAATTGGATTTGTTGTTAGTAATAGGTAGAAAGGTACCTGTAAAGAACAGAGGGCACGTGACATGAGTTAACTGTCAGAAGCCAAATGCAGAGCAGCTGTTTTAGTGAAGTGAAACAAGGGCCATGACCTGCAGAGAGTAATGGTTAACAAAACTGGATACGTTCAGTAGCAAAATTCATGGGTAGCCAAATCAAGTATTGCTCAATTAGTAAAATCAGATTAAATTACAGACTCATAATTTAACAACTGAAAAGAAATGAGTTACAAACTAGAAACGTGAATGCAAAGCAGGCCTCTTAAGGAATGTCAAGTGGAGATGAGTGAGACATGTCATAAACTGGTGGGAGACTGATCTTTTTAATAAATTGATAAAGAAGTTAGTGGACAGTGTTTTATTGTATGAAAAGTAGAAATTAGGCATATAGGAATTTAGCTGAAGTGATTTCTAAGCAAAATCTTGTTATATCATAGTAAAATAGAAAAGGAGAGATAAATATAAAGAAAAATAATAAACAAAAAGCAACCTGAAGCATAAAGATTTTGATAAATCTCAGTCTACCTATGTTTCCATAAATAAGAAAGCATATGTATTAAACACCAAAGGATAGACTGTGTATAACTGCTTGAAGTGCTGTTAGGTGATATGGCAGTAAGCAATTTAACTCAGAATTGGTGATGCTGGCACAGAAGGAAGGAAAGCTCTGCAACTCTTTGAAGTTGACAAGAAGGTACAGTTATTTGATTATGAACATATTTTATTCTTCAAAAGGTATACCCCTTGACAGAAAAGAATTCTAGATACACAATAGGACAGACCCAACCCTAAAATACTTCTCTTCTTTCTATTTTTCTATTAGAGTGAATTCAGAGATTAACAGGGCCTCCAGTTCGTTTTCAATAGGCTGTTAAACCTCTGCTCAGAGTCACATGAGCAGTACATGATCCCAATGTATTGTGGGGCTGCTCCCAAGAGCCTGTGGAACATGCCCATCTAGAATTCTAGGAGTAGTGTTCCTATTGACTCAGAAGAAAGTCTATCAAACCAGCCTATCATACTTGAAATTTAAGATACAGTGGACTTTTCTCTTCCAAGGTTTTGAACTTGCTTCAAACCTATCACCCACTTCTATTATCTTTTTAAAAAATTGTTCGAAACTTCTACATAATATATTTTGATCATATTCACCCTTATTTTCCTCTTTAACCTTTTGACAATATTGTCATATTGTCCTCTTAACTTTTTCCATATATATTCTTGCCTCTTTAACCCCTCCCCAATTTCACATCTTATTTTATATTTACTAACTTATTGACTTTTTTTTCTATTAAGCTGAATTAAATTCCATCACACACAGGTATCACATTTTCATTATCCACTCATCACCTAATAACCTTTAGGTGGTTTCTATACCCTAGTTTTGTGTATAGAGAATCTATGAGCATGGACAAGCCTGTGTCTCTGTAGTATGAAATAGAGTTCTTTAGGCACATATCCGGGAGTGATAGAGTTGAGTCATAAGGTAAATCTATGTCTTGTCTTTAGAGAAAATGCCACACTGATTTTCACAATGGTTACACGGTTTCATACTCCCACCAACAGTGTTTGAAAATTCCTCATTTCCTACAGCCTTGCAGGCAATTGCTGTCTTTTTGTCTTTTATCTTAGCCATTCTCACTAGTATGAAATGAATTCTCAAAATAATTTCAGTCTGAATTTCTAAAACTCATAGTTAATGATGTTGAACACTTTGTAGGGTAGTTCTTAGCATGAACACTGTATTCAGTTTCTTCGAAAGGCCAACATAATTATTCATATAATTTAAAAGAAGTAATCTTAAATTTTATGCAGAAACCCAGAAGATCCAGATATTCTGATGAATAAAAACACTCTGGAGGCATCACCATATCTGACTTAAAATTACAATATAGAGCCATAGTAGTAAAAGCAGCATGCTGTTGGCATAAGACAGGCATAATGGAATAGAACCAAGGACCTAGATAAGAGTCCATAAACTGATAGATATTTTTTGACAAGAATACCAAAACATGTATTAGGGACAAAATAGCATTTCACAAATGGTTCAAGATTAACTACATAGCTATATATAAAAGAGTAAAACTTGATTGTTCCCTCTCGCTCTCCACACAGTTCAATTTAAAATGGATCAAAGATTCCAGTGTTAAACCTTAAACTCTGAAAATTCTAGAAGAAGGAGGGGGAGGGGGAGGAGGAGGAGAAGGAAAGAGAGGAAGAGGTACAATCAGGATATGGGGTCATAAAAGGACCTTCTAACCGGGATCCTCATCAACCAGAAAACTGCACCAACAATCAACAAGAGGGACTTCATGAAATTAAAAAATATTTTGTTCTAAAAAGGGTACTATTAATTGAAGAGATAGTCTGTAGAAAGGGAAAAGTCTTTGTAAGCTAGACACCAGACAAAAGATTAGTGTATAGATTATATAAGGAACTCAAAAGCCTAAATATCAAAAACAAACCAATAGAAAACCAAACAAACGTAACTCCACTAAGATGTTGGCTCTGGAAATAAACAGAGAGTTCTTAAAGAATAAAAAATTTCTCCTTTGAAAATGGAAGGTCCACATAAATCTGGATGGCCTTCAGTGGTAAGATGAGGCCACAGATAATACAATCTCCAGCAGCAGTTGGACCTCAGATCTATCCATGGTCCTTGGACCTTGGCAACAACACTGCTTCAGACATCACCATGGCCTCTGGTGGCAGTGCAGGTCTCTCACATCAATATAGTCCCTGACAACAGCAGGACCCTCGGACATCAGCGGCAGCCCAAGTCACTGACACGTGCACACCGAAAAAGGAAACACCAAAGAGAACTCTTAGAGTGTAATAAGCATGCTTAGGCTGGTTACCCACAGTTGATGGCTTCTGGCAGAGGTGTGGGAGGAGGGAAGACATGGAAGAACTAGGAAATGAGTGTGATCAGGGTACATGATGTCAAATTTCAAAAAAATATAAAAATTATATTTAAAAAGAAAAGGTCTGAGTGCCTCCTTTATTACTTTTATTTAGAAGTACAATAACTCAGATTCTACAGGTTCAAAGTCGGAGAAGAAATTTTCCTAAGGGTGAACTGCACCTGCAACCTTCTTGTACTTATTTAGGAGATATGTAAAAAGCTGTTGCGGTAAATTAATACATTTTGTATGCAAGAAATGTGTGGACATTGGGCTGGGCATGGAGCTCATTTGGTAGATTGTTATCCTAGCGTGCATAGAGCTCTGGGCAAGGTGGCTCATGTCTGACATCTCAGCACCTGGGAGCTAAAGGCAGGTGGATCAAAGGTTTAATGTCACACTTAGTTTATAGAGAGTTTGAGGCCAGTCTAGTATAAAGAGGACTACTAAGAGAAAAAGGAAAGGGGAGGGGAGGGGAGGGGAGGGGAGGGGAGGGGAGAGGAGAGGAGAGGAGAGGAGAGGAGAGGAGAGGAAAGGAAAGGAAAGGAAAGGAAAGGAAAGGAAAGGAAAGGAAAGGAAAGGAAAGGAAAGGAAAGGAAAGGAAAGGAAAGGAAAGGAAAGGAAAGGAAAGGAAAGGTGGAGATTACCCAAATTCCTGTGTTGAAATTTCAGACACTGGTATGGATGTATTTAGAACACTTTCAGAAGATAATTAATGTTAAATAAAGTCATAAAGGCAACAGCTAGATCTAAATTTTTTCTTTGGTTTAGGAAGAGATGGAGAGAATAAGATCTCTTGTCTTCATAGGAATGTGCTCAGGAAAGCCCCCATAAGCACGCAGTGAGCAAGCTATCATCTGCAAACTAGAGCAAGATTCAGCACTAGAAACAAACATTTTGACATCCTGAATTGAGGCTTCTATATTCCAGGGCTGTGAAAATTGGTTTCTACTCTTTCAACTTTTTTTTTAAATTTAATTTGTCATTCCACCCACATTTCTCCCCGCTATCCCTCCTCTTGTCCCAGTGCCTCCCAATGGGTAAGGGCTCCTGTGGGAAGCCATCAAAGTTTGGCACATTAAGTTGGGGCAGGACCAAGGCCATATCTACTGCATTAAGGCTGAGCATGGCATCCCACCATAGGGAATGGGTTCCAATAAGCTGTGATTGTGTAGTAATTTGTTTATGCTCTTGAAGATATTCTGCTGTGCTTTGATAACTGGATGCAGGAATATGGCCCAGGACCCACTTGTCATAATGCAGTGCACAGTATAATCCAATCATGTTTTCGTTAAATTATCATTTTATCTTTAACAATTTTGTGGTTGTACATGATGTACTATGATAACATTTGCCCACTGTTACTTTACCTTATGACATGTACACTTTCTATTTCACATCTTGCTTTATATAGGTCCTATACAGATGTTCATACCTGCTGTGTGTTTATGATTGCAATTTTTATGCCACATCTAAAAGACAATATTTTATAGTCCTGCTCAACATTCTTTGGCCCTTAGAGTATTTCCACATCCTTTTCTATGATGTAGGCATACATCATAGATGTGCCATTTAGGGTTGAGCAAGATCCTCCCCCCTCCATCCAGGTCTAGGAAGGTGAGCATCCAAACAGACTTGGACTTCCCACAGGGCAGGGAACCCTGGCTGCTCTTAGGACTGGAGAGGGAGGGGGAGGGGGGCTGGGGGGACAGTGGGAAGGAAATAGGAGGAGGTGAAAATTTTTAATAAATAAATGAATAAATAAATAAAAGAATAACTTCAGACATATGAGAATGCTACACATACCCTGGATACAATTGGGAAGACAAATAAAGCTAAACAGTTGTTTTATAAAAAAAAGAGGACTAAGAAAATACCATTACAGAATCATAAAAGCACAGATAGCAATACACACCTTCTAATAATCACTTTGAATAATGTCTCAATTTTATGAGAGACACTGGGCAGAGATATGGCTTGGCAGTTAAGAAAGCATACTGTTCTTCCAGAAGTCTCAGATTTGGTTTCTAGAATCCACATATAGTTCACTTTTTATATCTCCAACTCCAGGCAGAGACCCTATGCTTTCTGGCCTCCATGGGCATCTATGTGGTACACACATATTCATGCAGGTAGACCAATACACACAAATAAAATAAATACATTTAAAAATAAATGGCAGAGAAACACTAAGATTAAATATCATCACAGATCAAATGAACCTAACAGATATCTACAGAGCATTCTGCCAAAACACTACAGAAAACTTACTTTTTTTCCAGCAACTGATGGAATTTTCTCTAAAACTGATCATATATTAGAATGTAAGCAAGTTTCCCTAAACGCAGAAACATTGAAATAATACATTTTTTTTCTATCTGTTCACAATGGAATAAGACGACAAATCAGTAACAAGAGAAATTACAGACAAATATAAAGTCATACAGATTAAAGAGCACATTATCGAACAATGAATGAGTCATTGGAGAAAACAAACATTCCTCTAATTGAATGAATATGAAGACACAACATAGCAAATCCTACGAGATACAATAAAGGAAATCCTAGGAAGAAGTGGTAAAGTTCCAAGCTTCTGCATTAAAAAAGGATCAAAGGAACCACAAATAAACACACAAATCACGCCCCTTAAGATAGTTGCAAAAGAAAGACAAATCTAACCCCATATCTCAGATGGGGAGAAATAGCTCAGATCATAGCAGAAGCTATGAAATAGAAACAAACACAAACTTGATACAAAAAATCAATAAAAACAGTAGTTTTAAAAAAGATAAACAATATCAATAAACCAGTAACCAAATTAACCAAAAAAATAGAAATAAGATCTGCATTAGTAAAATTAGTAAAAATAGATGATCATGAGGATGTGTGTTAAAGCTTTATTTTCTATTACAATGGAATATCCAAAAGAAATGTATGAATTTCTAGATGCATATGGCCCATCAAAGTTAAATCAAATGAAATAAGTGATTTACGTAATTTATAACCAACAATGAAATTGAAGCAGTAAGTAAAAATCTTTTGACTAACAAAATCCAAGACCAGATGAATTCAGCACAGAACTCTTCAGAAACAAGACAATACTTCAAAGATTATTCCAGAAAATAGAAAGTAAGGAATACTTCTATAACCTTTCAACAAAGTCAGTATTGTCCTGACTCAAAGAGCAGACAAGGACACAATTAAGAAAGACTACAGCAGAAAAATTATACTGATGAACTTAGGAGCCCAAATTCTCAATAATAGACTTACAGACCAAAGTCAAGAGCATCTGAAAACGTTTATCATGATCAAGCTTGCTTCATTGCAGAGATGCAGGGATAATTCAGCACATGTAAATCAATAAATGTCATTCAGCCAAGAAATAGTGTCTAGGACAGAGATAACACGATCATCTCAACAGATACAGAAATAGCCTTCGAAAACATTTAATGTCCTTTCATGATAAAATTTCTGGGGAATGTAGGGATATGGGGATCTAATCTAGATCTAATCTAGAGATAGACGTTATCTAGAGATAACGTCTTAAGATAATGAAGGCGACACACAGCAATCCAGCAACTAGTAACATGCTAACTGTGGAATAATTCAAAACACTTCCACTAAAATCAGGCACAAGCCACAGAAGTGCAAACTCTTCCTTTCTGTTCTACTCAGTTTTTAAATGCTTACCTCGAGCAGTAAGTGAAGTGAAGGAGATTTCAGGATACAGACAGAAATGAAATAAGTCCAAATATCATTATTTTAAAATATTATGTAATATTTTATATAATATATAAATATATACTTTATATAATATAATAAAATATTATGTAATATTTTATAT
>JABTXL010000003.1:10017767-10070476 GCA_025134845.1 Neodon shergylaensis | reverse complement strand
TATAATATATAAATATATATACTTTATATAATATAATAAAATATTATAAAATATCCACCAGAAAACTTGTATAGCTGACAAATTTATAGCATTCTACAAAGTATCAGGACATTAAATTAACATATAAAACAACCAGCAGCTTTTCTGTATTTTATACATACAAACACAGAGAGGGAGAGAGGGAGAACATAAATTTGAGAGAGTGGGGGCACATGAGCAACAATAAATGGACTAAATAGGTTGGTGTGTGTGTGGTGTGTGTGAAAATAATAACTGAAGAAGAGGTAATGAATTTGTGAGTGAGTGGGTAATTGACTGTAGGAACCAGAAGGGAAATAGTGGTATCATGCAGAGTTCATGTGTATAGAATTCTCAAAAATTATTTTTTTTGAAAATAGATTCTTTTCTCAAACAGTTTTAAAGTACAATCTAAAATACAGTTTCCCTCTACTCTTTTCAGTTTTTGTCCATCTTCCCTTTTGTCTAGGTCCACTCCCTTTCTCTTTTTCATTAGAAGAGGATTCTAAGAGATAATACCAAAACTGAACAAAATTGAATATGATAAAACATAATTCATCATACCAAAGTTGGATATGACAAGCCAACTGAAAAAATCAAAGACCTCCGAGAGATGCGTAAGAATCAGAGACCCACACGTTTACTGAACCAAAAGCTGTAGTATACATGCAGAAGATCTGGCGCAGACTCTTAAAGGCCCTATGATTGCTGCTTCAGTCTTTGTTGAGTTTATATGATCTTTGCTCAGTAGCTTTAGAAGAATTTGTTCTCCTGGTGTCCTCTGTCCCTCCTGTCTTCCTACTCCTTCTACTTTCTCTTCTGTGGGTTTCCCATAGCTGTAAGGAGAGGAATTTGATGGAGGCATCTTATTTAGAGCTCTGTTTTCCAAAGGTCGGTCTCTCTCTCTCTCTGTTCCTGTCTCTGTCTCTCCCCCCCATGGGTCTCTGTATAAGTTCCCATCTTCTTCACGAGGAAGCCTTTCTGATGATAGCTAAATAAGGACTAACCTTTTGAGTATAGCAAAATATTATTAGTAGTCTTTTTATCATTCCATTCTTTAAGACCAGTGATACTTTGTTTTACCCTAGGTCTCTAGTATATCTAGTCTCTGCTTCTTGGCCACCCAAGCATTGTTAGGTCATGATTTCATCTCATGGCCTTATGTTAAATCAGGCATTGCTTGGTTATTCCCACAAGGTTTATGCCACCATTATGGCATAGTTTGAACACAGGGCAGACTGTATATTAAAGTTTTGTAGTTGGGTTGGTGTTTAGCTTTCTCTTTTGTTAGCCTGTAGATTACCTTTCTGCATCATAGACACTAGAACATGGGGGGTAGAAGGCCTAAGTAACCAGCTCTGTCTCTCATTGTTCAATGTGTGGTGGGACTGATGTCTTCAGTATGGAGCCTTGCTGTCAGTTTATAGAAAACCATCTGTTGTTTTGGCCAACATCTCAATTGGATGATACCCAGGATACCCAGTTCTGGTATTGGAAGCTGAGTGAAAAGAGATGGCCCGTTGGGGTTTCATCTCCCTCTTTATTATAAGACTTCATTAGAATCATCTTCATATAGTGCAGATTTCACTGCACTGTTTTCATACTGCCCCTCAAATGATCCTCAATTTGAACTCTCTCTCCCTTCAGTTCCCTCTGAATCCCACATCTCCTTCCCCTTCCCACCTGATCCTCCCATTCTTGACCTGCCCCTGTCCCACATCTGATTCCAATCCACCCATAAAATCTATTCCATTTCCCCCTCTTAGGGTGATCCATGTATCCTTCCTGGTTCCTTCCTCTATGCTTAACCTCTCTGGCTTTAGGGATTGTAGCTTAATTTAGTGGCTAATATTTAGGTATAAGCAAATATATACTATATTGATCTTTCTGAGTCTCTGTTATCTTCGCCAGAATGATTCTAATTCCATCCATTTGCCTGCAAATTTTACGGTGTCATTTTTAAGTGCTGAATAATACTCCATTATGTAAATGTGCCACATTTTCTTTATCCATTCTTCAATCAGGGGGTATCTAGGTTGTTTCCACTTTATGTTGATTATGAATAGAGAAGCAATAAATATGGTTGAGTAGGTGTCATTGTGGTAGAATAAAGTGTCCTTTGGATATATGCACAAGAGTGGTATAGTTGGTTCTTGAGGTAGATAAATTCGCATCTTTCTGAGGAACCACTGCACTGATTTCCATAGTGCTTGTACATTTTTTCATTCCCACCAGCAATGGGAGAGTGTTCCTTTTGCTCTAAATCCATGACAGCATGAGATGTCACTCGTGTTTTTGTTCTTAGCTGTGTAAGAGATGTGCTGAAATCTCAAAGGAGTTTTGACTTGCATTTCCCTGAAGGCTAAGGATGCTGAACAGGTCTATAAGTGTTTCTCAGTCATTTGAGTTTTCTCTGTTGAGAATTCTCTGTTTAAATCTGTATTCCATTTTTTTGGACTGGATTATTATATATTTTCATATCAAGCTTTTTGTGTTCTTTATACATTTTGGGTATTAGCCTTCTATCAGATGTGGAGTTGGTAAAAACCTTTTCCCATTCTATAGGCTGTCACTTGTCTGAACGATGGTGTCCTTTGCATGACAGAAGCTTTTCATTTCACAAAGACCTAATAATTAATTAATTAATGCTTTGATCTTGGTGACTGCATTATCAGTGTTTTGTTCAGGAAGTTGTCTCCTGTGCCAGTGGGTTCAAGTTTATTCCCCAAGTTCTCTGTCAGACTCAGGGTACTTGGGTTTGTGTTGAGGTCTTTGATCGATATGGAGCCAAGTTTTTCCCCAGGGTGATAGGTATGGATCTATTTACATTTGTGTACTTGCAGTTTTCCTGTTTGACCAGCAACATTTGTTGAAGATACCCTTTTTACAGTGTATATTTCTGGCTTCTTTATCAAAAATCTGATATTCATAGGTGTGTAAGTTTATGTCTGGGTCTTCAATTCTATTTTTAAAGTGAGTATTAAAAAACAAAAGCCTGGTTTTAAGCGTTGAACATAGCTATTCAAATACATCCAAGTAAATTGTATGCTATTTAGGAAGTTTTGTTCATAAGTAACCTGTATATCTTTTGCATTAGGACTTAATATGACTCAGAAACTTTGAGCATAAATTGTATTCTATCTTCCGGACACTTGACTTAAAAGTTTTACAAAATAGTACATATTTAAGAAAAAATACTCTCATGTTTAGGAAAAAATATAGAGTTAATGATGATATGGAAATACTGTGATAAGCTTTTGTCCTAGAATATTACTGAATAAGTTTTCATTAGAGTAATTCATACATTATAACAAAATTAGTGGTGTTAAATATTGTATATATTTTGTGTGTATATATTTTAAAAATGATATTAAAATTTTAACATTAAAATTTTTACATTTATTTTTATGTATGTGTGTGTGTATACACATGTATCCTGACAATAATAGAGTCATCAAAATTAACTTACAGAGGAAGGTTCTCTCTCTCTCTCTCTCTCTCTCCCTGTCTCTCTTTCTCTCTGACAAAAATGTCCTACTTTATTTTATTACTTTTAAAATGTTCTCATTTGTGCTTCCGTGCTCCCCTATCCAACCTTCCTTTATCCCAATCATCCTGTTTCCCCAAGTTTCCCTCATCCTCCCCTTCTCACTTTTCTCTCCCCATCCCCCGATAATCCCATCCCACCCCACCCCCAAGATCCCAAATTTTCTACCCGGCAATTTTGTCTACTTCCCATAGCCAAGAGGATAATTATATGTTTTTCCTTGAGTTCGCCTTCTTATTTAGCTTCTTTAGGTTCACCAATTATATACTCCGTGACCATTATTTATGGCTAGAAACCAATTATGAGTGAGTACATCCCATGTTCATCTTTTTGGGCCTGGGTTACCTCACTCAGGATAGTGTTTTCTATTTCCATCCATTTGCATGCAAAATTTGAGAAGTCATTGTTTTTTACCGCAGCGTAGTACTCTAATGTATATATATTCCACACTTTCTTCATCCATTCTTCCATTGAAGGAGCACGGAAGCACAATTCTTAGTTAAGGGAGCCACCTTAGGGTTGGCAAGAGTCTTGAACCTAGAGTGGCTCCCAGGAGCCCAAGGCGAGGTCCCCAGTTAGTTCCTTGGGCAGCTGAGGATAGGGAACCTGAAATGACCCTATCCTATAGCAATGCTGACGAATATCTTGCATATCACCATAGAACCTTCATCTGGGGATGGATGGAGATAGTCACAGAGACCCACACTGGAGCACCGGACTGAGCTCCCAAGTTCCCATTGAGGAGCGGATGGAAGGAGAACATGAGCAAGGAAGTCAGGACCACGAGGGGTGCACCCAACCACTGAGACAGTGTGGTTGATCTATTGGGAGCTCACCAAGGCCAGATGGAATGAGACGGAAGAAGCATGGGATAAAACCGGACTCTCTGTTCATGGAGAACAATGGGGGCTGATGAGAAGCCAAGGACAATGGCCCTGGGTTTTGATCCTACTTCAAGTTCTGACTTTGTGGGAGCCTAGCCAGTTTGGATGTTCACCTTCCTAGACATGGACGGAGGGGGGAGCACCTTGGACTTTCCACAGGGCAGGGAACCCTGACTGCTCCTTGGACTGGAGAGGGAGGGGGAGAGGAGTGGGGGGAGGGGGAGAAGGGTGGAAGGAGGGGGAGGGAAATGGGAGGCGGGGAGGAGGGGGAAAAGTTTTTTTTTCTCAATAAAAAATTAATAAAAATAAATGTTCTCATTTGTAATAGATCTATATCAGTTTTCCTCTTACTTTACTTCCTCCAGTTCCTCCCAGCTATCTTCTCTTAAACTCTTACCATTTCTGCCCCCACATTCAAGTTGATAGTCCTGTGGTGTTTGTGTGTGTGTGCATGCTGAGTCTGGTTTTGTTGCTGATGTGTATAGGATTTCAAGGCTGGCCATTCTGTATTAGACAACTAGTAATGAAGTTTATCCCTGGGAGAAACTTAGTTTTCTTTTTCCAGCAGTCATTAGCTACCTGTCTAGGAATGGGAGAGTACAAAATATTACCCCTTTCCAAGATAGTATGCACAGTGATATTGCCACTTTTCTGGTCTTGTTCATGCTGCAATTTCTAGGATAGATTGTTTCTCAGCAGACTTCTGGTATTCTGGCTTTTACAGTCTTATCACTCCTTTTTTGTAATGTTCCCTGGGCTGTAGATGCAGAGGCTGTGATGTAGATGTATCTTTTGGTTCTCTGCTTCCCATAACCTATTGATCTCTGCATTGTACCTAGCACTTTGCTTTTTTTCTCTTATGGTTTTCATTTGTAAATAGAGGTTTCCTTAATAAAGAATGGTAGCTACATTTACCTAAGATTATAAGATATTGATTTAGAATGTAGTGATGAATTATGAGTATTTTTCAATGTAGTAACAATAGATTCTTTCTTGAGGTTTATTATTTTAGTAATCACAAGAAGTTAGCTTGTTGTGGGAGGCTGCCTGTTTGTTCCTGGCCACTAAGACCCAAAATAACCACACAGAAACTATATTGTTTAAATCACTGCTTGGACAATTACTTAAGCATATTGATAGCTAGCTCTTGTATCTTTGGTTAACCCATTTTTATGAATTTGTGTATACCATGTGACTGTGGCTTACTGTCAAGTTTCTGTCACATCTGTCTATGGCCTTGGCTAAATGTCATCTCTCTGTACTGTGGGACAATGGTCTGTACCCTGTCAATTGTGTTGAAGGAAGTATAGGTGGTGCAGCTAGGCAGGCAGTATAGATGGGACACACTGAAAACAGGAGAATTCTGGGAAGAGGAAAGCTCAGTCTGCAGCTATCACCCAGATGCAGAGGAAGCAAGATGTGACTGCCTCGTTGGAAAAGGTACCAAGCCACATGGCTAACACAGACAAGAATTATGGGCTAATATAAGTTATAAGAGTTAATAAGCTGGGCGGTGGTGGCGCACGCCTTCAATCCCAGCACTCGGGAGGCAGAGGCAGGCGGATCTCAGTGAGTTTGAGGCCAGCCTGGTCTACAAGAGCTAGTTCCAGGACAGGCTCCAAAGCTACAGAGAAACCCTGTCTTGAAAAACCAAAAAAAAGAGTTAATAAGAAGCCTGAGCTAATAGGCCAAACAGTTAACAATTAATGTAGACCACTGTGTGCTTTTTGGGGCTAAACAGCTATGGGATCAGGAAGTACAGAAATCTCTGTCAATAGAAACCTCTGGCAACATCTCTGACTCTGCCTTCTATCTCCCAGCATTCACTTTAGTTTTCTTGCCTAGCTCTATTCTGCCCTATCGTGGGTCCAAAACAGCTTCTTTATTCATTAACCAATAAAAGCAACACATAGAAAAAAATTACTTCCCACACCACTGGCTAGGTTTCCAGTACCAGCCATTATTTCCCTCTAGTTGATTGGGCCTTAAGACCAATTAGACAACTGTTAGTTGCCACTGACATGTGATTACAATTTATTGTATCCTTATTCATATCATTCCATGCTTATAATTTTAGTATTTCATAGATGTTCCAGCTGGGCAGAACTATTTATTTGCTCTTCATACTTGACACCTTACTTGGCATTTTTTTTTTACAATGGAAGCTAGACCATAGGAAATAGACAATAGACTTTTACAGTTAAATTCTGTTCAAATCATCCACGTCCTAAATCCTTAGTGTGTCATGTCTTCAGAAATAGGAGCATCACCTCAACTTCTGAGAGGCAAGTAAGGGATATATTGATAATCTATATTGTTTGAGGAGTCATGTGGATTGCTCTGACCAACTATTCAAAAAAAAGTTTCTTATGCCTGATACTGTTTTTGTGGTTATTTCTTAGTCTTTAGTTTTTTGGGGGGAGCTGGTTTTCTCTTTCTATTTGTGGGGTCTGAGAATTGAATTCACATCATCAGTCTTGATAACAAGCACATTTTCCAACTGAAATATCTCATTGCTCCCATGATGCAAATGTTTTAAATAGTAGATTTCTGTATACTTTGTGATAGTTCATGGCAACTATACACAATTGCAGTCAGGTGTTTTGCACATTTATGATATACATAATTTTATATATTTCTCAGTGTCTTAATCATGATTCTGTCATGCAAGCAAACATAGTGCTAGAGAAGTAGCTGAGAAATTTACATCCAGATCTGCAGGCATCATGAAGAATCCCCTGGGCCTGGTGTGGGCTTTTGAAATCTTAAAACCCACCCCCAGTGACACACTTCCTCTAACAATGTCATACCTCCCAAACTTTTTCCAATAGTACCACACACATACACATATCTCTCTCTCTTTATATGTATATGTTCATGTATATAAATGTTTGCATGTATGTTTATACATATCAAAGTCAGGACACAATTTCATAGTTCTATTTCCTCACTGTCTAAGTGAATTGTTAACTTCCGTGAAATCTGATTGGCTTATGTTTAAAGCACAGATGATGTGGAACTAGCAGGAATATATGAATATCAAGTGTTTCAGTCAGTTTCCAGTCCTTCCCACAGTACTTGAGGTGAATGCTTATGAGAAAAACATTCAGTACATGATAATTCCTCATTTCCCTGTCAGTCCTTTTGGGCTCAGACTATTTTCTATTCAAATCTTCCCCAACTTTATAAAAACACACAATAATTGAATTTGAATCTTCCAGAATCATGTTTATACTCATGTTTTTCTTATCGTGCTAGAAATTTACCTGAGATGTGAGAGATATATAAATTTGATAACTGAATCCTCTAAACAGAAAAAAAAAGAAGTGGAGTAAATTACAGAAATCCTCATGCATCCATTTATGGTTAGAATATTTTATTAGATTTTTATAATCAAATCTAAAAACAATAATGAAGAGTAAGAGTGTGTGTCCAATCAGTAAACAGGTGAACACTCCCTACAGCAGATTACAGTCTGTCTTTATGGAGATGCCCTTCAGATTTTGTTATAGTACAGCCTTAAAGGCGGACCCTAAAGGACAGAAGGGCTTTGGCAGACAGAGCATGAGCTGTGGTCTGTGAGGTAAGCCAGATACAAGGAAGAGCTGAACATGATTATGTGACCTGCAATGAGCAATCATGAAGTTCTTTACATTAGTTGTTTTCTCTGAGTAGATGGCCAGCACCCTGATTCATTTCCTAAAAGCTTCCATTGTGTTTAATATTATCAGTGGTAGGGAAGAAATGAAAATGGTTTCCCATTCTCTCCTCCCCCAAAATGAACAAAACAGTTACCATCACTTTCCTAGATGGCCATCTTCACAAGAAAAAAGAAAATAGAAATCTGCAGGGTCCTTCAAGGTGTTGGGATTTCTGGGATACAGATGCTGAAGCTTTCCTGCATAGCATTATTAACCTTATAAACTGAGCCATTATCAAACTTCATTTGGACAATAAAATTCTTGTATAGACTGAGAGAAAGGCTCTATGAATAGGTTCACTCTTCATGTTCCTATGATTTCAGGGAATCACTGTCATCACTCCTTTCTCATGATCTTATGGATCTTTACATCACGGTGGCTACATTTCCCCTCACATCACTACAAGGAAACAAATAGGAGGAATGAGAAAAGGAGAAGGAAGAGAAGGAGAAAATACAGGTGGAAAAGGAAGAAGAGAAAATATTCTGGAAACCTTTAACAAGCTCTAAAGTGCACATTGGAGGTTGCTAATAAAATAAAAATATCTGTGTCGTTCTTTAGGTAGCTACAACCTCAATTAGTCTTTCACTCTAAAAAAAGGCA
Organism: Neodon shergylaensis; assembly: GCA_025134845.1. NCBI lineage: Eukaryota > Metazoa > Chordata > Mammalia > Rodentia > Cricetidae > Neodon > Neodon shergylaensis. The sequence continues at coordinate 10,061,723 of JABTXL010000003.1, read as the reverse complement.
CTTTAGTTTCTAGAGAAATTCTTGTTTAAAATTATCACCCAAGCCATGACATAATCCTGCACCTGTCTAGATACTAGGGTATTTCTCAGGAGAGGAATTTCATTAGAGCTAAAGGATGGTAGGTATCATCGGGTGATATCATCTGTGGTGGCCCCCAAACTGTTGTTGTTCTCATCTTGTGTGGGTTCCCTGATATGTCTATTTTTGTAATTGTTTGAAATGTGTGCTGGTTAATGTTTCTGTCACCTTGTCACAAACTAGGGTCATCTAGGAAGAAGAAACTTCAGTTGAGAATATGCCCCCATTAGAATGGCCCATAGTCAAGTATGTGGAGGTATTTTCTTGATTAATGATTATCCACATCTGGGCGCCAACTCAGTCCACTGTGGGGCTTCTGCTTGGCAGGAGGTTCTGGAAGGTCTAAGAAAGAATGAACCAACACTCCTTTATGACCTCTGGTTCAGCTTCTGCTACTGCCTTGCATTCCTACCTTGACTCCCCTCAGGGATGGATTGTAATCTGTAGTATGAAATAAACCTTTTCCTTCCCAAGTTTCTGGTCATGGTGTCCATCACAGCAGTAGGGAACCAATCTAGGACAAGGTGTGAGCTGGAACAGGAGCTGTTTCCTGGGAAAGGAGCCATGTGCATTTATTAGGCATCTGAATTGCTCCTTCCTAAATAACCACAGACATATATTAAGCACAGAACTTGACTCTGTACTTAAAGGGTTTCTATGTGCTACAGAAAATGTAGCATCTAGAAATGCAAGAGCATTTGCCTGTTAGCCAAACTTACAGGTAGGCCCTAGACATAGAAGTAAATGACCAACAGAAACAAGCTCATTGGTAGGCTCTTTACCTTATGTTTAATTTGAACATCGTCTTATGGTGAGTATTTTTTTGCTTGTATGTTATGTTTTCTAAATTTCTGTTTTTATTTTTGTGTGTGCATATTTTTTGTTATTTCTTTGTTTTTGCTTTGTATTATGTTATTGTTGTTTGCCTATTTGTGTGTTTGTAAAGAGTTAGAGAGAGATAGGGCATGGAGTTGAGTGGGTGTGGTGATATGGAGGGTATGGAAGGCATGTGGGAAGGAGAATCTTGATCAGCATCTATTGTATTAATGTTTTTCAGTAAAAGGTATAGAAAGCATTTAAATACCTGCAAGCTTGAAAACTCGATGGTAAATATGTGATTTAAAAACTTAGCATTTTGTCATTTTTGTGAATATAATTTTAATAAATTCTTGCTCTGTAGTAATCACATTCTTAGAGTTGTCATTAATGTAAATACCAAGCAGGAGATATAAGCATAATAATTGAGCTATCTAAATTCTATAATTTGCAATAAACTATAATAATCACTAATATTAGATCCTTCCACATACAGGGTTTGGTTGTCTGTGACTCTATTTTTCTCTTATAACCTTAAAGAAAATCAAAAGCAAGAATATGAGGGGCTCATACAAGCTGATCATAGACCCTAGCACATAGATCCACCTAACTCTTTATAGGTGATCCTTAGGGAAAAGATACTCATAAAACTATGTAATTTTCTATTGGTCTTAAAAGAGCGTATTGAAAGATTTTAGTACAGGAAACTAGAAAGTTGAGTTCAAGGTAAGAGTACACACTGTTCTGCCAGAGACCCTGAGTTTGGTTCCCAGAACAGAGGTCAGATGATTTATAATGGATTATAACCCCAGATGCTGGTGATCTAAAGTTTCTGGGCTTCCTTGGGCATCTTCACTATGTACATCACCTACTTGCACAGACACAGACACACATACACATAATTTAAAACTGTAAAAACAAATCATTAAAAAGTTTTATGCAGAGACTTATAAGTAATGTGATTATCTTTCCAGGCAGACAATCTCTTTAATGGTTGATCTTGGACTCAGTAATGAGGCCACACTGTGGCTTATACTTTTCTATTTTCTAAAAGCAGTCTAAAAAACAAATTAAGAAAGAAACTGCAACACAAAGTCACCAAAAAATGTGTCCAAATCTATTCAGATGTATTGATATTTTCAGTCTGATACCACTAAGGAAAATGCATTACATGCTTAGTTCCAGAAAGGCTCCACTACCATTATTGCAGGAAAAGCTATCTAAAAATCACTTGAAGTTGATGATGTATGTTGTTTACTCTCTTGAAAAAACATCCTCTCCAAATAGGGGGAAAGGTTAGAAATGATTTCTTCTGCATTGATCAATTTATCCGAGTTGTCTTTCGACAGATTATATTAATGGAACTTCATTTTCTTTTATTCAGTTGACGGCCAATTTTTTTGTTGTCTCTTAAAAAGATCAATGAACACGTCTCGCCATCTTTTCACAAAACAAACCGATTTTCCCCTTAAACTTTAAGAAAAGACTTTATTATTTTGTTGTAATAGATTTTTGTCTCCCTCTTGCTTTCAACACCCTGCACTGAGTTTTATAATGCCTGCGTGTTCTTTTATATTTCTTTGTAGTTTGGGCTTCAATATCTTGAATTTTATAATTTTTTTTGTCCTAATGATTCCGGGAGCCACAGATGTGTCCAGGGACAACAGCTTCTCCTCTCTGGGCTACACAGGGCAGGTGTGCTGAGGTTGTTCATGATTGTAATAAATAAACACAATCAAAACAAGTACCCTCAAGAAGAATGCATTTCAGCTGGGAAATTATGTACTACAGCTTTCATATTTTTTTTTAAAAAAGAAAGCTGCAGCTCAACTCAAGGCTAGATGGGAAGAGTTGGTGTGTTTACCATACATGGAGGATCAGGAAGGTCTTAGTTCTCACTTGATCTTTGTTGACATCCAGAGAGTTGCTCAGGAATGGAATGCGGCCTTTTCAGGTGAAGGTGGGGTTGACTTTCTCTGTCTTGTGTTTTCATTATAATGAGAAGCATGAAAAGAAACAAACAAGGGGGAGAAAATCAATCGATCTACTTAGTTCTGTGTGTTATCCTTGGTTCTTTCTCTTCTTCCCATGCCCAGCCCTGCCATTATTCCCACACTCCGAGACTACTGTTGTTTGTTAGGGATAACCCCTCTCGCAGAGCGAATTCTCTCATTCAGCAGCAGAATTTTTCCTCTGATATCCAGTAGCCATGGAAGCATCGCAATATATAGTAATTTCTCTCAATCACTCACACCACCAAGTGCAAACAGCATAGGCAACTGTCAACTCTTTACAATACATGTGGCAAGTATCTATTTATATATAAATATAAATACAAATATAAACATCATATGTACACATATGTGCTTATATATACATATATATCAACTACTTTTAAGATTTTTTTAAAAAATGAGTATTTATGGGGGTAGGCACACAAGCACAATTGTTGATGGAGTCCAGAAACAGGGTGTTGGATTGCCTGGAACTGGCGTGGCAGGAGGTTGTGAACTATTTGACACGAGTGCTGGGAATTGAACTCAGGACCTCTGTAAGCGCAATAAGATCTCCTAACTGCTTATATTGAGCCCTTTCTCCAGCTCTAATACCTGTGACTGTTTTTTTTTCTTGAGTTAAGGTCTCTCTGCATAGCACCGACTGACCTAGAACTCACAAACAAACCTCAAGTTCACAAAGCTCTATTTGCCTTTGCCTCCCTCCAGGGTGCTAGTGTTAAAGGGGTAGCTACAATGCCCAGCTAACACCTATGTCCTGAACACAGAATTGCCATTTATTTCTTCAGGATAGACTCCAAACATCCTTGAAAGATATAGCAGGAGATAGAATAAAAGTAAATCAGTGTTAGTCACATTTATATACCCATTTCTGCACAGCATCCTGCTAATCAAGCAATCCTAAATTCTGAGAGCAAAGCTTAGGACTTACCCCTAAATCACTTGTCTATTGGAGAATAGTCTACCCAAAACTGGCTTAGTATTCATCACAAATTTTGAGGTTTCCTTAGTATGTGGAGGGGACAAAGGAGTATCTGGATCCTTAGGGTTGCTATAGGAAAGCGGAGGGTGATGTGCTGTTTTCTTTGTCTTAAAAATTGGCATCTACATCCAAACATCTTTCTCCTTTCACTCATCCTTCATCCACATTTACACCAGTAACCAAGTCTTAGAGATTCTCTTCCTGGCTCTTTCTCTGGCACCACTCTGTTACTTCAGTCCCTCCTTCTGTGTGTGTGTGTGTGTTTTGTGTGTGTGTTTATTGGTTAGATTTTTGTCAGCTAGAGTTATCTGGGAGAAGAACCTCAGTGGAAACAATGTCTCTCTCTAGTTTGCCTGTAGGCAACTCTGTAGGACATTTTCTCCATTAATGATTGATGTGGCCTGTGTCACCCTGGGCAGGTGATCATAAGTTACAAAAGAAGCCGGCTGAGCAAATCATAAAAAACAAGCCAGGGAGCAGCATTCCTTCATGATGCCTGCTTGAGTTTGCCCTCCAGGTTCTTGCCCTGCTTGAGTTCCTGCCCTGACATCACTCAGTAATAGACTGCTGTCTGTAAGTGTAAGGTGAAAGAAGCCCATTGTTCCCCAAGATGTTTTTGGTTATGGTGTTTTATCACATCAATAGAAACTGGACAATATTTGAAAGGGAAATGAGGAAACAGACATTTATCATATATATAAAAATATACATACAACATATATCACACACATATATATATATTCAAGCTTGCGTTATTTCCAACCTGGGTGACTGGGTCAGCCTTCCAACTTGTCTCATTTCCTCCAGCATGGCCCTTGAAATGAGCCTCTACACTACAAAAACAAACTCCTTACTCTGCAAATCTGATCATAGCATTGTGCTCCTGGAGTTCCCAGAGCTCTTTCCTTCAGTTCAGGAGACAGCTCATATCACTGGCCCTCATTCCTTCTCACTCTCCTCTGTCCACTTTCTCCTACGCCCAGACACCATAGAAATAGAGCCATGAGATTTTTTTAGAACTATGCTGTTTTGCTTCCCTTTATCCCTTTATATTTGGATTTTTATTGAAATTTCTCTTTGCCAAGAATGCCCTTCTTTTCTATTACAGTAAGAAATTTTCTACTTGATTCTTTCTATCTCTGTCTCTATCTCTCCATTTCTGTCTCTGTCTTTGTCTCTCAGTCTCTGTGGTGTATATGGGAACGTGCATAGATGCTAGAGATTGACTCTGGTATCTTCCTTTTGTGTTCTACACCTTACTTTTTGAGACGCAACCTCTCAGTCAATCTGGAGATCAATAGAAGCTCCAGGATCCCGCTGACTATCACTGGCAATACGCTGGGATTATAGGCACATGCTATTGTTCATAAATTTTTCTTTGGGGGCTGACAGGTCTGTAAATTGAAGCTCATGTCCTCGTGTATGTAAACTTTTCACCACCGAGCCTTTGCTCCCTCTCCTGTATGGTTTTTTTTTAAGTTTTTCAAGACAGGGTTTCTCTGTAGCTTTGGAGCCTTTCCTGGCACTAGCTCTTGTAGACCAGGCTGGCTTAGAACTCACAGAGATCCGCCTGCCTCTGCCTCCCGAGTGCTGGGATTAAAGGTGTGCGCCACCATCGCCCGGCTCCTGTATGTTTTTAAATGTATTAGACAATAATGTATAGTCATATACTAAAGGCCTTCCTTAGATGTACTACTACAGCCATTGAATGCAATAAATAGTTCATTTCTTGTGCACTCCTGGCAGCTTTTACTATGCCTTGAGAGAATGGATCATTGCTATCTCATATACTGGAGGTTCCTAGTACTCCTATAGCTAGTACTTATTATTTAAAGTGTAGTAAAGACTGAGTATTTTTGCAATATTAAATGAATGATTTAGTTCAAGCATCTCCGTTCCCTTGTCTTTTGCGAGGCTGGAGATCATGAAACAGTCCTAAATTAATGGAGTAGAAACTAAAAACCGTTTTCAAAGTCTTTACCTCTACATGTCTGACATCTTCAAAAAATGTACAAGGTTCTCAGATTCTACATTGAAGCTTCCCGAAGTTTTGGAAGGTTAAGTCACTTAGACCATTGGAAAAAGGACAAATAAAACTTTAGGAAGCTTTCTTGTGAAAAATATTGAGTGAGGTGTGAAGATAAAATGATGACACATAAAACCATGCCAGAGCACTTAATGTTTCCAAGGGAAACACTACTTGGTGAGGCAGCCTCTGTGCTTGAGCTCCATGGAAATCTGGAGGACGAGTAAACATGAGATAGGTATGAAAGATTTCAAGCACTTGTGTTGATGACTGCAAGGTATAAACAAGCAAGTGTGAAATCCATAGCAGAGGCTATCGTGATACTAACATTAATGTTATGTAATAAATGATGGCGATGACCTTGGGAACTGTTTAGTTTCAAATAAAAAAGACTATCCATACGTGTTAAATATATCGGTGCATCTTAGTATAAAAAGGTGCCTGCCAGTTTTATGCACGGGTCACTACAAAATTGGGACTCAGTTCCTATTTTACAGGGAGAAGTTAGAATATGATATCAAATATAGAAATATGAAGATACTGATCTGTAAAGAAATAACAATTTTAGGCAGATAGATGCATAAAACTTTAAATAATACAGGTGTGGGTATTCTTATGGAAAATAAGATGCAGTGGGTATAAATTCACCCTCTCTGTTATGTAAACAAGATCTTCCACACTAATGAAGTCCTTTACAGTTGTTCATCTCCAGTCCCAAGTACTAGGCTCAGGTCAAACAGAAATGATTCCAAACCATCCTTTAAAGGTTGGATATTTCCTGTAGGGTGTCCACACCACCTCAAGGTTTTCTGTTTTAAAAAGAAGACAGATAGTCAAAACAATATCAAGCTGAAAAACATGGTTGTGGATATCACAATACCTGGTCTCAAGTGATACTTTACAGCCTTGGTGATAAACATGACACTGGTTCCAAATAGACAGGAACACTAAAGGAACATGCTGGAGGACCGGGGAATAAAACTACACAGCTGGAGCCACATAAGTTTTGATAAATATCTTAAAGATATAGACTGAAAAGAAGCCCATTCAGCAAACAATGTGGGAAAAATTCGATGTCCATATGCAGAGAACAGAAATCAGCTCCACCCTTCTCATCCTGCACTGCTGAGTGCACAGACACACACACACAATTAAAAATGAATCAAAGACCCTAATTTAAAAACTGAAACATTGCAACTGTTAAGTATCTTTTAAAAACCATAATAGCTATAATATAATATAATATATAATATATAATATAATATAATAGGACCAACTTAGCTGGCTATCAGCTGGCAAAAGGATAATGAAAACTTGGGATATATATGCAAAATGAATATTAATTAACTATAAAGAAATATGAAATTTGAAGGTAAATGGGATGAACAGGAAAATGTTACACTGGAAAAAATCACCCAGTCACAAAGGGACTCACTATTTCTTTTTCACAAAACTGTAAGTTTAGGGACACTCCTATTCTCCATTTCAAAGATAGGTTCTGAGATTGACAAGATAAATTCAGAGTTCCTTTGGAGTTCCAGAATACTTGGAAACCAAACTGAAGCAGAACAAAGTTGCAGAACGCATGCTACTTGATCTCAAAATTTGTAAGGCCATGGTATAGGTACATAGAAATAAACAATTTACGAGAATAGATTCAGAAAGAATCATCCAAACACGTGTGCAATGAGTATGACAAAGCTGCTCTGGCAGCACATATAGAAAGGATAATAACTTACACACATTACTTTAGAACCTTGGATGTCGATAAGCAAAAGATGTAATGCCATCCATATCAAGGATTAATTCATGTGAGCACCAGTGTTGACTTACTGGGTCAAGATTCCCTGTTATGGCTGGAGAGAAATAAAAGCCAGGCACAGATTGCTGGGGCCATGGTAAGACTGAGGGTGTGACAAGTTTATTGCAAGCAATTAGATTTGTTTTTTTTTTTTTTTGTCTTTTTGAGACAGGGTTTATCTGTGCAGTCTTGGCTGTGCTCTGTGCTGGGACTTGCTCTGTAGGCCAGGGTGGCCTCAACGTCACAGAACTCCACTTCAGCCTCCCGAATGCTGGGATTAAAGGTGTGCATCACTGCTCTACCCAATCAGACTTTTTATACACTTATCAGAAATTGAATATAATGGTGATTTCCAGGATCTACAATTGTAATTTCTAGGATAAAATGACATTGGCAAACTGAACAGAGTACACAAGATTAATGTCTAAGTCCAATTGTCCTGTCGAATTTCTATATGCTTCCTTGAAAGCAGTCACATATAATAGAGATGCCATGATAAGCAAGTCCTCCATAGACAGTCGTCTGCCTGGGTCACATCAGCAGCACTTACTCTGCTTGAGTTAACAGGCTTGATGCCCAATGCTTGAGTGTCTTACTCTTTTAATGTCATATATGACTGATCTTTTAAAAACATTATTTTAACTTCAATGTTTGATGGATTTATCAGTAAAACAGGTATCATTTATAATGATATTTTCTAGGTGGTTACAACATTAACTAATTTAAAAATATTATTTATGTATAGAATCATAACTTTTAGAAATAGAAACTTGGAAATCTTCATTTCCTACTTATTCCATCTTTAATCTTCTCCATTTGTATTGTTGTAGCTAAGACTTCGTGTTCTAGGTTGAACAGGAGAGGGGGAGTGCACATCCTTGTCTTATGCCTGGTTTAGTTGAAATTCTTGAGTTTTTCTGTTTGTGATGTTTGCTGTGTGCTTCTTAATGGAGGATACAGGGAATCCTCAGAGTTACCCAGATGTGAACTCTGGATGCTATAAGAATAACTGAATTGATAAGGCATGCCCATTGGTGAAATCATGACAAAAATATGGGGGTAGCCAACTACCTTATTATTGCACTTTTACCCTACTCCATAAGATAAAATCTATACATGGCACCATTACTGGTCTAACAAACTATGGATATATATGTTAGAGGCACTATACATATATAGGTCCTACTAGTATTATTTTGCTAATGAACCTAGTATTAAACTGACTTCTAATGACTTGTCAGTATACCCATAGATTTGTGCACCTTTCAATTCTCATCAGAGAATCTTTTTATTTTTAGTAGTATCTGTACCGACAAAGGTACAGATATTAAGAAACTTTGGACACATCTACATCACATTCCTCTTCCCAAGGCACTGGAATCATAGAGGAATATAAGAGCCAGAGGCAGTGCAAGATTCTAAGGAAGAAAATGTCTTACTGACTCATCAGGGCAGCTTTGCATATGAACTCATAGTGGTTGTGACAGCATGCACATGACCTGTGCATTCAAGGCCAGACCAAATCCCTGCATGGAGGGAATAATTGGATATGATGTCCTACTACTAGCTGGGGAGGTACTGGTAGCTATGAGGGAGGGAGAGTCAGTTTTCTAAAAGTGTCCCCTTTTAGAATACAGTGCAAGGCCACTCTTCCAAGAATATAAGGCAAGCACAATTGGACTTGATAGTTTTTTTTTTTTAAGGACACAAAGTTGAGTGGGTAGGTAAGTGGGGGTGGTGGATCTGGGAATAGCTGAAGGAAGGGACAGTGAAGATGTCCAAAACTGCTTGTGTGAAATTTCTTAAGAACTGATAGTGTTTATTAGTTAATTAAAAATTTAAGAGAAAAAAGTCTAACTACTCTTTGAAAGACTTACTTTTAGGACATACCATTGAGAACCTAAACCATGAGATGTTAAGAAACCACTAATTAAATCAGATCTGATGGTCTCTTGAGTCTCTGCTTCCTTCCAGTTTTCATAGGTGTGTGGAATTATATCTGTGTCCTCAGTTCTATTCCTGATCAAGTCATTTATTATTGTTTAAAGTTACACACAGGTGAGGTGTCTGTCTACAACATAATTCTCTCTTTTGCTTTTGCCTGACAAGCCAGAACAGGACTCATCCATGGTACCTCTTCAATGTCTTGTATTTAAGATAGTAAACATGAGATACTTATTGTGGCACTTTTCACTCATCCGGTGGGTAAATTTTTTTCCAAAAGCCTCTTTATGGAAAACAAGAACATCATCAAAAGTAATACAGAAATGTAACAAAATAAAAGAACATAAATACCACCCACATAAAATCAAGTCTTATGACCTGTACTTTCAACGAGGTACAAAATACCTTATATTTACATTTGTTTCTGAATTACCAGGAAATAGAGGTGTTCTCATATTGAACCAATTTGTATTGCAAAATTCACGTATAATGATAAAGCAACATGTGCCATGTATATCAGCTTAACCGTGCAAATAACTAAATGTTATCCATTGGGATATTCTCTAAGGAATGCTCTGCAAACACCGACTCTTATCCAAATTAGCCCATATCATTTACCAGTCATTTATTCAGAAATAACCTCATGTTTTTTGAGTGATTACTATATGTCATATCCTGCAGGAGATGTGTATAGATAGATAAGGTCATGCTTGATCCCTGTCATAGAACATATTAATAATTTGAAGGAAATTAAAATACAAACATGAAAAGATACAGGATTATTAAACAAAGTCACTCAGAAGAAAGAGCTAAAATAATAAAATGCCATCAAATTCAGGCAACCATAATATAATGCATATAATACAATGAGCCATCTTGTTTTCACAGGCTCATCACTTCTCTTCTAATGCCTTGATGACCATCTGTGTTGGCAGAATGCCACTTCTTACTCAGACGTAGTGTCTTTCAAAAATATTCATATGTTGTACATCTTAATGTTTCTAGTGCTTTATCTCTACCATATCTTTTATTTTCCTTATTAAGTATACATATATTTAAGAAGCAGTAGACTTGGGGGCTAGAACTCAGAACTATTGCCTAGCATGCACAGCAGCCTGGGATTAACCTTCAGCATGGAAGACAACTCCCCCTGAAAAATAAACAAAAAGAAAGAAAGAACAGTATATAGGAGGTACAAAGATAATAAAGGCCGTTGTCAAAACAATCTGGATGTAGTCACCATATTAAGTACTCCATTAGGAAGACGATCTCTCCAATTGGGCAAATCTGAGGCATCTCTCAAAGCTGAACTCAGAAGACACACTTGTGTTTTAAATATAACAAACCCTTTATCCCCCAAATTAGAAGTAGGATCCTGACCCACCATTGACTCTACAGTAGACAGACTGCTATTGGTAACCTGTATACTGATTCATGATGTTTGCATGCCTACAAGTTCATTTTCATGCATGCACATAAATATTTGACTGTATTTGAGTTCTAACTTTTCCTATATAATTGCCTTCTTTCTTCTTTTCTCCATTTTCCTTCATTTTCCCTTTTCCATTCATCTTCTTTCTCTTTTTCCTTCTTCATCTCCACCACAACGTAGGACATGCATGAAAACTACGCAGCTTACGATCTAGGCTGACATACAGAGAATAATGCCAACATGGGTGTTATGAATATGTTCATTCCAGAGTGACATGAAGTCATGAAAATGTACCAGTATGATAAAACAATAAAACTTAAATAAAAGTTGAATTCTACAGATCTGATGGCTTATATTTGTAAGAGTATTATAGACAATGCATTTATGACTCTCAGATTTTTATTTAACCACAATTCAGAGCATTCGGTGAGGATTCATTCTCAGAAGGATATTCTTAAGTACAATACATACCTTAATAGATCATCTGGGTCTCCAGAAGAATGTACAAACTACTGTGCTGGACTATATTAAGTAAGCAACTGATTGAAAGTCATGATTCCTCAGATGGTTTGTGAAGGCATGAACAACATGCAATAGAGTCCCAAAATAAGAGAAGATTTGCTGATGAGGAACAGATAATCGAAAAAACATTGATTGATAGTTGGCTAAAAAAATAAAACTAATCATAAATCTACTCTATATTCAAAGGAAAATTGATTTATGGAAGCAAAATTTCTGTTTCTGTGAGGTGTCACACAGGAAGGAGTGGTTTGGACAATCATTAGCATGAAGGGACTTTCATGCACACTTCAGATAGGAGAAACACAAAACTGTATCCCTTATGGGTATAGAGATATGTGGATTATTAATTGTGGAAATATACTTATTACTAGATACACATGAAATAATGAAGCTCATTGACTATTACTGAAAAATATTCAGGGATAAGAACCAAATTCATAGTGTGTTTTGAGATTGAGAAATATGTCTGGACAGAACCATATGGAACTAAAAGGGAACTCTTTGATACTGAGGTGCAGTGGGCTCAAAAATGAGTCAAGAATAGAAAGAAACCCCCATGCTATTGCACGTTCCAGAGCTGAGTGAAGTGAGAGACATTTGCAATATGAGAAAAAAGTATAAGCTAACATTCTCTTAGACTTTAGTAAGTGAAGGAACATATTTTCTTAGTCATGTCATGGAACCTAATGTGTGTGTTGTGGAAGACTAAATCAAAAAGTATAGGTGCCATTTGCTTTTAGAAGAAAATATTGCTTTTTAAAGTTTTGGAAACTGAATGCTTAATAAGAGTGTGAAATAAATTGAAGAAACAGAATATAAAGAATAAGATATTTCTATGGTTCATCTTTTGTTTACATATTTATTTATTTATTTTATATCCTGGGCACAGTTTCCTCTCCTTCCTCTCCTCCTAGTCCCCCCACCTAGTCCCCTCTGTTCCAATCCCACAATCCACTCTTCCTCAGTTTCTGATGTAGTAAGAGTAAGTACTTCTTCATGTATTAAGGGTAGGCAAGTCGAGCCAGTATGCAGAGTAAGGTCCAAAAGAACAGGAAAGAGTCAGAAGCAGCTCCTGCTCTCTTAGGAGTCCTACAAGAGAACCAAGCTACACAGTATAATGTATTGCAGAATGACTATAATTCTTGACAGGAAAACCCAATTGATATAACAGTAAGAGTAGAACAGAGCGTGATATCTTGTTTTAAAGAAAATATATAGAGAAGTGTGTGCATGTGTGTCTGTGTTCATGTTTGTGTCCTTTGGAGAACGTTAAAGGCAATGCTTATGCATTTCAAATTTAACCCAGGCTGCTGAGTATATTCATTTTCTTATAGAGTTGTTATTTTTATGCTGAAACATAATGACTCGTATAGTTTTCAAAAGTGCATTGCATCACCATCAACTATAGAACTATTGTTTCATATTAGAATTATTAAAATTTATTACTCCTTGTAGACAGAAACTATACTTTTATTTCCTGGCTGCCCAGACCCTAATAATCACATAGGTAGTATATTAATTACAATACTGTTTGGCCAATGATTCAGGAGTATTTCTAGCAAGCTCTTACATCTTTAATTAACCCTTTTCTATTAGACTATGTATTTACACGAGGCTGTGGTTTACCTGTATTGTTCCAATGTCTTTCTACTTTGGCAGCTACATAGCACCTGCCTGACTCTGCCTTCTAGCTCTGCTTGAATTTCTCACCTTGCTATATTCTGCCCTGCCATAAGCCAAATCAGCTTCTTTATTAGTCAATGGTAATAAAACATATTCACACTATTCAAAGGGGAATCCCACATCATCTCCTCTCTGATGGTAAGGGTGTATGTTTTGAGTGACAGGCATCCCTCAAACCACCAGTAATCATATTCTGTTTTCATACTTTTATTAGGTCAGCTTTTAGGCTGCACATGCAAGTGAGTACATATCATGTTTGTCTTTGTGCGTGGCTTATGCCATTCAACCAATTGTCTCCCAGTTCACTAATTTTGTCTCAAATTATGGGATTTCATTGATTTTTAAGGCAAACTTGTATTTCATTATATATATATATACATATATATAATATATCTTGTTTCTACAAACTTTCTGATGATATTTACTGTTATTTACATGGTATGTATACCTTGAGTGTTGAAAATATTGCTAGTAAAAACATGAGAATGAATATATCTCCTTGTACATTGATGTCAATTCTTTTTAAAACTGTAAGCAAACAGTTTCAGATAAATCAGGTTTTCTAGGTCTTATTGATACCATAATACTTTCTTTCCCACTCATTGCTCTTCTGCTGGCTTGCCCTTTTTGGTTTTCTGTACAATATAGAGGGTATAATATTATTCATACAACTTATATGCTACTGTTTCCCAATCCCTGAACAGTAATACAAATTCTGAATGCCTGCCACACCAGACCCCTCCAAAGTTGTCAAGTTTAACCACTTGACACTATCCTTAACTCAGATACTCCTACCATGCCCTTATCCTTTGGTTAATGTGTCTGATAGATAAATTCATGTACTGAACCTACAAAAAACCATGGCATGTATGATATTTAAAGCCTGATGATAGAAAATATATTGCAGAAACAGAAACAGGACTTCTAGAATTGCTTCTCTGTTTTGATGCAAGGTTGACCACTGAGAAATCTGTGCATCACTGGGAAGATGAGATGGAACAGCAGCGACTATGGGCAGACAGTTGGAGATGGGCTGCAAACCCCACTATAGAACATTCATGCTTTCAGTGACTCTCTGGTTCTCTTTGCTGCTACTGAGGAAAACCACTTAGTCCCTCTCTTTCAGTTTGCATTATTTTTCTTCCTTTAGCTTCTTGAAATCATAAACGTGTTCTTGTCAGCTTCCTCTGCAGATGACCTGATAGGTAGAAAAGAAGAAAAATTTGTACTCATGTGCTCCTTGGTCACCATAGATATCAACTTGCTGCTTCTCTCCCCTCAGTTTTGTCCTTCTCAGCCAATGGTCCTGACACTTACAGTCTTCGCACCAGATCCCATTATTGGTGAGATTACAATCCTTATAATATCTAATTTCATATGTTATACCCTCAGAGTATCTCTGTTTCCCTCTTTGAAGCATCAAGGGTACAATGACAAAAAAAAAAAAACAGACCTTTTTAGTATATCAAGAAAGTCTTGGGGTCAGAAAAGCTAAGGTTCACTCAATTCCCCCTTTGATTCCTTTTTTCTTTCTTTCTTTCTTCCTTTCTTTCTTTCTTTCTTTCTTTCTTTCTTTCTTTCTCTGTATGTCTTTATTTATGCATGACTATGTGTACACACATGAGGAAGTCTTGATTCTTCTCCACCTCATTCTTTGAAGCAGAGTCTCTCATCTACCAGGAGCTCACTGATTGGTGAGACTGGATATGAAGGAAGGTATAAGGCTCCTTCATTGTCTACCTCCCTAGGCAGGGATCCTATCAGCAGGCTTTGCTTCAGCTCCTCAAGCAAGTACTTTACTGACCGAGTCATCCTGCAATTCATTCTTAACTCATTCACACCCAGTGTGTGAGTATTTGACTCAGCTAGAGCAGCAACTCAGTGCTCTTGTTGGAGACAATTATAATTCAACATGCTTACGACCAGATCTGAGAATTTAAGAAAGAGACTTCTCGAATGTATCCTACGCCAAGCAAAAGTTTTGTTTCACTCCACACCACCCCACTGGAAAAGAAAAATCAGTAGAGTATTGTGCCTTGCTACCCATGCCGTAAAGGTCTTACCTAAAACATGTCTCATTTTCACACGTGCTCTCTTCTGTTGTGCCTGGAGAGGAACAGGTTGAGATTTCCACCCTGAAATCTAATGAATGCCACCAAGCGAAAATAAACTGCAGATACTTGAGAAAAGATTTAAAAAGAAAAGAAAACCCACTTCAAGGAACTGAAGCTTGTCATCTCCCCCTCTCCGCCAGTCACTCAGAGCCATTGAAGCTCTGCACACATTCTCCTGCCTCCTGCGTGCACGCAGGGTGTCTGTGGTGGTGACAACTGATTCATGTGCTCATTTGCATATCCCCGGTGCCAGCAGCGGAATACAGAACAGGGCCTCCTGCTCTGGCAGCAGACACTACACTGGCAAATCAGGGGAGCTGTCAGAAACAGCTGTCCATTAACAGAGTTTGTGGAAACAACCCGGAGCTGTTTGAGCATGCTAGGTGGTAGAATTTAATTGGAGTAGCAAGTGTTCAAAATTAAGATCAAAAAAGGACCAGCCATTCGATGTGGATTTCATGACACTCTTAAAAATAATGGTTCAGGTTTGATTAATGCTGCACGGGGTTTGCATATATCTCTCCATTGGTTAAAAAAAAAAAAGCCCATTTGCCAGTCTTGGATTCAGTGAACGTATCCAACAGTGAGCTCAAGGCTCCTAGGGTCAGTGTGGTCATTTTCTGTTCAGAAACCCCTCTTGGTTTAAGAAAACAGGTGCTTAATAGGAATCCTAAGCTGATGGAAAAGGCACTGCCGTGTGGTAGTAAAGAGGCAAAGCTAGCCCTTTCAGGCTTTTAGTTATCATACCCTGTGGCTAAGGCTCCACTACCAGTAGCTCTCAATTCAGCCCCTAAACCTGCAAAGGCAAATGTAAGAATTTACAAGTCACCTGGCCTCTGGGAGGCAGTTTGCAGGAAAGAAGACAGTTCGGTCTCATGACCTGCTTTTTGCATTGGCCCCTCCACTGCACCTTGCCACAAATCATATGAGAAGCACAGTTACCAAAGGGAAGGATGGAGTGGGTGTGTAAAGGGGTGAGGACACACGGACCAGTAATGAGTTCCTAGTAGGGGTGGGGAGATGAGGACCAGAAGTGGGCTAGTAAAAGGACTAGTTTTTCCTCCTGAAAAAAATCTCAAATTTAACATTGCATTAAGCTTGGGAAGTATTTCTCCGTGTCAGAAGTAGCTACTTATAACTCAGAACAAAACTGAAAGCTCTGAATTTTAACCACTGTAAATTCCAGATCTAGCGAGTCCCGAAGTGAACGCTCTTTACTGTGCATGGGATTCTGTTCTGAGCTGAGCAACAAACAGAACAATTTATTTTATTCTTTTAAACTTTTATTATATAGTAGACTGACAATCATACTAATGATAAAACTTAAAAGTTATTTAATATTTAATTAATGAAGATAACACATGGGTAGTGTGTTGAGAAGCTATCAAAAAATAATCAGAGCAGGTACAGCATAGGATTGGGACAATGGGTGCCGGATGGCAGTTCCACATAGGTAGTGTGTGGCAGCCAGGAGAAGTGACAGCTGGTGGCTTCACAAACAGATCTCACTCTAGGATTTACCGAACATTTTAATATGCTTCTTCACTGCATCTTTTGTTCCTGGTTCCGTAACAAAGACGTTTCTTATTTGTTGCCTTATAATATCAGATTGGTTAGAAAACACACGGGAAAAATATTTGGCATTATTAAAGCATCTCTAACTATCCAATGCAATGGGATAATGTGGGGAAGGGTGTCCTATAAAAAGGGAAAGAATAAGGATGTGAGAATAGTTGGGATTTCCTGGGGTTTTTCCTTACATTATGATTTACCATCCCAAGAATTAGGTATCCCCTAACTTTTACCAAATGAAGCAAGATGCCCAGCACACTGGTGAAGCCTGGGAGGAAAAAGAAATGGTGTGAAGAGTGGAACTCACTGGGTAACACTGGAAGCTTGAGCAGCCTTGCTCACGTCCAAGATGTCACACACCACATGCACTCAAGGGGACAGGTCTCTTTGAGTGCCAGGGTAAGCATGACAGGCTTTGTCTACCTCTATGAAAAGCGTCAGTTTGTGGCTGATGCCAAGATCTTTAAATCCAGGCAGCTAGTATTTAATTGTTTCTGGCTGTGGCGAAGGTGTGATTGAGTTCTCTTGTCCGCAGCGCTCTCCAAAGGAGCAACAAGACATTATTAGGAGAACGGAAGGAAGGGGACCATGCTTCAAAATTCCACACTTTTATTGATGTTTTTAGTTAAACCAGGCTCACACTTGTTCAGGACAGAGTGCTGTCTGTGTGTCATTCCATGAAATGACCAAAGGACACAGCTAATACTCCACAATTTACAGTTATTCTTGATGAGGCCATCACAGGGAAATCCCACATTAGAGAAAAAAACACAGCTGAAATCAAGGAGGAATTGAATGCAGCTTTGAATGGAGCAGTCTTCTTCACCACATCTTATTTTACTAATGAAGCCAAGGAATTAACTCACATTTCAAAGGATCTTTGTGTGAGGTGTATATGTGTGTGTCTGAGAGAGTATATATGTATGAGAGTGTGAGAGAGAAAGCATGGGTGTGTATTAGTGTGTGTGTGTGTCTGTGTGTGTGTGTAGATATATGTGAATGTCTGTGTGTCAGTGTGTGTGTAGAGAGAGAGATGATTTCAGTGTGTGTGAATCTGTACATGTTATTTTTAAAATTTTAATTTGAGCCTTCGGGAAGTGTCAGGCACCATTAACAGGTTTAGCACAGGTATAAATGAGGCCTGATCAAAACAGCTAGGTACAGGCTGGTCCACAGTAAGGCTGTGCTAAGGGCTGCAATGCTAGTGAGGAAAGGAGGAGGTCTGTTCATACTCTAACTATCCTTTCTTACTATAACCTATGTTGTCTTCTTCCCAATATATGCCAGTCACCCCTTTACACTTTCTTAAAACTCTGGCAGTGTATGACCTCTGGCACGTCTTCACAGCATATCGTGAAAATTATGTTTTCTTGTCTTATAAACACTTGCCACTCCAATGATTTCCCATTATCCCTTGTGTTTATTGTGGTTGTCCTTATCTGCTTTTTATTTCTGTGCTAAATGTGATGATCCAAAGAAATCTGAGGAGGAAAAATAGAGCTTGCTGTATCATGAAGGGAAATAAGGGCAGGAATTTAAGGCAGGAACTAACAAAGGCCGTGGAGGAGTGCTGCTTACAGGCCTGCTCTCTGTGGTTTGCTCGGTCAGCTTTCTCATATAACCCAGAACCACCTGTCTTTGGGAAGATTTTCCCACAGTAGGGGTGGTCCTCCTATACCCATCATTAATAAAGGAAATACCCCCAGTCCTACCTACATGTCAATCTGATGTAAACATTTTCTCAGTTGAAAATCCCTCTTCCCTGGCAACTCTAAGTATGACCTACTTGACAAAACTAAACAAAACAAAATAGCTGAGCAGCACAATGCTCATATGACTTGTTCCCCCCAGGGCAATCTAAAGAGAAGCAGCTGCCTTGCTTGAAGATGCTCTCTTCCTTAAGGAACTCACACGTCTCTTGAATATGTTCCTGTTTGCTAGGGAACAGCTAGACCTCAAACACCAACAGTGGGCTGCCACTAAAGGAACACCACCACAAACTCAAATCACCTAGTAGGCTGTCGCCTAAGTGGTAATGAACTGCCTGTGTGTTTGAGGAATATCTCAGTGAGTCAGTTACATGGCTTGTGCAAAGTGTCTTACTACAAGGTCCAACCATTCTTAACAATTCTTTCTCTTTCTCTCACTATCACTATGATCCAGCCCATCTATTTTGTTCTCTCCCAGATTTCATCGACCAGTCTAGAGTGTTTGCTTGGACTTTGTCCACTCTTGGTACAGTCAGCTGCAATCACTGATTCTGGGCTTTACCTGCCAGACGATGATGTAAGGCCGAAGAGTAAGGAGATAGCTTCTTGGCAGAGAAGCCATGAAGTGAGTTTGGAGTAATTCAATCTACTCTCTCCCTGAGCTTTCTGTCTTTTTTGAGTGCCAAAACGTGAAGTCCAAGCAGTGGCTGCATGCTTACAGGAATTCTTCTCCCTCATTAAGCCTGGTTCTAAGTTAAACTTGCATGTGCCAGAATTACAAATGGACCATCACTGCTGTTGTGATCCCGAGGTTCTGTTTCCTTCTTCATCACAGCATTCCTTTGTCTCCAAATGAGGGCTGCTGGCAAACATAACAAATGAAATCTTTATCCTTCAGAAGTTTTCAAGGAGGAGAGGCCAAACACAATACTAGGTACCGAAGCAACCAAGTTGAAGGACATTTCTTTTTCATAATCTATTACATATGACAGTTGCAAACAAGTCACATGCATTCATCAAGCTATGAAAGCTGTCATGGATTTTAAACACTTGGTTAGTACTCATCACTGAAGCATGTTATTCTGATTCATTTTGCCTCACAATTGAGAGCAGAGCAGATAAGAGGGAGGCCAGCAAAATGTCAGAGAATCAATAAAACAGCCTGCTACCAAATCTAATGATCAGAGTTTGAGCCTTGGGATACATAGGAGTGGCACACATGTCTCCCCTCTCCACACAATAAATGCATATAGTAATTATTTTTATAAACAAGAGAAAATATAGCTCAAACAATATATAGACATGGGGGTGTTTCAACTTCTCTTAAGAAATAGCCTAAATATTTAGCTCTATCAGCAAAAGAATGCATCTCAAGTAATTGACTATCTTAAATGATTTCTTCCTTTACAATCCTTGAATGAAGATCAGGCACAATTTTGCAAATCAGTTTTTATTGGTTTTTAAAATGGTAACCATTTGTAGACGTATATGTATGCATGTCTGTGCATGTGTTGGGGTAGTCTCCGTTGAGGCCAGAAGAAGGTAACAGATCCGCTGGAACCAAAATCCCAGTCAGTTCTTGGCAACCAGACTTTGGTACTGGTGTCTGATTCTGGTATCCTCAAAGAACATTCATGCTCTTGACCACTGAGCTGATCTCCAGCCCCTGGGAATCATAAACTTTTTCACTTAGAACTTTTTGGTGGCCAACAAAGTCTTATACAACCCTAGTCAAATAGATTTATACTAAATAAAGTAAACATTTAAGAATAATAAAACCATAAAAATTATCATAAACTCATTATTTGCCACACATATAATTTTACCAGTTATTAATTAAAGAAGCAAATTTGCAAACTGATGATCAAGGTTGTGTTTGATATTTTTTTTTACAGAAATCATTGAATTTTTTACTAAATTTTGATACTTAAAGTTGTTTCAGAATTGGCCAATATTTGTATTCTGTAATTATAAATGCTGAGGACATCATTGTGCATGAATACATGTGCACGCATGCACACACACACACACACACACACACACACACAAAACCCCCAAAATTGTAGAATTGTGTGTAGGGCCATTACAGAAACTGTTCAAAATTTAGTAATAATTAAAACCGAAATTATTTGAGGATTATCTGATAAAACTCAAGCAATAAGTTTTAAAGTAGAATATTCTAAAACCAATAGTCTAAAATTTGTTGTAAGATATAAAAATTCTTCATCCTGCACAGCTAAACTCATTGTCCCTATAGGAACACAAACTTTGCACAGGCAGGGAAAGCACAGCAGGTGGCTCACAGCATTCAGCAGCCTTAAATCTGACTGGGGGTCTCAGGTACTGTCTACTGGTGCTCTGGCCATGAACTGTACAGAGCACATGTGTGTCAGGGGTGCAGAACCCAGAATTCAGCCAAGCAACATGATGCAACATGGGCAAGAGTTGCTAGGAACACTTTATATCATTCTAAATTGATTTCAAATTAATTTTTGATCATCGTATGTTCATAAAACTTTTTCTGCTGCCAAATTTTTTATGAACCCCACGTTCATTTATACAATCAGTTATGAAGCGACAACCCATAGTTTAAGAATCTATACTCACCAGATATGGCGCAACACGTTTCCTGCAGAAAATAAGAATGTTGATCCAGCCTGGGTAGATTGGATTTTGGAATTATTACAACTTGCCCTGCACTTAGTAAGGGTATTCTAACTAAAGTTACAGCACAAAGCGGCCCATGGAACCTCTCTGTCTAGAAGTGGAGAAAACAGAAAAGAAGATCACAGTCTTCTGTGTTGCCTGGATGCTCATAGGGAGCTCAATGAACTCCTTAGGGGCATAGTCAAGGAAGGAATTTAAAGTATGCAAAAATTTAAGTACAGTGAAGAATGAGAACATAGGCGATATAATTTTTCAGTGTGTTTAGTTATGTAGCGTTTTTCTTCATTTCAAGTGTTTGTATGTGTGGTGTACACACTTGTGTGTATTATTTCATAGTGTGTGGGTGCATACTTGTGAAGGTGTGTGTGTGTGTATATGTGTGCACTCACGGGTGCATGTAGATACCAGAAGTTGATATTAGGAGTTTCCCATATTCACTCTAGCATGTTACTCATTTAGGGGAAGGTTCCCTAATTAAACCAGAACTTCCAGTTTTCCCCTAGGACACACTGTCTCCATGTCAGGAGCCTGGAATCATAGGTGGGATGCTAAACCCAGCACTTACATAGGTATTAGGGATACAATATGTTCTCTTATTTGCTTGGTTAGTGTTTCTCCCTCTGCACCATACCCCCTCTTCGCATGTAACATCGTTCTTCCTAATTTATTCTCAAATGCACAACTCTGTCTTTTGTATGTGCTTTCAAGGCATATCTGCACTCATTTTTCAGTTTTGTACTTCAACTTCTCTTTCAATATCACTAATATTTAAACACCTAGTGGGGTTTTAAAACAAAACTTAAAGGCTGTGAGAAAGAATGATATACCTACTACGAGAAAATCAGGCAATAATCTGGATATATAAATGTCATCAGAGCTTGTGTGTGAATTCGCACTTTACTGACTCTAAAAAATTTGTGTTTCATCTGATTCTTATAATAATCATTTCAGTGATAGGACAACAGTGGAAAGAGAAGAAAGTTAAAAGAAGTAATATAAAGAACTGGTTGAAGTGTACATATACAGATTGTGTATTTGTGTCTCCATACATACACACACACATAAAAAGATATGAGAGTAATAATCAAAGAAAAAAGCTGTCAGTTTGGCAGCGAGTGGCACAGGAGGGACTTGAAGGAAGAAAGGAGAAGGGGGAAAGTGATGTAGTGTAAAACTGTTGCCCAGGGATCAGAAGAGTAAGAAGTCTGAGATTAACTAGACTGTGGTCTCCATTTGTGCACCATTTGGAAACTCCCTTCTGAGTCTCAGCTTATGCCATTTTAAAATATGATACTGTATTCTCTTAAGTGAAGGGAGGACGTTCCTTCCTTGGCAGTGCTGCAGATGGCACCTGGTTCATAAGGGTAACGATCACAGCTAAACCCATTTAGTACAGATAAACTCAGTGACTATTGATCTTACCATCGTGTTACACAATCTAATCCTGAATGCTACCAAACTTTGTTGTTTTCTCATCATTTTTTTTGACAGTTATTTGTCCTACACATTTTGAGTATATTCTTTCCCTTTTTGGTGAAACATTTTAAAAGCTAATACCTGTGCATTTTAGGAGAAAAGCTTCCAGTGCCATTGACACTTGTGCTGGTTTGAGTACAGAGCACATTAAAAAAGGGTTAATGCCATTCTGCTTTAACAGTTCTTATATTGATCATCAGAAAATACCAACCAACCCACAAGCTCATACAAAGGATGTTATTCTCGTTTCCCAGAATGCAGGGTTATAAGCATCTATGCATATTTTTACAGTCTATATTTTTATGCCTTCATCAAATCATTTCCAAATTTGTATACCATGACTCAACATTATGACAATGCTGTCATACCCACGAATATACACCAAAGTCTTTTATACAGTACAGTTGTATTAATCAAAAAAATGCAATTTTATTTAAGTCCATCATGGAAAAAAAACATGCTTGTGAAACTTCAAAGAAGTTTTTATAATCAGCATAGACCTAAAAAAAAAACAACTACATGCAACAAACACCATTTACAGATATACCTGCACGGGTTAAGGTAGTGTAGACCAGCTACTAAGGTCCTTGCTAGAGCACAGATGATAATAAATGAAAATGCAAATTTAAAAGGATAGAATAGAATTAAGCATTAGGTGGGGAGACGGGCAGGAAGAAAGGGGCTGTGGCTTAAATAGGAAGCCTGAGCAGGTCACTTCACCCACTCAGCTGTCTGTGTGCTTCGTGATTCTCATTCAGCTGGGCAAGATTCTCAAACAAAGTCCAGTGTCCTAAAAATATTTGGAACTATTACAAAGCATAAATTATAAATGTGTCAGGAAAATGGAAAAAGGTGTCCCGGGTCTACTTAAAGGACAAAATGATCTCAACCATTATTCAACAATGATATGAACATCTTTTATTTCATTTCTCCTTAACAGTTCCTTCTGTTTGCTATCATTTCCTCCTCAGCACCATGTCAATAATTACTAAATTACCAGGACGCCTGTACAATTTCAGCTCAAGTGTTATTACTGACAAGTCAAACAATGGGGCTGATAGAAAAGATGGGACTCTATCCCCTTATTTAAATGGACCGTGATCAGGAGGAAAGATTGAAGCCCTCTTTTTCTTCAAAAGAAGGAGGGAGGGGATGGTTTACATTTGTGTGGCTCAAGGACATGGAGTCAGAGGAAATGCCTTTTTAATGTAAACCTCTTTTCATTTCCAGGGGACAAAAATGAAGGGTATTGAAAAGACTCATGCTTGGTGGAAGAAGTAATTACATTTTTTTTCTTTCAAATCTCAGAGGAATAATGCTTTTATATTTCCCGAGATGACCCAATTTGTGCTCTGATATGCTCCCTTAAATGTAAGTGTGCAGATGTCCTCACCCTGCGTTGGTTTTCCCCAGGAAAAATGCCCAGTTGCACCTAGGATTAATTTGAGTACCACTCTAGCTCTCTCAATGTGCAGAAACAACTCTAGAGTTCTCCTGCTGCCTTGGGGCCTAAAGTCTAAAGGATACTTGGCAAGGTGTCTAATAAATAGTAATTCATTGAAAATGTATCTGCAGCTTTCACCCATCTTCTCAAACTGTATAAGTTGGGGGTCCCCTTGTCTTGGAGGACGAAAGTATATGCAGATGTTAGCAGTAGGAAGAAAAAAATTCAGCTCAGTCTGCAACTGGTGGGTAGTCATGCAGATTTGAGCAGTGCCTTCCTAGTCATAGGTCATCCTCTCCACTGAATATACCTATGCATACATATGTGTGTACATATACACAGACATATGTGCATGCACATTCATATGTATACACACATTCACATACAGTCAACCTTTCTCATCTGCGGGCAACTGGATCCAGAACTTCTTACAGACGCTCAAGTCTTGTGTGAGAAATAGCCTTGTGTTTTTACATAGCCCCAGCAATCTTCCTTCAGAAATAATTACTAGATGACCTATAGCATAGAATACAATATAAATTGTATGTGGATAGTTTAGACAATGCATTATTTAGAGAAAAATGATAAAAAATGTACATACCTGTCCAGTACACTGCAGTGAAATATATTTCCCTTTTACCTGGTTGAATCTGCAAAGGCAGAACTAGCTTGTGTCTAGCCAAAGGCAACTGCCTCAAGGTGTCTGACAGCTGCAGTTTGATAGAAGACAATATTTCTATTTTTTCCTTTATCGAAAATAGATTTTTTTCATACACTATATTTTGATTATGGTTTCCCCTCCCCTTACTCCTTCAAGTTCCTCCCATCTCCCCTTCCATCTGGTTCCACAACCTTTCTTTTAGAATTCTCAAGAGTAAAAACAAAGCAACAAATAAAACATAAACAAATTAGGAAATGGTAAAACAAAGAAGAAAAATATTCAAAGGGAAAAAAGTACAAAAAATGCATAGAGATAGAGACATACAATACAGATTCATACACTCTAGAATACCATAAAACCCAAAACTGGAGATCATGATCTAAACTAAACATATTTATAATGTAGAAAAATTGCCCTGATTTAATATTATCAGACAAAGAACCTCCAAAAATTTGGTGGAGTTTGTTTTCTCTTGGCTGTATATTACCGGGCATAGAAGCCTTTAAGAGTTTGTTTCCCTAGTGAGACTTCCTTGGAGAAAACTAAATTTCCATTTGCAAGTGGCTATCAATTGGAGATTGCTTCTGGGTTAGCAATGGAGGCTTATGTCCACTTCCATCTTCATTTCTAGGACCCCACCTCTGAAGACCCTGTGCATGACCACAATCTCTCTGAGTTCATGTGAGTACCAGTCCTATTTTCTGTAGATGGTCTTGATTCTGTGGTGTCCTCCATATCCCCATCTCCTACACTCTATCTGCCTCCTCTTCCACTGATTTTCCTGAGACCTGAGGGCAGAATTTGATGGACATATCTATATTAAGACTGATTGTTCAAAGTCTTTCACTCTCTGTACATTTTATTGCTGTAAGTCTCTGTATTTATTTCTATCTGAGAGAGAGGAAACTTTTCTGTTGATGGTTGAGCAAGGCACTGATCTATGGGTATAGCACAATGTCTTTAGGTATCCTTTGTTGCTATATTCCTTTAGCAAAACAGTAGTATCAGGTTTTACCCTAGGTTCCTGTCCTATCTAGTTTTAGGTACCTGGCCATTCAAAAGAGGGTATGGGTTCAATTTCATGGAGTGGACCCTAACTCAAATCATATATTGGTTGGTTGCTCCCACAGCTTTGTTCCACTATTGCACCAGAATATCTTGCAGGCTGTTTACTCTTGAAGATCCAAGGGTCTGTATCTGGGTTGGTATTTACCTTTATCTTTTGGTAGCATACAGAGTACCTTCCAGTAACATGCATACCAATCTGTAATGGGTAAAGCTCTAGGTGTGCCCCAGATGGACTTCTCTGTGTTCAGTGAATTATGTAGGTGTTATCTTCAGCCTTGCTGTCATTTTATGAAGAGAAACCAATAGGATTTTTTTTTGAGTGGGGGGGTGTCATGGGACCTTTTTGATCAAGAACGCAATTACTTATAACATATTCCCAGAATTGAAAGCTTCATCTGGTGATGGAAGATTAATGTTATTTGAAGTAAACAAAACCCTCACCCATTGCTGGTGGCAATAAAACAGCCACTATGAAATAAGTTTGGCTTTTCCTTAGAAGATGAGATCAATCTACCTCAAGGTCAAGTTATACAACTCTTGGGAAGATACCCAAAGGATGCCTCACCTTACCAAAAGGAATTTGCTCAGCTATGTTTCTTATTATTCTGTTAATAATAGTCAGAAATCGGAAACAGCTAGTCAGGAAAAGTCCCTTGCATCATCTACTGACAGTATGCTCTCCTAATTTATAAGCAGGACACAAAAGAAAGTGACTGCCAAATATTGTCAAGACAGGGACATATGGCCCTTCAGAATGTCCTGTTTCACAGAGAAGTCTGCTGGATATGTCATGCCTGTAGGCCGAAGATGGATTCCCCAACGTTGTGGAGAAACTTTGGGTGACTATCCAGGAAGTCAGCTGTTTGTGTTATTTCTCAACATTATTTGGAAGCTGCTTGCTTGCACTTCCTGCTTTATCAGTTAATATTATTTCTTTCTTGGGTCTCTGAGGGAGTTGAAGACTAGATAGTTATAGTTTTCCTTGTTTACCTGATGCAGAAAACAAGTTATGATAAAAAGTGAATTAGGTACAAGACTTTGGGCTCACCAAGATCGGGAAGCTTGGAGTATTTTCTCTAAATTTGTCATGTGCAAATATACTAAACATTGTTGATGTATTTATTGCCTATATATTGTATATTGTTATTGTACTTGTTGTATATAGTTTTTCTTGTATTAGTTATAGCCTTCTTTTTTATTTTAGTCAAAAAGGGGAAATATAGTGACATTCCATTTTTATTTTAATAAATAAATCTTGCCTGAATATTAGAGAGTATAACAGTCCCACTGGTCAGCCTTATAGACCAGGCAGTGGCAACACACACCTTTAATCTCAATAGCCACACTAGTTGCCATAGAAACCTAGTGATACACTTTTTTAATTCCAGTGGTGCATGACTTTAATCCTAGCTCTAAAGGATTATAAAGTGGGAGCAAACAGCTCTCAGCCTCCGTCTCATTCTGAGATTCCTGGAGGCAGGATAGCCATTTTTGGATTAAGACTGAGGTAAGAGCTATTGGCTGGCTGTTTTGCATTTCTAATCTTCAGGTTGATCCCCAATTTTTCTTTCTGAGCTTTTATTATTTGGGCTTTATCTATTTTCAAACCTTGAACTACAACATAAATTTGCATTGTGTCTGCAAACAAGTGAAAATATAAAGTTGTCCTGTTGTGCCTTTCAAATTCATGGTCTCTTTTCTCATTAATTGTTGTTACATTCATATATGTACATATACATGTATTATGAAATGTAATTGGATATATTTGCATAATTTTATTTGCATGCAAATTTATAGAATATATCAATCTGAGTTAAACTTGGACAAAAATGAGTGCTTTGCTAAAAAAGTTTTGAGATGTATTGTTCGCAATAGAGAAATTCTTAAGCCAAGGAGTCTTCTGATTAAAATACAAATTGACTGTGTAAGAAGAGTTAGTTATTGGAAGGGCTGTGTGCATATAAGATTGTGATGCAGCAATTAAGTTAGCTTATAGTAAAGAAAAATGGCCAGAAACCATGAATTCAGTAAAGTTGTGTTATCAAATTAATGCTTTTGACAGATGTCAGGGAGAGGAATCTAAGTCCTCTTGCATGGAGAGAAAACCCCAGTGCAGTTGAAGTGAAAATAATGGCTTATGAAGTTTGATATCAAGGTAGGAGAAAGCTTCAGTTGGTGAAGAAAAAAACCTGCCTATTAATAATGTCCCAACAAATATACTAGTACATGTGGAGTGTCAACAGTTCAAGGAGACAGAAGAATAGAAGTGAAACAAAAATTCAGGTTTGTTTTCAAGACTGTGTTTTAGCTGAAGAAATGTTGACAGTAATGAGAGATAAAAGTCACCTGCTAAATGAAAAACATATCATATTGTGATATATGCTACCTAAAAGCCAAAGAAAGTGAAAGAGATTATCAACATTGGGATAGAGAATGGGATGGCGGGATGGTTAATTTTAACTCTCAACTTGACACAACAAGATCTTTTTGGAAGAGAGCCTTATTATTATCTAGACTACACTGGATTGTAAGCATGTCAATCAGGAGTTGTCTTGATTTTCAATTGATATGTGAAGACATAGCCCGCTGTGGGTGGCACCATTCCCTCGGCAGGTCTTCCGACCTATATGCAAATAAATAAAACTAGCAGAAAGCATCAGAGTAACTTGTTTTTCTCTGATCTTGGCTGTAGACAGAGTATGACAAGCTGTCTAAAGGTCTTGCTGTTATGATTTCCCTTCAATGACAAACTAAAAGCTGGAATTGTTAGCAAAACAAACTCTCTCTCTCTCTCTCTCTCTGTGTGTGTGTATGTGTGCTTTTTTTCAAGATATTTTATCACTACCGAAATGAAACTAAAAGAGATGTTTATTATTGTGGTAAGTATGGTCACAAAAACAGTCATATTTCTCTTGGGCATGATCTAGAAAGAAGTGAAAAAAGAGGCTATGAAATTATGTGAGAAAGGGGTATAAAATATGACAGGCAGAAGTGAATCTGATTTGGTTTGGAATCAAGGGAATTCTGTAGAGACAAGGGTTTGAAATTAGAAGATTAAATCAAGACTAAGCCAGCGCTAACTAACCTGAGATCCTGGAGACAACGGATGCATGAATTTGGGCCTTTGCTTTGAGTAATGGAAGAATTTTGAAAGGAAGACAAGTGATATGAAGTAATTGGTAATCTTTAAAATGAACCACAATGTTGTAGGCTCAGATGAGTTTGAAAGAAACCTGGAGAATTTTGAAATTTCTGTCAGGAAGCAAGGCATCACTTGAGACTTACTCTTCAATAGTGGCAGTGGAAATAGCTAGAATTAATAGTTCTTAAATGCTGATGTTGGGACAGTGATGTTAAAGAAGTGTAGTTCTAAAATGTCAACATCAGTGTTAAGAGAATGAATGCTCTTTAAAAGAAATAAAGCCATGTGTAGTCACACACACCTACCTGTAATCCAAGAATGAGGCAGGCAGTTTTTGAGTTTCAGAACAGACTGGGATATATAACGGGGCAATATATGAATGAATGAATGAATGACCAAATAAAGAGCGAAGAGAGAGAGAGACTGAGTAGCAAAGTTAATAGCATGAAGATCATTACTCTCTTTATGTTCCATATAGATCTGGAACTGGAGACCTGCATTTATGAGGCCATGTCCTTAGAGTGGGGCTTCTAAGAAATTATGTACTGCAGCAGAGACTGGGCATATATAGTTAAGTCATGAAATTTTACATAATATAGCTAGATGTGCATGGTGTCTGTTTTCTTTGGGGGCTGCAATAGGAGACATGCGTAGTAATTACAGAGATCAAGTGGCTAGTGTAAAGTAGCTGTTACTTTCCTTTTACAGAAAAAATTGCCAAATTCTAAAAAAAATAGGAGAAATGGGGTGGTGTCTAGAGGGTGACATGGGAACAAGAAAGATTAGTTGTTACGATAGAAGATTTTCCAAAATAAGGTAGAGGGGATTTTCAGTGAGGAATGAAAAATAAATGTTACTTCAGAGTGAGAGGCCAGTGCCAGCACATGTTATTTAATTTTGCATTGAAAGAGGATCTAGATGAACATAGAGGAATTTTTTTACCTATGAAAGTATTGGGGGATATTTGTATACATTGTGTGACGATGTGCACTGTGATTGGTTTAGTATAGAGCTGAGTGGCCAATAGCTAGGCAGCAGAGAATAGGTAGGATTTCTGAGGAGAAAGAGAATTCTGGGAAGAAGAGAAGTGGGAAGACACCAGCAAGACACAGATCAAGTCAGATATATGGTACATATATGAGCCACATGACAGAATATAAATTAAAAAAATATGGTTAATTAAGTTATAAGAGCTAGTTGGTGACAAGCCTAAGCTAAAGGTTAAGGTTTTATAATTAATAATAAGTCTCTGTGTCATTGTTTGTGGGCTGGCAATCCAAGAAAAGTCTGAATAGATGAAGGATAGAGAGACTAAACAAGTTTAGATGCAAGCACATGGTAAACATTGGTATTATGGTCATAGACTCTCTCTTCTGATTGTTTGCATTGTTTTTATGCATAAGAAAAGCAAGATCACTAGTCGAATAAACTTAGTGTTGTAGTTTATAGAGCCACTGCCACATGGCAGTATACAGATTAATAGAAACGGGTTAAATTAATATGTAAGAATTAGCCAATAAGAAGCTAGAGCTAATGAGCAAAGCAGTGATTTAATTAATACAGTTTCTCTGTGATTATTTCAGGACTAAGAAGCTGGGAACAAACTAGTGGCTCCTTCCAACATACTGTTTCTCATGTTGTAGTAACCCCAACCCATAAAATTATTTTGTTATTTCAGAACTGTAATTTTGCTAGTTATAAATTATAATGTAAATATCTGTGTTTTCTGATGGTCTAGGCAAACCCTGTGAAAAGGTCATTTGATGTTCTAAAAAGTTCTCAAAACCCATAGGTTGAGAACCATTGTCCTACCTGTAAGAAAAGCAAATTTGGGAGCTATCATTGCCTTATCACACAGTCGACCTGTAAGGAAGTTGATTTCTGTAAGGAAATGTGAGCTGTGAGAAGAACCAGGAATAAGGGTTAGCAGCATCTAGATAGATAGACATCATGGACATGGCATAAATCGTTGGCATGATAAGTTCTACAGGATACCAGTAAGAGACTAAGATGCATGACACAAAATAAGATTTCTGGAGGTGAAATTCTAGAGGAAGAATGAGTCTCAGGGTTTTTATAGGCTCCAATATTATTCACTATGTAAACATAGGAATTGTCTAGGATTTTAATTGTAGTGAGATGAAGAAATTGAGAGTGGTTCAGTTGGCACGAAAAAGCACAACCATGCTGCCACCAGACTAATAACAATAGAGGATTAAGAGAAGAAGTGAATTAAGCTGCCACATGAAAGGGCAGTGAGAGAGGGTTCCAACAAAGTAGCCTTCCTTAAGGCAGAGCAGGAAACTAAAGGAAATAGTCATTTATGTATATACCTATCCTTATATCAAAAGAATTTTGTTAAGGATGAATTCCAGAGGGCTCAGAGAAAAAATCTGGAGTGTGAAAAGTGGTGAATGCTCTCAAATCTGGATGATGTAATGAGCTTGAATTCCTGCATCTTAATGTTGCCAGTAGAGAGACTAGTATCTAGTCTATGGTGATTTTTTTAATATTGTGAAAGGAGGTGTAGGGTATACATGGTAGTGGGAATGGAATTGACCCCCATAAAATCATAGCAAGTGGCACTATTAGAAGGTTTTACTTTGTTGGAGTGGGGATGGGCTTGTTAGATGAAGTGTGTCACTGTGGGGGCGGGCTTTGAGGTTTTACAAGCTCAGATTACTTCCTCGTATCTCAGACTATTTCCTGTTGCCTGCAAGATGTAGGACTTTCAGCTACTTCTCCAGCATAATGTTTCCCGCATGCTACCATGTTTCCTGTCATGTTGATAATGGACTGGTCCTCTGTAATTGAGCCCCCTTCCCCCCGCCCACCAATTAAATGTTTTTCTTTATAAGAGTTGCCATGGTCATGGTGTCTTTTCACAGAAATAGTCATAGCAGCATTATTCATAATAGCCAGAACCTGGAACCAACCTAGATGCCCCTCAATCAAATAATGGATAAACAAAATGTGGAACATTTGCACAATGGAGTACTACTTAGTGGTAAAAACTAATGACATCTTGAAATTTGCAGGCAAATGGATGTATCTAGAAAAACCAGATTGAGAGAGCTAACCCAGACCCAGAAAGACAAGTTTGTACTCACTCAGAAGTGGCTTTTAAACATAAAGCAAAGAAAAACAGTCTATAATCCACAACTTCAGAGAGCCTAGATAGCAAAGATGGGCCTAAGGGACTCATTTTTTAATCTAAACAGGAAGGAGAAAAAGACAAGTTCTCCTGAGTAAATTTGGAATGTGAGAATTATAAGAAAGGCTAGAAGGGTTGAGGGGAGTAAGTAAGGAGGCAGAGAACAATATATAGTTCGGTAAAAACAATTTTAAAAGGAGAAAAAAGAATCCCTTTCTAAGAGAGTATGCAATTCTGTGAGATACGTGGAGTGCTTCCAGACCTTCTTTCTCACTCAACAAACCATAGGCTCCTAACATATCCCTGTCTTATCTCAAATCATTGTGGACCACACACAGTTCTTAGTGCCAAACATGTTCTGTAGGCAGGAAGTATAGTTGTACAGCAGATAGATATGTTCTTTCTTCTTGTAAAACTTAGACACAGATATGGAGAGCACAATAAATAATCCTTATATAAATCAATCCAGATAGTAACAAAGTCCATGGTAGAAATCAAATAGAGTAAATTGGAATAGAATGGGTAATGGTTTGGGAAGAGAGTTCTCCTCTTGGAAGCTGCCATTTAATAGGATAATTGGATGCTAGAAGAAAGAAGTAGGTGAAGGCTATTGAAGATGCTGTTTCTAAAGAAGAAATATTCAGCACAGAGACTAGAATAATGTCAATCATGACTTGCTGTGAACAAGGAAGGATGCCAGAGTACTAGGGTGGAGTGTGCTTGCTTGAGTAAGCAATATGCAGGTAGAGATGGACAAGGCCATACAGGCAGAGTGTTTTTGGAAGACAAAAACAGAGTGAGGTGAACTTATTATTTATTGAAAGAAACTTTCTAGGCACTATGCAAAACTATCTTCTAGGGTACAAAGAAGAGCTGAATTTTGTGTATGCTACAAAGCAAGCAGATAGGTCCTGGTTTTCAGGGATGTGAATGGATGTTCCCAGGCTGGGGTCAGTCATAAACCAGTTCAGATTATGTTGTGCCCACAGCTATGAGTCACATTGTCGCTCTACATCCAGTTCATGCGGTGACAATTCATCAATGTCCCGAATTTTTCTGTCTAGGAAATATTCCTTTTCTAATCAAATTTTATATATGTCTAACCTAAGAGTCCCCTTCAATGTGCCCACTATTCAGGCAGTGTTTGCTCTGGCAGAAACCAGAGTCTTTAAGGCTAGTTAAGTCTTTTTTGTTGACTTTCACATCCATTACATGGAGTTCCAGCAGCTTATATAATATTCCTAACAGGAAGAAAAACCATATTCATTTTTTTTTAAATCAAGAGCATAACCTGTTTGCTGCCTTTAGGTCAAATAATTTAACTTAACAAGTAATATAAAGTACACCTTTGACTGTTGGAGATACAAATTTGTAAATTAGTTTCCAGAGCCCTGCTCAGGGCAGTGGATGCTGGAGTGTAGGAGGACAGTGAGCAAGCACTGTCTTTCTCCAAACATCACAATTGTCATTTTCTAAAATATTTGGTTTCAGGCTTAAATGTCAAGGAATTTAACTATCAGCAGTGACTTCAATGCTTTAAAGAAGGGAAATAAGGTATGCCTGTCCTGCATACAGAATCAGAAAATAAAGATCGGCATTTGACATCTCTATATATTAATTTGAATTTAATAAACACATTTTTAAGGTTTTTTTTTTGTTTATCACTTGTATTTCCTGGCATCATCTCATGGAATGTAGAAACAAGGGGCTGGTGGGATTTGGGTTAAAGTGAGTACTGCTGTTGCAGGGGACTTGAGTTTTGTTGCTGGTCCTCAGATCAGGCAGTTCATTACCATGTGTATCTCCACTGAGATCCAATTCCTCTGGGTTCAGCAGCCACCAACACTCAGATTCACACATCTTTGCATAGGTGCAGACATAGGTACATGACTAAAATGACTTTAAAAATTAATAATTATGTTTAAAAAGAAGCAGAAAATAGAGTCTTTTATTTTTACAGATGAGTGTCCATATGAATGTGTATAAAGGAGACCTCTAACAGAAAAATGGAATTGCTACTTAATCACCGGGGCCTATATTGCCAAAAGAACCTTAAAATTGATGTTTATGTATGTGCTTCTAAAAGGAAATCCTTTATTCAGGAAAGTATAGTTGCTCATTCTGATGATGAAACCATGAAATATTTTCTCTGGTGTCTTCTCGAGAGGAAACCAGTGAAACAGAAATCCCTCTTTAAGCCTGGCAGGAGAAGACACATCTGACAGAATACTGTGCCCCTCTTTTGGTTTCAGACTATTACTGTTTTCCTCAATTGCAAAATTTGTATGGTTAGCAAGCATCAAGGAGTCCAAATACAAAGCTGATCTACAAAGGGAAAATACAAAGTAATTCCTTACCTGCACCAATCAAATGAGTGAGAAGAGCTGTAGAGAACTCCAACAACAGCTGCCCCATGATGCTTTTATGAGAAACCCCTCTGGGGCTCCATAGGCTACCGATGGCTTTAGCATCTCAGATTTCTCTTTAAGCTATTTTTATTTCACTTATTTCCATCTATTAGAAAAATTGTTCAGCAATCATCTGAAATTTGACTATCTTTTCTCACTCCTTTTTTTTTTTTTACATTATATGAAGCTTAGCTCCTATAGTAAATGGCTATCCCTTCTCATCCATGGTGATCCTCTTTCTCTAGAAGGAATGTCCACCCATTCTCATCTACAGCCACACTGCTTCCCTTGAATGAACCCTGATAGTTACAATTTCCTGTGATTACAGAATCTTAAAAGCAGAATAGGTTCTTTGAAATGACTCGAGAAAATGATATTATAGGCCTTATTTTGGTTAATAAATGGGGCCCTCGTAGTCCACGGTATGAAGTAACAAAGTATTAGTTATATTATTATATACAGCCTTCTGGAGTCACGGAGCAAATTAGTTTGTGCAAATGCCTCATAGAGTTTTTTGGATAGAAAAAGGAATAATGACTAGTTAGTACAATGAGCTTTTGGGGAAAAAACAAAAGACTTGACTAAAGAAAGTAAGTTCAAGGTTTTAAGTTCTTGACTGAAAATTTGGCCATGTTAGACTATACTCATAATTGCCAAAGTTGAGTGTCTGAGGTTGGAGGACAGAGTTCAATTCAAGTTTAGTTCTTTCAACATGGCAAGTTTGAAGCGAATCTGTGTTACACGGCCAGAAAATTGTAGAGAGGGAGTCCAAAAGCTTAAATAATCATTCTATAATAAACTCCTATCTCTTATACAGTGATGTTAAGAAAGTGTAGGCTAAGAGAGCTACTTTGGTACACATTTACATAAGAATTCCTATTTTGTATAGACTATTCTGCTCTAGTGGAAAACTATAGGATTTATGATATGTATCAATTTCTGAATTTATTCAGGTGGCATCATTATTATTGAAGACTCTGACCTGAATGATCCTTTGAGGCCTGTATGTTTGAAGATAGGCTATTGGAGTGACAGAGTTCAAACAGGGACAATGAAACACAAGCAACAAGACAGTGTTGCAATATGCAACAAAATGAAAAGACATATCAGAATACTTTTGCCCTCAGAAATCCGGTTCTCACTAAATAACCTTGGTATTTCTAGAAGAGAAGTGAATGAAAGTCTTCAATAGCATTCCATATTGGCATACCCAGAAAAGGGTTAGGTTTGTTAACAATACAACTCAAACCACCATATTTAGAGGAGTGTAGTTCTCAATTACTTTAAGTACATCAGCAATCTTAACCAAATATGAAGAAACCTTGGGCCTTCCTTATCAGTAATTTTTGATAATATTGTTTCTTGTAGTCTCATGAGGGACAAGTAGCCACTGAAGAGATTGATTATGTACCGGGACACACCTAGCATTTCCAGGGTTCTGACACCATTAGCCATATTGTACCCCCTCTCATACACATACAGTGGGTTTTTTTTTTTTTTATTTTTTTTATTTTTTATTTTTTTTTTTTTTACAGTGGGTTTTTTTTTAAAGACATTATAGGGTTTATAGACACAAATCAGTTAATTCATGGAAGATTTTTAAGGTTAATCTGAAATTGTCTAACTAGGCCTTTAGGCTTGGATATGGTATTTAGTTTTAATTTCAAGAACTTGATAGGCCGGGCGGTGGTGGAGCACGCCTTTAATCCCAGCACTCGGGAGGCAGAGGCAGGCGGATCTCTATGAGTTCGAGGCCAGCCTGGTCTACAAGAGCTAGTTCCAGGACAGGAACCAAAAGCAAAAGCTACGGAGAAACCCTGTCTCAAAAATCCAAAAAAAAAAAAAAAAGAACTTGATAATAAAATCCTATTGTTGAATATATCATATATTTGAATTTTAAAACATCATCATGTGGTAAGAATCTATGTAGGATATAGGAAGATGAAAGTAACCGGGTCTTATCTGTGTGTGAACTCTATGACCTATAGTAATAATTGACATGACAACATTAGATCCACTGAAGCAATAAGGTTAGTGATGCTGTTGAGGTAACTAATTACTTTCTGATTGAACTCTCCCACTCCACAAGAAAATAACTCATTCCTGGAACTGACTAGGATAAAAATCTGGATAGGTCATAAGCCATAGAGGAGAGCCTAGTACTATTCTGATGAATGGGTAAAATTACTCCCTCCCAAGCTCCTATCTTTGTACTTATAGATCAATACATCTCTCAACCCTCCTCAGAAAACCTTTTTATAGTATAGATCAAATGTGTGATTCCCCTATGTATGCTGTGAGTATGTTTTATTACCATTGGTTAACAAAGAAGCTGCTTTGGCCTATGGCAGGGCATAATGGTGGTAGGCGAAAAAACTAAACTGAATACAGAAAGAAAGAAGGTAGAACCAGGCAGATGCTTCAAAGCTGCAAAGGAGAAAGATATCGGAACTTTTATGTTAGGCCACAGCCTTGTTTGATACATAGAATAAGAGAAATGCATAAATTTAAGATGTAAGAGCTAGCTAGGAATATGATTAAGCCATTGGACAAAGAATGCTGTAATTAATATAGTTTCTGTGTAATTATTCAGGTCAGCGTGGCCGGGAAATGTAAGTGCAGTCTCCAGTTACATACCAATTAAAATAGACACTCACAAATAATTAACTTTCAGAGAATAAGAGACTAATTTGGAGTGTTGAGTTCTAACTGGGACATTTCCATCACAACCCCTTCTCTCAAGGCTCAGCAATTGTGAAATGGGGGATGGTAGATGTCCCAGAGGCATAGGGCATATGAAAGCAAACAATATTTGCCTTATACGATGGGGTCATTGCTTATATAAACTAAGCACTGGGAAGGCATACACAAGACCTGCACAGGATCAAGCCAGGCCAAATCAAACAATATGTTTTTATTACCTATGCAAAGAAGAAGAGATTAGCATTAAATTAAGCTTGTAGTTTTAAAAATCTCAGCCTTTCTTCCCTTACTGAGCAAAGTAAGACATGTTATAGCAACTACTATGTAGTTACTGATTTCTCTTCTCTGCTTGTTAAGTAGCATAAGCAGCTTTTTAAATTGTCACCACTCAGAAAACACCTGTAGTATGTCAATTTAATTGTCCAAGTCATCATAACATCTTCATCAATTAAGTAAGAAGTAAATATTGATGTCGTATTCAGAAGTTATATGCAACTTTTGTAATGATATTTTTAAATGAATAAAATTATTTAAGACTGCAAGCGCAGTGCACAACACCTGTCTGCTCTCTATGTGCTAGCATACAGTTCGCAAGCTTCGGGCAAGGGGCTGGAGATTGAAACACACTACGACTCACAGACAGAGAGACAGAGACAAGGACCTCTAGTCACTGGTAAGAAGCCCTTTATTCAATAGCACCACAGAGGCTTATATACCCAACAGTCAAGTGGTCCAACAGGTGGAAACCTCATCCTCTGATCCTCAAGGCAAGAGCTGGTAAACAACTTTGACACAGCTTTCAGTAACTCAAATCAGAAGGAAAGTAAAGATCTCCAGCAGGGAAGAGCAGCTGGAGGCCAGGACTCCAAATGGTCCCAACATGGAAGAATATTCTTAGGCTATACAACACGAGAAAACAAGTCATCACCCAAGTACAGCTCTAAGTTAAGGGTTTATTGACTCCTAATTCTATCCATGGTCATGTTAATCATCTCTCTTTTTCAAAGAGTCTCATGCTGGCCATGTCTGTGCTGATAACATTTTTGGAGAAGAGGGAATATAGCATAATACACAGTGGAGCACAGTGGTCAAAAGCAATTTATGAAAGAGTTTGTTTTGGTTTAAGGTTTGAGAAGGAGTCAGTGATGGTGGAGGAGGCATAACACTACTTACCAGAACGGGAGACAAAGAGAGATCATATATATCGTCAATAGCACAAAGAAAGCACAGAGAGTAAAGTGGAGGTGGGAGGAGCTCTGTTGAAGTGCTTCCTCTAGCAATGCTTTACTTCCTAAAGGTTCCATGGGTTCTGTAAAGAGCATCACCAATTGGAGACCAGGTATTCAAATTCAAACGGACCCAAAGAGTCCATTTCTCCTCTAAACCACCACATTCCCTGCCTTGCTCTATTCTGCCCTATCATAGGCCAAAGCAGCTTTATCCATTAACCCAAAAAAGAAACAAATATACAGAAGGACTTCCCACACCAGATACTGAAGCAAACATTGTAACTCCCTCCCCCCCCGCCCCGTGTGCATGTGTGTGTCTTTCATTCTGTTTTTAGAAACAACTCCTACGTGTTACTGATTTTAATCCGAGTGTTATCACATAGGCATTTAAATGGGTAGACAAGAAGAAACTTTGTCATTAAACAGAATTGGTTCTTACGCTTAGAATGCTGCTTGATCATGTTTCAAATACACAGTGCATTTTTCCTGTCTTTACCTCCTCTGGCTTTTGGAATTATGGGTATGTCTTTGTGATTACGAAAGAAAAGACTATCCACAAAAACTACAAGTGATTCTATATAAAACTGGAACCACCGGAAAAAATGAACAGTTGTGTTGTTTTAACTTCTTTCAGGGAGAGACTGAAGGTCAGTTGTAAAGTGGTTTCTGGCAATGCAAACTATTAAGCAATTGCCACTTTGCACGTTTTTCCTCTGCAAGAAGTGACCAGAGAAGATCTATGTTGATTCACTGTAGGTAGGATGAAAGTTTGACTACTCACTTAGTGAGTTGAAAGTATATGGTTGGAAATAGAAAATAATGGAAACTAGGAAAGGTCAGTTTTCCAGAGATATGAAGTATGAAGGCATCTGTGCTCTTGGTAAGCTCACATGAAAAATTATATACTTTACGGAAACTATTATAACTAGTTGTGCTCTATGTATTTAATTTGTCTCTGCAGCCCATTTGTCTTTGCTCATTTAGTTCATACATGAGCATTATGATTGGTAGTTTGCATATGTTTATTTAAATGAGCTTCCAGTAGCCAAGTTACATCTAAAGGAATTTACTAACTTTCCATCAGGAAACAATGATAAAAATTCCCTTGTATCATTGTTTCCATTCAGGGACAACAGACCATCTTTGTTTTATGCAGTATAGTCTTCCAATGTAAAAAAAGAACAGAAAATTCATAGTGTAATACCTGGTGTGACTGTTGATTTCTTTATTCTTTGGAAGTTTGCATGATGCCTTATGGTACTATTAAAGCTAAGTCCTCAGGGAGGAGGCTGTCAGGTCAGTTCAAACTCAGGACACTCTAGGCCTTTTGGTGTCTTCAACAATAGGGACTTGCCTTCTACCTATAGGGGTAAATCAAAAGCAATGCAATGGCCATAATGACTTGATAAACCCAAGGGTTCAATAGTGGCATGAATACCATGGCAGTAACCAACAGCACTCTAAATGGACTTAAGACGTGCACAATGAGAGAGAAATAATGTCTGGTACTGGAAGCCTAGCTAAAAACCCAGAACTAGTGAAGTCAAGGTTCCTCACTCTAGTGAACCCAAAACTAGAATTTTTCTAAACCAGCAAAGCTACTAAATATATTCTAAATATTTGTTCTTAATACCAGATAAGTGTAATCCTAGACAACCATTAAGGAAACTTCCCTTGTAACAGACAGAGAACATTCAAAAACTATAAGCAATTATAATACTCCATCCCAATGGATATGTCCACCAAACAACTCCTGAGCTTAAGGCTCACATATCTTTTCAGAAGATGGGAAGGAAAGATTGTAACAGGTGAGGAAAAGGGAGTTGGCTATGAGAGTGTGTCCTAGGAAAGTCAGAAGCTACACCCATGAAGTGTCACTAGCATGGCTGCCTAAAAATGATCTGAAGAAGAACAATATGCTCAACTCACATGGACTGGAGATAGCTCACAGGACCTTAGTCCTATACAAAGAACTATAGGAAACTAAGAAATGCTGAGATTGGGAGAAATAGTCTTCCCCAGGGAAAAGCCCATGGATTAGTGACCCATTACCAAATGGTCAGTCCTGAAAAGATACATACAAGTAACAACATACAAACTTACAGACTGACCGGGATGTACACTCACACACACAAGCACACACACACACACACACAAACATATATCTCATTCATTATAGTGTTTAATAATATATATATAAATATATATGTAATGCATGTGCAATACACACACACACATATATATATATAAATATATAGCTACAGTAAATGAAAAAGAGACAGAATTTAATAACAGGGAGAAGTTTGTGGGAGGGTTTGGAAGTGTCAAAAGGAGGGGGCGATGTGATTATAAGGTAAGCTTGAAAAAATAAAAGAAATGATTAAAACATAGAAAATAATTTCTATCAATTACTATGAAAATTTTAAAATAATATTGACTCATTGGAATTAATGTTACTTCCTTTTTATTTAAAGAGAGCTATTTTCTAGTCCTCATGAGAGTTCATATAAATATCAAAATTTAGCAACACACACACACTGCTCCTAAATCCTCAGAGATGCCCCATCAAAACCGTGTCACTTGGAACACAATTCTGAGCAGAGCAGAAGACAAACACAGCTAGCGGAATTCAAGCTTTCCAGTGTCTCAAGAGGGTCCTGCAAACCCTCAGGTGTGATGTTTGTTCCTCTTTTACATCATGATTTATGCCAAAGTTTATCGTCACAGCTAAACTGCCAGTTCTAAATCAAAGAACATTTTTTAAATGTAACACAGCTCTTCAAGGACTCCTAAATCTCTCCCTAAAGCATACTTGATCTTTCCAAAGCTCCTCTGGGAGGACTCAGAAGACCCAGCACTGTGGTTTGTCAGCTACTTAAGTGAAAACATTATGATTTCAGCTAATTGGCCCATTAAAATACAGCTTTAAATAAAATCTGAACTATTCTCTGAATAAGTTCATGTGTGACACTTATAACTGAATGCTTTACACCTCATGTCTGACAGATGATAGAACTGTGTAAAAAAAAATGAGAGGAAGAAACCGAAGATGCCATCATCACCTGTGGAATTCTTTGCAAACCTTTGCACTTTTGCTCTCCTTATGTAGTGAACTTTCTGTTCCAGCTACCTGGACAGAATTTAAGCCAGCAAGATTTGTGAGATCTGAAGGGAAGAAGTCAAGCATCTCCTAACTTCTCCTCATTCTTTTCAGCATTGCGTTTCTTTTGAAACTTAGGAAGCCCATATTTTAGGGTTGAAAAGCAAAGGTGCTGGTAAGACTTTCAAAATCCAAAGTAATTGGATACTTGTGCGTCAAAGCACCACCTACCATAAAGCCAAGTATCTGAACATCAATGGAAAGGCAAGTAGGTCAGAAGATAACCCACGTGTTCTGAACTGCTTTATGGCTTCATCCTTTGAAGACTCATTTTGGAATTCATGATGTTCTCTTGTAACCCAGTGAAGCCTAAGCCTCGTGTTATAGTATGTTAATAATGTTATAGTATGTTAATAATGATGCAACCGAGACCCCTGGAATGGCAAGGGCTCATCTTTGAAGGCACGAGAGAACATAAGGACCTCAAATACAACTTGGCAAAACCATAGACTATAAAAGAAGGTTCCTGAATCAAATATCTGAGTCTAGAAAAGTTTTTTAAGCTACAAGAAGATAGAAGCAAGGATCAGACAGCCAAAAGTTGGTCACTTTGATGTAATCAGATGACAAATTTGTTCATATAAGTCTCACATTATAAGAAAAAAAATTAAAGATTAGCCCTGAAAAGACAATAAAGAAGAGCTATGCCTAGTTTTTATATAGAATTGATTTTTTTTACTAATATGCTATATAATTTGGCTAGGATGTAATGGTGTATTGAACCAAAAAAAAAATCTTAAGAGATAAAGGTATCTTATTTTAAGAAGTTTTACTTTTATTCCAGCCTTTGAGGATATATGTGTTATGAAGCACTGTAGTGTTGGTGGAGGCTGTTCATTCGTTCCCAGCTGCCCAGACCCGAAACAACCAGAAACTGTATCATTTGCAATTAGCAATTTGGCTAATAGTTAACACATATTTCTAGCTGGCTCTTAAATCTTAAATACAGTAGGTTGTGGCCTACCAGTAAGGTGATTCAGCATCTGTCTCTGACTGCAGGCTTCATGGCTTCTCACTGACTCTGTCTACTTTCTCCCAGCATTCACTTTAGTTTTCCAGCCTAGCTCTATTCATGACCCAGTCACAAAATAAGCAAGATGTAACTGCCTTGTCAAATAAGGTACCGAGCCACATGGCTAACATAGACAAGAATAATGGGCTAATATAAGTTACAAGAGTTAATAAGAAGTCTGAACTACTAGGCCAATAAGTTTATAACTAATGTAGACCTCTGTGTGATTTCTTTGGGACTTAGCAACTGCGGGAACTGGGCAGGACAGAAACCACAGTCAACAATTAATTCTAATAAGCCTACCTGTACCTGGAACAATAGTAAAATGCTCAGTATGGGTTGATATGTCTTCCTTTTTCGTCATTATTTTTTTATTTGACTGCAAGTTAACGAAAACTTAAAGTAGTACTCATTTGAACCAGACAAAAATCTATTTTCTTCTTCTGAAAATGGAAATAATCTAGGGATGGTATACATAAGTCTATGCTTATCAGTTCATGTCCCAACAGAACTCTGGCAGTTACATTTTAGTAGACAAATGGGAGGAGCATGACAGCAGGTCTTCACTTTGTAGATGCTCATTATAGTCCACACTTTGTATTTCCCTGAGGCAGGACTTAGTACCAAATCTGCTACGATTACTAATTTTGTGCATTAAGCTGAATGAATCATAGGGTGTCCAGATACGTACTTAACACTAGTTTTTGGACATGCAGCTATGGGCGTTTCTGAAGGAAGCTTGGAAATGAATGAGCAACCTGTAGAAAGCAAATATCCCTTTTCACTATGAACGGACAATACATCATCCTTGAGTGCATAAATATGAGAAAAGGTTGGGGACAGAAAAATTACTTTCTCTGCTTATTTGTATGCCTGAGAGACTAATGTTCTCCTGCCGTCAAGTGGGACTTTCACCATTGGCTATCTAGTTCCCAAGCTTTCAGACTTGGACTACAATTTATACTGCTTATTCTAATACTCACAGTCGTGGGACTGTATCATCACATTTCCCAGGGCTTCTGGATGTAGATAGCAATCATAACTTTTCTCTCTTTTCACGATTGTATGAAATGATTTCATTTAGTGTCTTTCCCCTTCCCTCCCTTCTCTCTTCCCTTGTCCTCCTTTCTTCTCTCTT
>JABTXL010000003.1:10007069-10017757 GCA_025134845.1 Neodon shergylaensis | reverse complement strand
CCCCTTCCCTCCCTTCTCTCTTCCCTTGTCCTCCTTTCTTCTCTCTTTTCCCCATCCCTTTCCCCCTTCCCTGCCACCCTCCCCTGTTCTTCTCTCTTTTTCTCTGATGTGTGTGTTTGTTCTGTAGTGTGTCTTCTATAGCTTCTATGTTTCTAGAAAATTCTACTATAACTTCAAATAAAGTTGAAAAATATAATCTGTCTCTCTCTATATATATAATCTATCTAGTATGGTATATTTATATATAAATATACATACACACATATATACTTAAATATGTATATACATAAATATACATACACACATATATACTTAAATATGTGTGTATATATATATATATATATATATATAACACTTGATTTCTAAAAGTACTTTGTGTGTATTTGTTTATATGAGTGTGGGCACATGTATGTCACCATGTGTTTATGGGAGCCCTCAGAGGAAATCCTTGGGTGTCTTTGCCTTGCACTTTATTTGAAAAGGTTC
The DNA here is from genome assembly GCA_025134845.1 of Neodon shergylaensis. Taxonomy (NCBI): domain Eukaryota; kingdom Metazoa; phylum Chordata; class Mammalia; order Rodentia; family Cricetidae; genus Neodon; species Neodon shergylaensis. Next base: position 10,017,271 of record JABTXL010000003.1, on the reverse strand, counting down.
TTTATCTGTCACCATCCCCTGTCTGTCGGTCTGTCTATTGGTCTGCCTGTTTGTCTTTACTGTTTGCTGCAGCATGCATCAAGCTAGCTGTTCTGTGATATGTGAGCTTCCATGAAGTCTCCACTTCTAAGCCTCAAGTAGAAGCTGGGGTTACAGATTTGAACTACCATTCATGCTTTTGAGTGGGTTCAGGGGTTATGAACTTAGGTCTTCATGCTTAAATTATAAGCAGTTTATCCACTAAGCCATGTTCCCAGCTCTAGAAAATGTTTAAAGAGAATCTAAAAAAAAACAAACTATTGTATAAAATGTAGAGTGTATAAGGTAGGTTTAGGCTTCTTTGCTACTTGAATGTAATCAAGAATTTCAATGGAATTAGTCTAAAGGATCAGTTCGTAGTTTGGTTGCATCTTTATAGCACAATTAGTCTTTGACTTGGAGTAATCTGAACAAGAGTGACTAGATCCAGTGAATTAGCACTATGTGGAATAAAATGGAATTATAGGTTAAGTATCCTTACTTTGAAAATCCCCAAACTGAAATGATTTTGCCAAATATCATGCAGAACATGAAAAATTTCACACTATGAAACTTTATTTCATCCATTAAGTTACTGATATATCTCTACCAAATAAAAAATTGTAAATAAATACAAATATTCATGCTAAGAAAGCAGGTAATGGAAGAAAACCCAGACTAAATCAGTTTCTGATTTCTAATGGAAGAGATTGATTATATAATCAATTTAATTGTACATAAATGGACCTTTTGGAAGTAAAAATATACTTAATCGAAACATATTTTTTCTTGATTTTTAATATGTGAGTGGGAACAAGAACTTCAGTTTGAAGTAAAATTATATATACATAATTCTTTGGAGGTAACAGGTTTTTAAGTACTTGAATTAAAGCATTGATTTTTATGCAAATGCACACATATCATACCACCTACATAATAGCACATATTCTAAATATTTAGTTAAAACTTGGACATTTCCTATTTGGAGGGCATATACTGCTCAGCAATTGATTCTATCTTGGGCTGGATCATGCTTGGTAGGAGGAGGTCTCTCTAGGATGACTTCTCCTTCAAAGAGTCTAGCTGTGACCTCTTCAGTGTCAAGTTAGAGAAGACTATTTGATGCCAAGATGGCAGTTTCTTCTAGTTTTTGTAAGGCTTTTTGCTCCTGTGACTTTATGCCTTGAATTACCTGACAGTTTGTCTAAATGTTGGCGTAAGATGGAAGTATTTTGTCCAAGGTGACACGAAGTGTTATGGCCTCTCTGATTAGTGTGACACCTTCTCACATTCAGGACCACTGGCTGTCATATGTGCCACTGAAGGTGCAGATTTCCTATGACTGCCATTTAAGTGATATCAGAAAATTCAAACATTTGCAAGCTGTGCAGAGAATGACCCCGTATACTCTTGTCTTTTTAGGAACTCTAGGTATCCTTTTAGGTAAAAGACACAGCATATGGATTTCAATATGGGCCTGAAAGTTTCAAATGTATTATTATCCTTTAAGTACATAAATTTAAACTCCTGTTCCTAGTCTAATCTTATCTCAATAGCTTTCCACTTGTCTGGCAGATACATCTTAGAATCGGTTGCTGACTACAACCTGCTCCAAATGACTACAAACTTTAGATGTGCTAAAAGCTGATGTGGATCAGTTCATCTGATGTAAATGCCCCTTGTCTCCTCAACAGAGTCTGCGAACCAGATGCGTCTGATGCGTACCCCATTGCCTGAATTTCCTCCTTACCTTTGGCTAGCCTCTCAGCCTGCTTATGCTCTGATAACAATACCCCAATGTCTGCTTGAAGTAGTTACAAAAAAGAACATATTGTCCCATGTTCCTTGCCCAGAATAGGTTGAAATGCCGAGACAAGGGGGGAACTCCCTGGCATAGGGGACAAAAAGAAGTAGGCCCAGAGTTATCAATTAATAGATTTATTAACTAAAATGCTTCTACAATAAGAAGACATTTTGCTTCTTTATTCAGAACCAAAGGGAACGTTCAGGACTATAATTACAATTTGATTGCGCTAAATAGATTAGAGCTACTGTCAGCGCTCTTGTGAAGGGGTAAATGTAGGACTCAGCGGTGATAAGCTCAATAGAGGCCTGAGTCTCAGCAGTTTACCCTAAGGCAACACCTGGTTCCAAGAAGGACCACAAGCTGAGACTACCCACCCAGGAACAGACCATCCAAAGGAAATTTGTAACATTCCAACCATTGTAGACAGGATCAGCTGCCAGCACACACCCATTGCTTTTCACCAGGACACCCATAGACAAATGTCAGCCAATCAGGGGCCCTGAACGTTAGAAATCCCTCACCCCTACCTTTGCTACTATAAAAACCTAACCCTAACTGAGCTCAGGACTCTCTGATCACTCCAATACTTTGAACACATGGAGAGTCCAAGTTTGCAAACTTGTGTAAGAATAAAGGCTCTTTGCTTTTACAAAAAAAAAAAAATAGACACAGACACAGCAGAATTTTAAATAAAGCAGCATAGATTAGACTAAACCACCTGTTTCTAATAATTCAGATGGCTAAAATCCTGTCCGTTCTAGATATATCCCTGTCTTGTTGCAAATGCTAGGTTATCTGCAGAGGGACACCCAAGAACTAACACATTCCAAGGACATAAAACATGAACCGTATTTCAAATATTGATACACTCTTTTTTCCTCCTAAGGTTTACAGAATACCTTCAGCATACTCACCACAGTGTGGCATAGTTTAAAAATTTCTCTCATTGTTAAGTTAAATTTCAAGCCAGAGTTTCATGTGTAGAGAAGATAGACTCATACATGTCTGTTTTTCTCTGGGTAAGTTTTTTTTCCCCAGATGCCACGTGAGTATCCAACCCACAGTGCTGAATAACTGTATGAGGGATGAACAAGTCAACAAAATAAATGAGTCCAAACTTGGAGGTAAAATATTACATGATGGTTAAAAAAAAAGTATAGTACTTTGGGTGATATTAGCACATGTAATTGTTTAATTGCTGCTGTATTATTCTTTCATAGCCATGGTCCAACTCCAGACTGGGCAAATTTCCACCCACTATTAAGTTCTCCTGATTAATTTAGGTTCAGAGCTCTCCCTTGTCCTCTTTTCACAAAGCTATAGATTTTCTAAAGGCATGTAAATGCACCCAGGATGGCTCATTCTGTCATCAATTCCCCAACTAGAGATTCAGTGATCATTAACTAATTGTCTCTGTGCTATATTGACAAGTTGGCCACCTTCTTCCTAATTTTTGCTGACATGGTTGGAGGCTCCCAAGTATGGGCTCACCTTAGGCTGCTCACTCGAGAACCACAGGTGGGATGACCATCGATCACACTGGCCTCTGTGTCCAGGACGTGCTCACCACTGTTCCAAGTGATTTGTTTAATGAGGCATCATTAATTGACAACGAGCAGGGAGATGGAGAAATTACTTTACTGAAAATACAGTTTTACTAAAATGGACTAGAGACTCAGGAAAAAGCATGAGGACAGATGAGCTATGAAGGGGGTTAAAGACACTGAGGTAAGTGAGAATCTGAATAAGTCTCACAGTTCTAGTCTCCTATGGAGCAGATCTGAGAAGTATACACAATACACCACTAAGTTTACATGGATGGTCAGTAGTAGTGTCTTAAGGACGTTAGTTTATTTTCTTAAGAAATTAGCTAGTGCATGATAAGGCTGTCAACATTGAGATGAGGGCAGAGACTGACATCAAAATGTAAGTGCAATAATATTGGGTAAAATCTTGTTTGCTTTATGGTTGATGTGGGAGAACCCAGCTCACTTTGTGACTGACTGTGGGCTGATAGCCCTGGATGCGATAAGAATCTGGGTTGAGCTAGCCAGTAACCAGCACCCCTCCATGGCTCCTGATTCAGTTCTTCCTCTGACTTTTCATGGTAAAGGACTGTTGCCTGGAAATGTAAGATAATGCAGAGGCTGGCGGATCTCTGTGAGTTCGAGACCAGCCTGGTCTACAGAGTGAGTTCCAGGACAGGCTCCAAAACCACAGAGAAACCCTGTCTCGAAAAAAAAAAGATAATGCTTACATTCCTTCCCATGCTGATTTTAGTCATAGTGCTGATCACAGCTGAAGAAACTCTAAGACACATAGGGATAAGACAAACCTGTTAGAAGTTAGTGGGGTTTATTTTTGTTAGTATTGAATATAAAGGGAAATTTGCTCATATATGAGAGTGCTTTATTTTCCTTAACCATGAAAATAACATCATCCATGAACAGCCATAGAGATGTGCAGGAATATTTCCCTTCTCCTCTCTGTTTCTTCTCTTCCCTTGTTGTCTTTCTTTTCTTCTCCATGTCCATGTCTTCTTGCTCTTTTCCTCATTTCCTCAATCATGCCCCTCTCCCCTATACCTTGCTGTCATTCTCTCTCCCAGTTTATTTTTGGATGTCCTAGGTTCTTATGGATGTTACTCAGTTACTCCATGATGAGCCATATTCCCAGCCACATCAAGTTTAGGCAACTCCTACTGGAACTAACATCTCAAGTAGTTAGTTATTCAATATATAGCATAGTCTGGCTATTATTTACTTAAGTGTGCTATGCTAATTAAGGAGATAAGACACTAAATCAACATCTACCTGCTAATAAATATGTTTAAATTGTGTTATAGCTGTCAAATAGCACTTTGTATATATGTACTCATGTGATCATAAAATTTCTAGGCATGTTTAGTAAGTAATTTCCATTCAGTCTCTCTGTCTCTGTCTCTCTGTCTCTTCTGTCTCCCAGTCTCCAAATGTCCAAAGTTGAACTTGAATTCAGGAACTTCTTGCTTCTGCCCCTTGAACGTTAGCATTAAAAGCATTTACCAAAGTTCCTAGTTCTTTTCTTTTACAGGGGGTGTTGAGACAGTTTTGTACAGAAAGTCTGACCTTTAATTCAGTATGTATCTAAAGGTGACCATGAATTCCCATCTTTTAAACTGTGTCTCCTTATTACTAGTGTTATTAGTGTGTTCTTCTATACACAACTTTTGGCTCTTAACTTTTAATACATCTTGAGAAATTCACTAAGCAGATGCATTCTCAGAAGTGTGATTTTAGTCATTTTTAGAAAATGTGTTTGCCCCCGATAGATGTCAAGTGCATCAACGCTAAAGTTTACATGACCGTGCAGACTCTTTTGAGTGGAGGTTTTCTGATGAAAACAGATGTTGCTTAGGTACTTATCAAGAGATATATATAGTCTTAAAGTTGCTCTGTTCTGCGGTAAAATTTAACCAAATGGAATCTCTTTAGTATCTGCTCCTTGTGGTATGGTGTTGTACTCTCTACAGTGTAGCATCCAGTAATGAATAGAAATTGAACTTTTGAATGCTGTCTTCTCAGAAAGCTCATAATTTTAAGATAACCAACTGACACTGGTTTACCCAGCCCTGCTCTGTTTTACTATTAAGTATTCCATATCCCACACAACTTCGAGTTCAAGCAAACCAAGGATATTAAATATCTCATAGCCCAGTTACAGGTTTTATTATCAATTTCACCTGTCATCTTTTTATCTTCTGTCTTTCTACCATCCATCTAATCTTTTATGGTGCATAGTAATGATTGAATGAATACTTGTGAAAATTTTTATATTTTAATGAAATTCATTTTAATGAGGGGCTAGAGAGATTACTCAGTGACTCAGAGCATTGGTTCCTCTTGCAGAGGACCCAGGCTTGGTTCCCATCACCTATATGCTGTCATATAACTCTCTGTAACTCCAGGCCTCCACATTTACCAAACACAACCATGGTACAGATGCATACAAGCAGTTGAAACACTTGTACACATAAAATAAATAAGTCCTTACAAAATTAGTTTAATAGAGGTACAGAAACAACATTTGAATGATATCCAGGTTGTTTTTCGGAAAAAAAGAAACTGTAAAAGCTGTCCTTGAAATCAGAGTTCAGAGTTGGTACTGGGTGGGGGTGGCTAGGTTTCAGAGTGCTTGGTGTGGGACAGGGCTGCTATTCACCCGCCCCCAGAACCCTGTAGATGGAGCCCTCTGCCAATCTGTAAGGTCTCTCCTCACAGACTGAGTTCCTTTGGGCTGATTATGATTGATTATGGTACTTTCTTCATTACTTTAAACCTAATCAGTGCTTAGAATAATTTGAGTAATGATTGCTCATTATTGGCAATTGTGAAGTTTAAGTCTTTCCCTATTTTGCTTTACGGGGCAGCCAGTTGCGAAACATGAGTAAGTATTGTAGATCACATACATTTTCAAAACAAGAGTGAGAATAAATGGCTCACCTAGTAGTGATAGACAGGAAGCTATAGAGATTTTACAGAAGTTATATTACATATCTTTTGGCAGGAAAGAATGGTAGTTCCCACTAGATCAAATGTGATAATCAAAGATAGTGCTTACTGGATTTGAAAGCCATTCAGCCTTTTACTGAAATCCCAAGTTCAATAAATCATGCTATTTCATATCATATTGTTATTCCACTCTGTCTTATAAATGAAGATCTATGATTCCCCAACCAATTTTGCTATTGTTTCAAAACATAATTAATGATGCTAACATAAAAACCAATGCTGTTTTATCTTACAACTTATTAGACAGTGCAGATTTAAGGTGTTTCCAAGATTCTTCAGTTAAATCAGGTTTAATAGTAGGTTTGCCTGTATGGATTGATTGATTCACAGCTTTCAAGGTAGTTACACTAGAGAAACATTGCAGGCTGTTCAGCAAATAAAGAATTTACAAAGTTATTAGATAATACCAACAGGTTTATTAAGTTAAGTTATGCTATTTGACTAGCCTTGAATTCAGCGTAGGTATGCAATACTCAATCTAGAATTGCAGTGTGTGTGTGTGTGAGAGAGAGAGAGAGAGAGAGAGAGAGAGAGAGAGAGAGAGAGAGAAAGAGAGAGAAAGAACGCACCCATGGTGGCTGTGTATATACAGTGAGGATATTCTGAAAGTTCTAATGTCTTTTAACATTTTAAGCCACCATGAAAAGTGCAATTATCCCTTATAAAAAGTTCAGAATCAGTATTTCACATTAAAATTATTTCAGTTTTGCCTCAATAAGATCTTACCTTCGGGACACAGACAGTAAAATTTGCCTTGACAATAGACTGTGGAGTTTGAAATTGGGTCTACGAGACCCCTTCCAGCAATGACCTTCAAGACGCAACCCATTCTGGGCACTGGGGTTTTTACTTTGTGCTATAAGGTATCTATTTGGGGCATGGCTACTCCATTATAGTTCATTTACATTTCTTCCATATTTGTATGTACTTTGGGAAACTTCTACACTATTAAGTTCATTATGGCTTTACAAAAGGCCTTTAGTGTTAGTTGCCCCCTTCCTGTATTTTGCTTTGATCTCCAGCCCTAATTTTATCCTCCTATTTTAGTTTTCCCTGCATCTCTTTATAAGGCTCTATCACTCCTTCCTTAGAAGTTACTCTCCTCCCCACTTGTTCCTTGCTAGTTACCTAACTTCTGTGGTTGTTGGAATCGAAACACATACATATAAAGCTTATATCCACATATAAAGATGAAGCAATATTTGCCTTTTTGGATCTAGTTTATTATGTTTCTTAGGATTATTGTTTCTAAGTCTCTCAAGTTTACCTGCAAATATCATAGTTTTATTTTCAGATTTTGTAGTACTGAGCTCTAAATGGGATGGTTCTTGTTGTTTAACGAAACTCTCTCTTCAAGTCCCAGGAGTCTATGGGCAAGAGGAGGCAGAAAGGTTGTAAGAGAAAGAGGTGGTGAATGATTCCTAAGAAATAGCATCATCTAGACACAGCAAGACTGATACACATATGAGCTCACAGAGACTGTGACAACATTCACAAGACTTGTACAGGTTCAAACAGAATCCCAGCACTGAGAAGGACACCCAAATCTTACCCCGAATCAAGAAGCTATTTGTAATTGATAACATCTGTGTAATGGAAAACCTGTTTACTGTAAGGGAGTATCACTGGGTCTATCAACAACTCTTCAAGGCAGGTTTTAAGCCTAAGAGAAGTTGGCCAATATAAAACAGAATTCTATGTTTGTCTGTCTGTCTCCATCCCTCCTTTTCTCCCTCTCTCCCCGCCATATGTGGATGTGTGTGTACACCTTTTCTTTTGTTTTTAATTTTTATTGAAAATGTATTTGTTTCAAACAGTATAGTCTGATCAAGGTTTTTCCTCCCCCAGCTATTCTCAAATCTATTATACCCACCCCCCCCATCTAACCAAATCCACAGCCTTTCTTTCTCATGCTCATTAGAAAACTGACAGGCAACTAAAAACAAAACAAACACACAAACAGAAAAAAAATCTGCCAAAGAAAAAGCACAAGGAATACATGCAGACACAGAGACACACACAGTCACACACAGAGAAACCCCATATAATCAAAAATAAGAAACTACAATATGCTTAAAAAAATAATAAGGGCCAGCAAAGAATTATGAGGTCTGCTTTTCCTCTCAGCACTATGACCCTCTGAGGGTCCTGTACATGCTTCCAGAGTCTCTGTGGGTTCAATTCTAAATCAGCCCTGTTGCATCTAGAAGGTCTCGCTTTCTTGACGTCTTCTATCCACATAGGCTTCTTGCCATCTTTCCACCTCCCCTTCCCCAAAGTTTCCTGAGTCCTAAGTGAAGGCATTTGATGGAGATATACCATTAGGGGTGATGTTCCAGGGTCTCTCACTCCCTATGCATTATCTACTATGAGTCTCTGTATTTGTTCCCATCTATTGCGGAAGGAAGCATCTATGATGATGGTTGAGCAAGCCAGAGGTCTATGAGTATATCAGAGTGTTTTTGGAAGTCAGTTTCGCCGAACAGCAGCGTTTGTTTTTCCCTGGGTCTCTGGCCTATCTAGCTTTGGGTTCTTGGCCACCCAGTGTCAGGCATGGGTTCCCTCTCGTGTAATTTTTTTTTTAAATTTAAAGTAAATCAGACAGTGATTGGTTACTCTCACAACTACTGTGCCACTATTGTCTTTCTTCTTTTGTTGTTTAGTTTACCCTTCTTAAAAAGATTGTTTCTCCCTATTTTGGGTTTTCTTTGTTTTTCTTTTTAGAAAGACAAAGCATGATGTTTTGTGGGTAAAAGGGAGTTGGGGAAGGAGAAATATGATGAAAACATATTTTATGGAACTTTGTAGCAGACTGTGTACTGAAGCATTCTTGTCCTTCTGCACACATTTTCAGGGGATCACAGAGACAGATATTCTAAGTCTTCTTTTACTTCTCCATTTCTTTGTCTTAGCTGCTCACACCTATAGGCACTCTTTGGGAATCAGGGAAACAGGTAGATGATTCTCATTAACCCTCCTCTCTTCCAATTCCTGTTCCCTGTCAGACTACTGCTGTGGCTGCTCCATCTCTGCTCCCAGTTTCCAGGCTCCTATGCATATCTACTGGCACACCCAGTTTTCCTCCCTCTTATGGCCCCTCACAGCACCCCCTCTTCTAATCTATTCACATACCTTCGTGTCAGTTCCAAATGCCTGGAAACATGTTCTACCAGGAATCTCCGGTGGCCACACCTGGACAGATGTCAAGCAGGAAGCCTACAGTCCACACACCCTTCTAAATACTAGAGAGGACAACAGAAACCAAAGAACATGACACCCACCCAGCAAACACAAGGCCAGATGTCAGCACCTAGATTTATCATCTCAAACCTAGATACCTAGCAGCCAGTTTAAGAGCACAATCATTAATAATCAGGATAATATGTCTTCATTAGAGTCCAGCAATCCTACTATCTAAAGCAGTCCCTGGGAAATGCAAGAGAACTGAAGACAAGACAAGGACTTCAAAATGATCACTATGAATATGCGTAAAGACCTTAAAGAGAATATGGATCAATATATTAATAAAATCACAACCAGAGAGTGAAATGAAGAAAACCATTCAAAACACAAAAGTGGAAATGGAAGCAATAAAGAAAACCTAAACTGAGGAACACCTGGCAATGAAATTCTGTGGACTAATCCTCTTGGACACTGTAAAGATTTGTCACTCAAATTGGTGTAATAAAATGCTGATTATGCTGAATGGCCAGTAGCCAGGCAGGAAACACAGGGACACAAGCCATACTGAATAGACTCACCAAGTTGTATTATACATTTATGCATTTATATATATATATATATATATATATATATATATATATATA
>JABTXL010000003.1:9943548-10007059 GCA_025134845.1 Neodon shergylaensis | reverse complement strand
TATATATATATATATATATATATATATATATATATATATAACAAAAATAATCAAAAGAGGCTATCAAGTTGAGAGGGAATGAGGGCATTATGGGAAGGTTGAAAGAGACATGGGACAGTTGAAGGGTGGAACAGGGAAGGGGAAGTAAAGTGTTTGCATCTTAATTAAAAAGTTTTGTAAAACTATTTAAAAAATTTAAAATACATATATTAAACAAATGGTTTGAAAACAATTTAGTCCCTGTTTATACTTTCTAAAGGAGACTCACTTTGCATATCAATGCAGAACTTGACTTTACTAAAACAAAAATAGAGATATTACAACTGAAAGAGAAAATTATCACTCCAGTAGTTCACCATGCCTGTGAGAGGATATCTGAGGTCATGAATACTGTAGTTTTTCTTTATATGCATAATGTTATTGCTTTTTCCCTCTAAGTATTGCACTTGTACTCTAAGTAATGGCTTGTACATCCTGACAGAACATAAGTCATGAAACAGAGGACTTAAACAATGAGAAGCCAACGGAACATTAACTGTACCCTCACAGGATAGATTTCCTTCTCATGTGCCCCTAGGGTGCTTTCAAGAGCAGATCACATATTGGGCTCCAAGTTACATCTTGACAGAATTACAACATAAACATCACATAAATTATCCTCTCAAAATGTAGTGAAATGAAATCAGAATTCGATATTATAAACATACTGGGAAGTCTTTTAAAATTATAAAATTTGAAGAACATGTTCCGGAACAGTTAACGGATAACAATAAATAACAATATAAACTAGAATATACTTGAAGATGAATAAGAATGAAAACACAACTACCGAAGAAGTTGGGATGTAGCCAAAAGCAGTGCTCAGAGGGACAAATAAGAGCTGTAAATATTTAAATTAAAAGACAGGAAGTATCTTTAGATGACAACTTAATTTTGTATATTGATCAATTATAAAATAAATCAAGCCAGTCCCAAAGAAGTTGAAAGAAAGGACACAAATAATAAAAATCACCCGTACTCAAAATAAACAATGAATGAAAATGGATTAATATAAATTATTGCATGACTACTGATAAAAGAAATCAGCATAATCATTGGGGTTTATGTGCAAAAAGTACCTGACAAGAAAGGACATAGAAGAAGTTAGAGCAGGAGTCATGTATATACAGCCCTCACGTATGAAGTTCTCAAGAAATAGTAAATAAAAAATTACCAAAACTGAAAATACGTTTCACACTGAAAAATGTTCAACAAACAAGAGATAGAAGAAAAACACCCAAACATAATTATATTTACAAATGAAAAATGGCAAGGAAAACACATACAAAACATACACAGGCATTCAAAGCATGCATATTAGAAAAAAGAATTAATAATCATGTATTAATCAGAGATGATATGATCTCACGTGTGAACATTCCTAAAGACTATACTGATCAGTTGTGGTGGTACATGCTGGTAGGATTTGCTGAAGGAGGCAGAGGCAGGAGGATCACTAGCTGTGGGCCAGCTTAGACTGCACATTATGCAGGCAGTGGTGGTAAACATTTAATCCAAGTTCTTGGGAGACTGAGGCAGGTAGATCTCTGAGTTCAAGTCCAGCCTGGTTTGCAGAGTTAGTTCTAGGACAGACAGCCAGGGCTACACAGAGAAACCCTGTTTTGACAAACAAAACCAAAATACAAACAATTTTTTTAAAGCAACAAAAAAGACTCTACAGGAAATATTCTTAAAAGTAGTAAGTATATTTTGCGAAGCAGTAAAAAGTTAATACAAAGACAACATAGAAAATTTCACTTGCATTGTTACATGCTAATAAATTATATGATAAGAAATGATAAAACAATAATATTAAAATTATTTAAAAATCAAGAATGGTTATCATTTCTTATGTTCTTCTCTTGACTCTTTTTCATGTTTATTTTTGTCATGTTCCTATCTGTTATTGATTTATCTTATTTCACTTTATTTTATTAAATTCCTTAGATACCTGTTTGCTTCCTAATGATATAGAAAAAGAATCTGGATTGGGATGGGAGGTGAGGAAGAAAGAAATTGAGAGGAATAGGATGAGAGGAAACCATAACCAGAATATATTATATGAGAAAAGTCTATTTTCAATAAAAGATAACAAGGATCAATTATGGGCCTACACAATGCCTCAGGAGGTAAATGCATGTACCACTAAGTTTGATGATATGAGTTCAATGTGTGGAAGCCACATGATGGTAGGGAATAGCTGACTCCTGTAACTTGTCATCTGATGACCACATATGTGGTGGCACACATGTACATGTGCACATGTGCATGCACACATAATAAATAAGTCAAAACCTGAAGAATGTAACCAAAAAATAAGTTTTGTTAGGATCGAGGTCTAAATGTCTCCTAGAGGCCATGTGTTGGAAGCTTGGTGTTACTACTTATTATAGGATTCTTTTAAAGACTGCATCCTCCAGTGGGTGTGGCACAGAAGTTAAAAAAACTGCAGTCCCTCTTCTTTTATGGTTTCCTGGTCACTATAAAGTGAGCTGCTTTGCTCTGTCATCTACTCTTTGCCATGATGTTCTGCTTCACAGTGACTGGGTGGTGTGAATGTGGATGGAAACCTCTGAAATCATACTCCCTTTCCTCTTGATAATTTGATTCATATACTTTGTGACAGAAACTGAAAGCTGAGTAACACAGATCTCATAGTGGAAACCACAAAAGCATTGGTGACAGACATTCGAGAAGATAAAATTAAATGAAAACACATTTCATGCTCACTGGCTAGGAGTTTTAATATGTAAATATTACCCAAATTGGACCACACAGACTCAATGCCAAGCTGATCAAAATTCCAAATGATTATTATTCCTTGCAGAATTAGGAAAAAAAAATATGTAGTCTCAAGAAATTTTGAATAGCCAGAACAATCTTTGAGAAGAACAGGAAATCTGATGGATTAATTCTCCCAAACTTCAGAATTACAGTAGCACAAATACAAAAGCCCCAGTGATCCCATTGGTATGGTGACGTGTTAATAGTATGAATACAGAGAAACAGAATTCAATGGAAGCCCAGAAATAATCCTCCCCACATTTGATAAAATAACGCTAGATAAGGGCTATGAAACTACCCGATGAAGAAGAAGAATAGATGGCAAATGATAATCAAGGAACTGGACAGCTGCATACAGATGCTGGGGATTGCACCCATAGATGCCGGATCAAAATCTGTTAAAGTATCTACATGAGACCAAATGCCATAAAACATTCAATAAGCAGCTTTAGAGATGGCTTGCTGGTTATGAGCATTTGCTGCTCTTCCAGAGAAAGTTCCCAGCATGCATATCAACTTTAACTGCAGCTGCAGGCTCCCTAACCAATCTTCTGGAGTCTATGTGTGCCTACACACACACGCGCGTGCATACACACACACACACACACACACACTCTTAAAAACAATAAATAAATAAATCTTTAAATTCTTATGGACTGACTGATAGCACTCCTGCAGATATGGTGAATGTTTTTGAAACCTGGCAGACTGTCTGCAACAAATGTCACATGTACCAGTGCTATAAAGTGACACAGTATGTGAAGGGCAAGTATTCTCCCCCCCCCCGCCCCAAGGAAAAAGTGTTCTGACAAGAAGCTGGGTAGCCACAGTGGGCAGCCTAAGCCAACCCCCTAAAAAAATCAAAAGCCTCAAAAGAGATTGTGCTGAGGCTTGAATGTATTGAGATGAATTGAGACCTAAGAGAACACTGACTATTAAGAGATGCAAGCATTTTGACCTGGGAGGATAGCAGAAAAGCAAAGGTATGAATCTGATGGAGGTAACCAATCACTTTCTGGTTTTATTTTAGGCCCCCCTCTCTTGGAGGAAACACTTGTCTCCTCCTGTCATTTGGCAAAGAACCTGTGGTTGAAATTTCTATTGCTATTATTTTTCTAATTGAACATATTTTCACACTGCCCTCTAAATTTGTATGTTTATATCTGTAGATAAGGGTGGCTCTCAAACCACTTCACAGAAGTTTCTTTGTTCAGTAGACAGCCTTCAGTGCAGAAATCTTCAACTGATCAATGGGTGAGAACCAGTGTATAGTGCTCAGTCATGAACAGGGCTTCTATATCACAGTCCTTACTCCAAAGGTTAAGGAACATCATAGAAGAAGGCAATGAAATACCGCTAGAGCTGGAGGTCTGCAAGAACAAGAGAAGACAGTGTCTTCTAGACATGACAACAACCATGTATTCCTGGACTCACCGAGACGGCAGCTACCATGCATGACCCACACCAGGACTTGAGGAGATATCTCGATGCATGCTATAAGAGCATGAAGGCCCACATTTGGATCTCCAGGACTGTGCAAGTTGGGCATAGCATTCTTTGTCTGTAGCCCCAACTCATGAGGATAGTCCCAGGCAGCTCCCAGAACATGCTGTTTATCTAGCCTAGACAAAAAGCAAACTTCAGGCTCTGCATCTGAAAAAAAAAAAAAGATAGGTTATGGTTTTTTTTTTCAAAGTTTTAATTTGAATTCTTTTGTTGAAATAAGGTCTGTATAAACATCCAATGATTAATAATTGCTATCAGCCATTAAAATTGCCTTAGAAGTTTTATGTTGGTGGTGGTACCAGGATAGTGGGATATAACTGTCTCAGATACGACCATATTTTAGGAAAAATTGTAGAAGGACTTTGGGACTTTGGGATGGACGAACCATTTATTATTAAGAGGCCAGTACCAGATTCTGTTGGAGCTTTGAAGATAAGAGTGTTGAGAACAATGCAGATGAAGAGGTCTGGCTTGTGACATTTCAGAGGGATATTTAAGTGCCCCTTAAAAATAACTGGGCAATGGGGTTCACATCTTTAATCCTAGCACTTGAAAAACAGAGGCAGGCAAGTATCTTAGTTCAAGGCAGCCTGGTCTACAGAGTAAGTTCCAGGATAGTCAGGGCTCCGCAAAGAGACCCTGTCTTGAGAAAACAAAACAGAGTTCCTTAATGACTCTGCCAGGGACAGGTGTTATTTTGAATGAGGAATCTGTAGTTCTGAATGGTTGGGGCTGAAGAAACAGCTGTGATTAACAAGAGACCAGAACCTCTGAAACAAAACCTTTGCTTTACCTGGACAATTGACACTGGTTAGCTGGAGTAAGGAGATCAGACGTGATTAAGAAGAGACCAGCACTATTGAGGGGAATTCTGGGTAGTGTTTCCTCAGAGTCAGCGCATGCAGGCTGTGTTCAGAGGTGGCCTATGTTGTATTTTCTACTGGTAGCCAAACTTGGTCCTGTATAAGTCTCCCAAGAGATACTGGCTTTGAAAGCAAGGAGGGGTCATAGAGAGCAGTTGAGGTTTGGCACTGTGAGGGACCAGAAGAGGTCACTGGGACACCAGGATTGAAGGGGCCATGAAGAAAACTTGAGGTTTTGTACCATGAAGAGAACCTATTGATACTCTTGGTACCAATAGCTGTACTATCGGTGAAAGTACAGCTGAGTTTTAGTAGAAGACCCCAACATTTTGGAGATGCCAGGATTGTGGAGCACCTACCAAGGACAGCAACAAGTATGGCGTGGAGCAGAACCTAGCATAGGAGATAACTATGTGTGTACAGAACCAGAGGGTAGAGCCTGAGAAATGACCCAAGCTCTTTGGAGGAGCCTAGACTATTGGGAGGATACCATAGACATTGGATACCAAGGTTTTTATTTAATATTGTGACTGTTTCCTGGCTCTTTTCCCTTGAAGTGAGAGAGTATTTGGTTTACTTTTGATTTTAAAGGAGCCCACTGTTAAAAAACTAAATTGTCAATGATAATTTAGGTTTAAAAAGAGACTTTTGAGTTTGAAAGAGACAAATTTTAAAGCCCTTAAATTTGTAAAAATGTGGGACTTCTTAAAGTTTTTAAATGTTTTATATTGTAATGTAGATGTGAATATGTGATCTTGAAGATGATCAATAAAGGAAAGGCACTGTTAAACCTATTTAACAGTGATAGGTCTGTGTCAGATGTTGGCAAGCTGTCAAATGTCGTGGATAGTTTTATATCAACTTGATACAAGCTAGAGTCATCTGAAAGAAAGGGACAAAAATTGAGAAAATACCCCTTTAAGATCAAGCTGCTTGGCATTTTTAAAATTAATGATTCATGTGGGAGGGCTCATCCCATTGTGGGTGGTACTGTCCCTGTCCTTCGATCCTGAGTTCTCTAAGAAATTAGGCTGAACAGGCCATAAAGAGTAAGTCAGTAAGCAGCACTCCTCCAGGACTTCTTTATCAGTTCCTGCCTTGTGTGAGTTCCTGCCCAGACTTCCTTCAATGACAGACTGTGATGTAGAAGTGAAATCCAGATAAAACCTGTCCCCCTGAGTCACTTTTGGTCACAGTGTTTCATCACAGTAATAGCAACTGTAACTCAGGCAGAAGCTATATAGATAAACATCTATCATTAAGAGAAGAAAAGATATCAGTGATCCTATGCATCATTCTTTATCTTTGGAGATCCTTCTGGAAGTTTCCGTTCACACAGATAGCTCTGATGACTTCTGCTCCAGCAGTCTGGCTACCGTTCCAGGTTGTGCAGTATCATAGAACAGAAGCATCAATTCAAAGGATGACAGAATTCTTTATTCTGAACACCAAAAAAGAAGCTGCTGCAGAATAATCTTTCTGTAAGATGTGTGAACATATGTCACTATGATTGGTTTAATAAACAAACTGACTGGCCAATAGCTGAACAAAGCGCAGCTGGATAAAGTTAGCAGGAAAACCAAACTGAGAATGATGGGATGAGGAGAGCTGGAGTCAGAGAGTCGTCAGACATGAACAGAGAACAAGTTAGACACTCAAAATGGGATAGAGATTAAAAAAAAAATAGGAGCTTTGGGCAGCACATAGATGGATAGAAATGGGTTAAGTCATAAGAACTAGTTAATAACAAGGCTGAGCTATTGGCTGAGTATTTATAAGTGATTTTAAGTCTCCATCTTGGTTGCTTGGGAACAGGTGGTTGGGACAGGAAAACTGCCTGCAATAACTGCCTAGATTCCTCATGCAATTATGAGGGGTTTCGCTTGTGATAAATGTTGTTGGCCTATTATAGTAAGTATGGACATCTCTTGTGTTATATACTAACATCTTCCTACTGAAGATGAATATAAACCCTCTGAGAATCAGTCAAAGTGAGTTTATGTTCATGGCACTTGGGTAATACAAATAGCTCTTGAGCCTCCTCTGTGTTTCAGCTGCCAGACTAGGCTTGTGCTAGCTTTCCTATAACTTAATTTAGGCTTCAAACAGCTAATGCAGGAGCTGAGAAGATGACTCGGTATTCCAAGTATAAAGAACGACCTTCAGATTCCCAACTATCATGTAAAAAGCTGAGTATGGTCTCTGTGACCCATTCTGTAAGTATCACTAGGAGGCTACACATGCTGGGCAGACACAGGCAAATCCCAGATGCACTGGTCAGCCATTCTAGCTGCAATAGAAAGCTTTTTTAGTGAGCTATCTGTCTCAAAAAATACAACATAGAAAGAAGTAGAAGATACTACGACCGGCAATCTGGCCTCAATACACGCTCGAGTGCGCATGTGCACACACATGCACAGCTTTAATATTTATGAAATCTGATTTTGAACTCCTCCAAGACTTTCTTTTCTTGACAGGATAAAGAAAAGTATTCAAAACTATGCATGTGCTGAATTGTTTGCATCCTTTTCATGGTCTCTTTATTAGCATTATTGAAAGAAAGACCTGGGGACACAATGGTGCACTGGACATTAAGCCCTTCTTACCATTGAGCTTCTGGGTGTAGCAATGAGAATCCAAACACTAATTACTTAAACAGCCAAGCCATTAGGCCTCTTTGCACACTCTGAACCACATGGAGGTTCTGGTGAAGTCGAATTCATACACCCCACTTACAATTCTAGAAATGTTCTTCCTCGGGGGTGTAGGACATGTGAGCATCTTTGTGATATAAAAAAATCTTGAGAGCAGAAAACCATGTACTTTCTGAAGACGCACGCTTAAAAGAAATCCCACACTAAGAATTGAGTGTAATCGAGGGTTATTTATTTACAGGTAAACTCACAGATTACAGTCCTCTGCTCGAACAGGAAGCAGCAACCGAATCCTACAGCCGGAAGAGAGGCTGGCATATATAGTATAAGAGGCCACACCCAAGTGGATGGGTAACTTAAAGGCTACTGAGGGTAGGAATTCCTACAGCACCTCCCCCTTTTGTGTAAATAAGAAAGTTCTAAGCCTAATACAAAATTATATACAATAAGAACAAGTATCAGGTATAAAAATTAGGATTACAACTAGCATAAACAATATCAAGCAAGAAACATGTGATAAATGTTTCAATAATATCCTAAGGAGTTTAAGTCTTGTATAATAAATAACTTGGTCAAGTCATGAGAGGAAAGTAACTACAGCTATCTAGTCTTCAACTCCAACGAAGACCCATGAAGGAAAATAATATTGCTTGATAAGCAGGAAGTGCAATATAGTATAAGAGGCCACGCTCAAGTGGGTGGGTAACTCAAAAGCTACTGTCTGCGGGGATTCCTACAGCAGTTTTCATGTTCTCTTGCTGGTGTGAAGATACAGTCACTCCCTCTAAGTTCTGAATCAAGCATCAGTCTACAATGTCTGCAAAGTGGTTGGACGAGAAATACGAGTTAGTGTCAGGTTTTCAGGTATTTAAGAGCAAAGGATTCAAACAAACAGAATTGGTTCAGGAAAATACCACCACCTCTGAATACCTCCAAGTCTATTTTTCTGTCATTTCTTAGCTATTCCAGGTATAAACAGGAATATTTTATTATTTTTATGTTGAATTTGTAATATATTCAAAGTGGTGTTAGTAATTAGTTATGAATGTACCAAGCCTTAATTACATTTTTTTCCTTTTCTCAGAGGAGTAGATTTCTATATTTACTTTTGTGTCACCTTGTCAGTACTTTGTTTCCATAGCTACCACCCAGGGTCCACAATGATGGGGCCATTCTCCAGCACTGAAGTAGGGTTTTCACAAGCAAGGGTTGTGTGAGGATGTTGCACTGGGAAGAAGGCAAACCTTGGACCTAAACTAAAGTAGTAAATTTCAATCAAATTTAGTTTCCCCTTAACGATGGAATCTCTGGTTTGCTTATATTGTTACTCTCTTTGCTTCCATGAAGCGAACATTTTGTACAAATCACAGTCAACATGTAATGCCTTGGATTTCGTGGCATGCAAGATCAATTATTTAATGTGAAATAAGTGAATGTTCTAAACATGGCACAATATATCCACAGCATTACTCTTGCCAGAATGCATATCTAGGTCATCGGAAAGTCTGTTCTCCCCTTTAGTTCTCATGCCCTTCTATCAGTCACCAAATGGATAAATACATATGTAAAATAACCCCTGAAGCACACAGTAAGGTTTGAATTCTTCCTTAAACAAATTGAAATGTTCAAATCGTTTGACATTTGCTTAACCTCCATGGCAATAAACATAAGCTATGGGAAGTAAACTTTTCACCTCAGATGGATTTTAAGGATGGTGAATTATGTGATTTCCAGCACTGTCTTTATCAGTCTTAGTCAAAATGAGTCACTGTGCTTTGCTGTGAAATCAAGGCAATCAGTCCCCAAGAATGCCACAGTATACATGAGTATGTAGCAGATTCCACAGTAGGACTTAACCACTGAGATATCAAATGGCAACAAGACTGCACCATTCAAAATTTGTTTGGATTAGTAATAGAGCAATTCAGTCTTCATCCTTGATTGCAAGCTGATTGACACAGAGATCAGGCCTAAACCTTGAAATATCCAGAAACCAGAAAGCACACAGGCATCCTCCCCAAGAGAACCGAGGTTCTTTTTTTTCCCCCAAACTATTTCCAAATGGTGGACCTCAGTTAACTCTGCTCAGAAATGCAACCCACATTAGCAGGTGGAAGCAGTTTAATACGGCATACCTATTCTGCCAAATGTCAGAATGTGATTTGGAATTGTAAGTGTCACAAATGAAAGTAAACATCACCAAGTAAAGATTAAGATATCAGTCAACAGATGTTTGAATATTTTTTCTTCAGTAGAACTTGTACCTGGAGTAAAATCTCAATTCAGCCACATCACTGACCAAATGGGACAAGTAGGCAAGCACAGCCCCACCCCCCACCCCCAGAGTAGGAGTTTAGGTTCTGTGAGATGTTTATTTAAAATTCAACATCGAAGGATTTTACATTAACACCTGTTAATACACTGAATAGCATGATATTAGCAATATAGGCTTCTCTGGAAGACAGAACAAGGAAGAAGCATCTTTATTAAAGACCCCAGATGATATGTTTAGGGAAATCACAGAAGAATATGTAAGTACAGCATTGTCAAAGATTCCTAAATAGAACATAGAAATTGAACATAATCTTAGCCATTTCCTTTAAGAAGAAAGTTTACCAGTTGGTGGTATTGCATACCTTTAATCCCAGCATTCAAGAGGCAGAGAGAGGCAGATCTCTGTGAGTTCGAAGCCAGTCTGGGCCAGCCTGGCTTACAGAGTGAATTCCAGAATAGCCAAGGCTATACAGAGAAAGCCTGTCTTGAAACACAGAAGGAGAAGGAGGACGCAGAGGAGGAGGAGGAAGAAGAGGAAGAGAAGGAGAAGGAGAAGGAGGAAGAGGAGGAGGAGGAGGAGAAGGGAAAGAAAGTTTGCAGAGTAGGAAGGAAAACACAGAGGTGAGAAGCAAAAAGAGCATCTTTTGCGTGACCTTTGAAAACATGGAATGTGTTAATGTGTTAAGTGGACTTTTCACCACTCTAGTGTGTGTTTTCTCAGCTCTTGAAATGCTAAACTCATTGAATATGGTTCAATTTATGGGGGGGGGGACACACTAACTTAGGGCCCTAAAGGGCAACTCTTCATGCTACCAATCCTCACAGCCTGAGTTCTGTCCCTGTAATGACCATGATGATAGGAGAAAATTGATTCCTTAAAGTTGTCCCCTGCTGTGTACATGTGATCATGGTACATCTTTACATACAACACACACACGAGGAGCAGGCGGGAGTAATACATTTAAGTAAACATAAATAAAACAGTCCAGAAAGTTCTTCAAAACCATACCTTCCAAACCAGACAATTAACAAACAAAATTGTTTATTTAATGATACTTTTCACTCTCGCTATCTTGCCTGAAATCTTCCAGTATTGTTAAAGCTAGCAAGAAGAGATAAAATCTGCAGATAGGCTTAATTTCTCCATATCTGATGACTTCAATCTGTGGTGTCTTCAGCAATGAGGTTTTGCCTCAAAGTTCTGGAGGCTAATCAAGAACATTGGTAGTAGCCTGAAATGTTTGAGGGTCTATGGAACCTCACTGATCAACAACTTGAAAAGAGATAACCCATACATGGCATTGGACATTTTATTGAAGCCTGTGATTTCTGGGAGAGCCAATGCAATGCCTTCACCTCTGAACCCTGTTATTGAGAAATTCTATTTAAACTTCATGTATAGATTTTAGAAAACACCTTCAGTGGTAGGTCTCCAAATGACTTTATCAAAGTTCTTTAATGTTAGTTATCCTTATCTATATTCTCACCTCTACCTTGATCTACCGTCTGAACCCTTTTATAGTTTTCTGCTTCAATATCTGCTCTCTATACCACCTGTGTTATATTACCACTACTACCACTCCCCAGAAATAGCCCCTTAACTTGTTTCCTGACTCCTGTGAATACTTCCATTTAAACACAAATATCTAAAAATTCAAAGCCATCACCCACATGTGAAATAGACCACAAAGAGATGGTGGTGGAAAATAAGGGAAGCAAAATAAGAAGTAGAGGATGATAAAGAGGAGGAGGAGGAAGATGAGGCAGGATAAGAAGAGGAAGGAGAAGCAGGAGGAAGAGAGAGGGGAACTAAAGGTTTCAGAAATATGAACTTATAATCTTTTTGTTGTTGTTGTTGTTGTTTGAGACAGGGTTTCTCTGTAGCTTTGGAGCCTGTCCTGTGTCTTTGAACTAGCTATTGTAGACCAGGCTGGCCTCAAACTCACAGAGATCTGCCTGCCTCTGCCTCTGCCTCTGCTTCCTGAGTGTTGGGATTAAAGGCATGCACCACCACCACCTGGCTTTAAGCTCATAACCTTTAAAGTATTTTCAGGTGAATAAACTCCTCTTGATGTCCTGCGTTCATCAACATCACTAAAGGAAAAGAATGTATAAATGTCATCACGGTCTTCCACAAATCTAATTCAGAACATTTTTTTATCGGTGTCCTACTGTCTTATATAGGTTTTGGTTGCTGTGATGAAACATCAAAAGAAACTTGGGGTAGAATGGTATTTGACTTATAAACCCCAATTACATTTTATCACATATAGAAAGAAGTCAGGGCAAAAGCACTAGGCAGGGACTTAGAAGCATGAACTGCAAGAGAGATCATGGAAGAACCCTGGTTACTTCTCTGCTTTTCACACCTCTCCCAATCTGCTTTCCTATACCACACAGTGGTAGTACTGACCTCAGTGAGCTTGGCCCTCCCTTATCAATCATCAGTCACGAAAAATGCCTCACTCTCTTTCCTACAGGCCAAGAATATGGAGGCATTTTTTTTCAATTGAGATTCCTTCTTCCCAGATAAATGTAGCTTATGTAAAGTTAACACCAACAAAATTGATAAACATCTAAAAACTAGACAGCCCACCTGCCAAGTTATTTCTCTGGTTGGAAAACAAAATATACAAATGAAACAATGAAAGCTTGTGAGTATAGATAAGCAACATATCTATATATACTTTGTTAAAGAAATACAGACTAGATGGCAAAGATCAACAGGGAAACTAGAAACAAATGCTGATGGGGATTTGGGGGCAAAGAGAACCTTCATTCCTGTTTGTGGGGTTATAAACTGGTTCAGAAACTATGGAAATAATTATGGAGAATTCTCAAAAGAATAAAAATAAATCTATCATAAGACTCAGATATACCACTCCTTGGCATTTGTCCCAAAAACTTGACATCATAATCCATAGGTATTTGCTCAGTGAATTTTATTGCTGCTCTATTCACAGTACATAAGAAATGGAAACAGCCTAAATGCCCACTGACTGAAGAAGAGATAATGAAAATATGATACCTATACTATGAGTACTCTTCAATTGTAAACAAAAATGAAATCATGAACATTGCAAATAAATAAATAGAACTAGAAAATATCATATGGAACTGGGTAACTCAGACACAGAAAGGCAAACATTGCCTTTTCCTCTTACTGCAGGCTCCTTGCTCCAAGCCTTCAGATGTGAGTACAAAACCTGTAGCAACTACAGAAACCAGGGGAGTAAAACAGGACCATTGTTGGGAGAGGGGTTTGGAGAACTATAGAGGGTAGATAATAATGGTATGGATAATCTGATGAGGAAAATTGGGGCTTCTTAGTGAATTGGGAGGGAGATAAATACAGAGGAAGTTCTTTGGGTAAAGGGAAATAACACCATACAAGCAATCTGTTAAGGAAAATGGGAAGAAAGTGCCTCCTTAGGGATGGGGAGGGAGTTAAATACAGAAGAAGGAAGAAGGTGGATAAAATAACAATGTGTTTGAAAAATCAAAAGAAAACATTATTAACTATTTACCTTAAAGTCCCTATCAATCATGAAATTCAGTGGCTTGATTGCAACTATAATGTTTACGAACCACATCACCTACTGGGATGACAGAATAAACCTATGGGTGCAGTAGTGGCATGCATACCTTGGCATGTAACCAGCAACTCTCTGATTGAACTTACGATACACTCAACAAGAGGAATACTGTGCCCGGTGCTGAAAACTCAGCTAACTATAAAGTGCCAGTGAAATCATGGTTACCTACTGAAGGAGAATCTATAACCACTAATTTACTAAATCACAATAGTCCCTAAAAGCAATTTGTCAGCGTTTGTTCTTATGCTCACAGGTAAGTGTAGTCTTCACTCTTTGTGAAGAAAACGTCTCTTTGCAGCAGATGGAAAACAGTGCAGAAAACCACAACCAATCAAACTGCTGAAAAGTGGAGTCCAGCCCAAAGAATTACAGTGTTTGCTGTGAAACTGTGTATATTGGTAATGTCAGAGACGTGATACCCTTAAAGTCTTACCAATATGGCCACCCTAACATGAGCATCACAGGATGACCTCAGTGAACATGACAAACTGGGTGAGGAAGAGCCCACAAGGCCTCAGCTCTAACCCAACAACTACAGGCAACTGATGAAAGCAGGTAATGGAGAGGTAGTTCCCCCAGTTGATCATTCAGCACCAAATTACCAGCCCTGAAAGCATACATACAAGTGACATCAGAAAGACTAAACAGGTTATATTTAGAAACACATATGTTTATACAAATATGTATATACATGGAGTAACAATTGGTGGAAAAAAGAGGTCATGAATTTGAAGGTCAGTAGGGAGGCGGGATATAAGAGGGTTTGGAGGGAGGAAAGGGAAGGGAGAAACATAATCAAATTATAACATCGAAAATTTAAAAAGAAGAATAGGCTGTTAAAAATCAATTAAAAGTTAAGTGGAGTTTGAAAGAATATATAATATATGAGGACTAGAGTGATGGATCAGTGGTTAGTAGCACTTGATGCTCTTGCAGAGGACTTGCTGGAAAGAATCTACATGGTGGCTTATAAATCCAGTTTCAAGATATCACCCACCTCTTCTTATTTGCTCAGGCACTAGGCATATGTTACATATATGTACATTCAACCCCAAACTCATAAAGGTAAAATTAAAAATGTTAAGGAAGCAGTGGACACTAAGATATTTAAGTGTAAATAAATGTGGACTTTGTTAAATGAAAAAAAAAGTGGAAAGCTTGAAACTATAAATTCAAAACAATCAATAGGTAGGTAGAGAGAAGAATACAGCAAGTCAGATATATGCAGAGGGCCATGTAGGCTCCCTGGTTGTAGTTTCAGTGTCTGTGAGCTGCTATGATTCCAGGTTGATTCTGGGGGATTTCTTATGATGTTCTTAATCCCTTGGGTAGCTTAATCTCCTTGTGATACTCCTAACAGTGGGAGCAGTGGCTGTCTCGCTGGCTTTGAAACTCTATTCCTCATACTGGGATGTATTGCCCAGCCTTAATACAAGGCAAGGGGCTTACTATAGCTTGATATGCCGTGTTCCGTTGATATCTGTGGGAGGCCTGCCCTTTACTGATTAGAAATAGAGGAGGAGTGGATACGGGGTATGTAGAGAGGAACTGGAGAGAGAACTGGAAAGAGAGGAAGGAGGAGTTGCAAAACAAACAAACAAATAAAAAAGAACACGGCATGTAAAGTTGGGTCAAGTGTTTCAATTGACTCAGGAAGAGATTTATTGAAGATGTGAATTTTTGAAGTACATTTGTTTCTTGATTTCCACGTTTTGTGACATATTCTTGGAAAGACACAAACAAACATCTGTTTGCACCGAAGAGAGAAATGGTGATAGAATAAAGCAACAAGGTCCCCGTAGTGTAACCTGGTGAAATAATGATGAATTAGTTGGGCTACTTACAGGAGCCTGAATGCAGAGTCACTCAGGGATATCCAGGCCTCAAAGGCAGTTGCGTCATTGAATCCAACCTCAGCATAGGTGGTAACTCACAAAATTTGTGAGCGTGGAACTCTTCAGGACTCATAGGCAGCTTGATGGGTCAGAGGTTATGTGCTCCTTAGTAGTCCTCACTGGTTCTATGACCTTGGGCAGAGGACAGTCTGGTGCAGCTGTAAGTTTTAATGGCATCCTCACACTTCTGAGTTGCTTACTTCTTGTGTTTAATAAGTCTTATTTTAGAACATCCTGACTCTTATAGAGCAAAGCCCCATACAGGATCAAATACTTCAGTTTTGAGAAAATCATAGTACGTCACTTTTTTTTCTTTAAGATTTTTAAAAAGACTTATTTATTTTTATTTTTTTGTGCATTGGTGTTTTGCCTGCATGTTACTTTATGTGAGGGTGCCCCAGCCCTTGGAACCTAAGTTTCAGACTGTTGTGAGGTGCAATGTGGTTGCTGGGAATTGAACTTAGGTTCTGTCTAAGAGCAGCCAGCACTCTTAACTGCTGAGTCATCTCTCCAGTCCCTTACAAAAACTCTTAAAAAAAAAAGATATGAAATCCATATTCAAAGAATCAATGAATGATTTAATTTAGCTATATGAAACTAGATTGAATCATAAAGTCCAATATAGCCAGACACGAAGCAATTATTATCTGTGCAGCTCAATAATACAATATATAACAAGAATACTTGTTAACATTAAAAAAAGTCATGTTTACTTAACAAAATTAGACTTAAAAATTTGAAATAGTGATATGGTAATTCCTTAAGCAGATGAGATGGGCCATCCATGAAGGAAACTTTAAACTACTGATTGAAAAACAAAACAAAGCAAAATGGAATATAAAACCTAACTTTTAAAAGATTATATTTTGGTGCTGGAGAGATGACTCAGCAGTTATGAGAGCTTGCTGCTCTTCCTTTGGATCCAGGTTCAATTCCCAGCACCTACATGGCAGGTTGCAACAGTGTGTAACTCCAATTCTAGGGATTCCATGTTCTTTTCTTGCTTCTGCATGCACCAGACATACACACAGTACAAATAAATACATGAAGGCAAAATGCAAATGCACGTGATTTTTAAAATTTTAAAAATTAAACATTTATATCTTAAATAATTATTGTGTTTATTTAACACAAAAAGTTTACAATTCTGTTGGGTATAGTTAAAAAATAGTACCAAATGCTAATTTTTGGAATGAAGTGGAAATATCACATAAAGTTTCTGACTTTCGCTTGTGTTTTTCAAAAGTAGAAGTACCAGAGTTACATAGTTACTACAGAGAACTAAGAAGATAAAATGGGTTACTAAGAGCAATCTGAAAATGAATCTTACAAACAAAATTTTGATCAGAGATAGTCCAATTCATAAGATCACAAACAAACATATGTGAAAAACACCAAACACTGCCATCAAAAGGAATCAAAACTATTGGTATAACATTGTGAGGAGAAAAGACATTCCGTGTGTCTGTCTGGGAGGAGAAGGTAAGGGATAAGTTATCTCTGTAAGATAAAACAGGAGATTCTGGAAAAGTTCTAGTTTTGCATCTCCTGACTATTGACACAGGTGTGTGTGTGTGTGTGTGTGTTCAGCTCGTGAAATGTGACAAAGTTTTAGATATTCACCATCACATGCATATATATCTACATCAATCATCCCTTGCTACTCATATGCACACATGTACACTTTTAGAAAAAGATATTAGTGTTCTAACAATTAATTATACATTAGATAATAGGCTTTTATATATACTTATGTACATTAGTGCTCTCCATGTATAACAAACTAATGAAATAAATTTTAATCAATTTCAGATCATGAGATACTACAAATCTTACAATAATTAATTCATTCTATGATCTAGACCCAATATAAATATATCTAAAAGTGAAGATTCTCCATTCCTTTACTTAACCACTCTACTTCTCAGACCTATTCTAGGAATTCCAGATGAAGTATGGAAACCTCATTATACAGAAATTTAAAATAAACTGTGTCTTTAATGTAACTATACCTATGCAATATAGTATCTATTAGCATCATTTCAAGTTCAATGCTAAAAGTGAAAAGAGTTAGTAGCAATGTAATGCTATCCTACAATGTGATGTTTAGTCTATAATATAGATACCATTATCCTGAAATATTATGAAATTTGTTACAGACATTTTTATAGCCCAAACAACCAAAATGTTGTAAAATAGTAACAGGCTAATATACAACTCAGTTACAAGACATTGCATATACCCTGTGGGCCCATGTTTATGATATGCATAGAAAAAGTCCAACATCATAGTGATACACACATAGTGACTTTCACTCAAGAGGCAAAGACAGGAAGATCACAACAACTCCAAGGCCAAAGTGATCTATAAAATGAGATATAGATCATTCATGTGGTTATTTCACTTGACAGATTGGTGAGAGAGATAAATTGTTTATGACAATAGTTCAAAGGATATTTGAACATTACATATAAAAATGAATTTAATATTGCAGCTAATATAAACATAGATAAGTTAAGACAATGACTTACAGAAGTATGATTACTAAAGACAGCCAGTGTTGTGTGAATTTATATTATCAAATAGTGATTAAAATAGTGCATTGCTTTACCCAAGTATTACTGATTTCCAAAGAACAAAACTATAATAGAGTTATATGAGTAATAGAGGAAAATTCCTCCCAATGTGTCCCCATTTGTATCTCATTTGCAGTTCAGGGTGAAGAAATCTAAGATACGACCTTGGAAGATTGTCAGGGAGAGTTCAGTCTAGTAACATATCACGTGTGTTTTCTACATACTTGTGTGGCTATCAAATTTTAGAGAAGGCAGAAGCCTGGATAAAATAAATTATCACCACTCAAAGTAAAATATCTAAGTAAGAGAAGATTTATAAAGTGGGTCAACTGTAGGAAAGCAAGATAAATGCAAATTATTTATTGATAAACCGTCTTGATCCTATGCCAGTGTTGTAAATCATCAGAGGAGGAAGCCTCCAGATTTTAAGCAACAAGCCTGAGGGCTGTGAGTTTGCCCTTCTGAGCTGAGTTATGAGCAAGGGTAGCATTTTCTCTTATCCCTTCTTTCATAGACAATTTATTGGCTGCCTGACACGGAGTGCCAGAGACCGTCTCTGATTTGAATGCTTCAATTAACAAGCCAGGGAAAAACACATCTCAGGTTCCTTAGGCTGTTGTCTTTCAACTAAATACCATATATATTAATGATAAATTCTTGGGGCTGTGAAATGGATCAACAGATGTAACTATGTCCTGTGCAAGTCTGGTGACTATAGTTCGATCCTCAGATCCTCTGTAAAGGTGGAAGGATAGAACCAATGTCCACAAAGTGGTCCTCTGACCTCCATATAAGTATTATGCCATGCTTGCCCACAAACATTATGCATGGTTCACATAATAAAGATCAATGCTGTTTTAATCTTAAAAAAATAATAATTCTTAGAGTCCTCACAACCCACCAGGCTGCTCTGTTCCCACAATTGGAAAATCCACTGACAAAATTTAGAATATTATTTATGTTCAAGTTTTTAAAAGGAGAGGAATGAGCCAGATTTCAGAGCAGTTAAGTCCAAACTGCTATTCATTTGGTTATGGTCTAGTGCTTTGAAATCCCACGAAAGGAAGAGTCTTATGGAAGACTACACACCCCACGTGAAGCGAATACCTGAGAGAACACTTCTCACTCTGTATGAAATAAAACCTAACCTGAAGGGTTATTGTGAAACACAGCGTGTGCTACTTACTCACTGCATGAAGTGGCAAAGAATCACGCAAAGGTAAAACAATCAAACAGAAAAACTATAGTCTTTGCATCTTTCTTCGGTTATGTAACCTTCCTTCCTAAGTACTTTTCAATCAAAACCTCACCTCCTTGCTAGTCTTTGAGTCATACACATAAATATGTCTATCTGATGAAAGGTTTGTAAAGTTGCCTACTCTCTAAAACTTGCTAGTTAGAGCAAAAGCTTTCATAAGATGGGTTAGGTATCAGGTGCCCCCCCCAGCCTTGATACTAAACTTAAGAGAAATTTGCCTGGAAGCTTGTGGCACAAGGTATCTCCTGTTTATTGTTTATTTATGGTTCTTGGCAAACTCTCATGGAGCCACTTTAATGCCAACTTAAAATCATTGAACCAATTACATAATTTACTGGCATGAACAGGAAGCCGTACTTTTATAAATTAGGTTTTCTTAGCATGCATTGTATATTTTTTTAACATCAAGAACACTTTACTTATTTTATAAAGGACTCCAAGACCTCCTAGAACCCCAAAAGCCCTTCTGCACATACCATCCACCAATTTCTAACCCCAAACTCCCATTTATGAATAAATACCTGGATGGTAGTGATATTAGATGCTGTAAATATTCAACAAACTACATCATATTACTTCAAACCAAGCCCCCCTTCTTGCTCTCTCCCCTGAATGTGCATGACTTGGAGTTAAAGGAGACAAATGTCCTTTGGGGTGATAGATCAGAGAGTACACTGTTGACCGAGAGCACTGTGCTCAGCTCTCGCAGTTTTATAACAGCAGCTCCAGTATCCTGTCTTTTCTTGCCTTCGTGACATACTGACTGCTCTAGAATATTACCTCTCCATGATCATCTTGGATTTTGAAAAGGGGAAATGGGAGGGAAAGACCAAGAGGACACTGGAACTCACTGTGTTCTCACCTAATAGAATCATTCATATAAGGTTCATTTTCCTTGACTTTATCCCTTGCTCTCCACATAAATGGGAACCGGATGTTTCCCAAGGAAAAGATAAATGTAGTCACTTGCTGGTTTAGTAAATGCACAGTGAGTACCTCCTAAGTGCTGTGATTCAGACCCTGTGGGATTTAAAGATGATTGATAGGAAATAGTGTCCCTAAACAAGTGTATCATTAAGAGCAATGTGCTACTGGAAGGTAACGCCTCTGGATCTAATGTAATGGTGACAGGAAGTGAGTGACCTTTACCATACTGTGACTCCAGTGCCCTACGTTCTTCCCGGGGAGAATGCTTACTGGGTAGAGGAGTTTCCCTGCACTGTGCGCAGGTGTACAGACTTAGAGAAGAGGCCTGCTTCTTGTGCTTCCAGAAGGTGCAGCAGATCCTCCTGCAAATTAATTCGCAAGATGCACTTCTTGTCTTCCTCTCATAGCACCGGCAAAGCCTAATTCATTTGAAACTTCAATTAGTATTTGTCGTGATGAGTATTTGACATACTATTACTTAAACTAATTCCCCTGCCAAGTCTTTGGGAAAACTCTACTCAGTGCCAAACAGTCTGTTGAAATCTTGCTTCCCAAGCCTGTGCATTCCAAACCGGAGGAGAGGAGCAGCTGTTTCCTGTGGCTGGAGAGGGGTTGCCTTCTGTGTCTTGGCTGGATTCTTGCTCCTCGTTTGCATGCACCCCACTGCCATCCCATCAGACCTGCCTCCTAGTGATGTTCAGAAATCCCAACCTGCTTGTAGAATATGCTAGGCTTCCTATTCCTTCCCAGAGAGGTCTTCTCTGTGGAGACATCAGCAATCAGGTAAAGGAAAGTGTAGCTGTTTTGTCTCCAGTTAGCAGAAAGAACTTGAACTTTGGAGTTTTGGGAAACTGAATGCAGATTCCTTCTTTAGTCAAGACCAAAAAGCAATGTGTTAACACTGAAGTAGAGAGATATGACTTAAACATGACTTGTCCTGAGTTACCTTCTATGAGTCAGGCAAAACAAATTCAGACTAACTTCTGAAATTAATTTTTACATAGTTATTAATTTGTTGCGTTACTAATCAGGTCTTAGCAGACCTCACTGTCCCGTATTGAAAATCACAGGTACGCACACTTCCACAATTTTGGTTACATCTTAGAATGTCTTTATCCTGGTGTAGCATCATGATATTATCTGTGCTCTAAGTTCATCTGTATGTAATGAACAAGTTTGAATTATGATCTCAATGGCTTTCTAATACTTTTATGTCTGTGACTTTTTGCAAGTATTGCTCTACCACACTGGAACTACAGAAAATTATCTTATGGGTCAACAGAGCTCAGATTCATAGCCGAGGACACTGTCAAACCTTAGTCATTCAGAAAATATGCTAAACATACAGCATAGACTATCTATATATAAAATAGCTACAAATAATGCCCAGTAAATTCTCACAGGTATATATACCATTTACACACATTGAAGCCTATACAGTCATTATTATTTTAAGCAGTTTTTGATAAGTTAAACAGCTGATTGCAAAGTAACTTCTGATTACTTTAAAAATTGATTTAGAGTAAAATTGTCTTTCTTTTGAAATATTTATGCTATATAGATGCTATGTATATGAACCTATTCCATTATTCATTTACTTTATACTGTTCATGGATTTTTAATTTTTAAAAATTTTGTTCCCTTAATAGATACTCTATTGACTTTTAGGCTTTCAAATCTTTCAAAGAATGAACCATACTTACTATGGTTACTTTTCTATATTAATACTATTCCATGCAGACAACAAAGTCTTTATACTATTATGTGAATGATGAAAGAAATTATAAAAATTAACATCAGTATTGACTCATGGTAAATAGTGTTACAATCTCACCTTGAGAAACAAAACAAGAGAATACCAGACTAGTCTGATAACTTAGGTCTCAATAAATTTCACTGATATGTGGACAGAGAGCATAATTTAGTAATGTAAGTTCCCTTTGTACCTTTGCTTGCCTTAAAAAACAAAACAAAACAGGATATAACTCATAACATAGCTCAGACAATATGACCTATAAAATAATTTTCCATCTAGTATCTAGAAATAGTGGTTCATATACATGAACATCAGGAAAGGTATAACCCAGTTTATAATTATTATATTCCTAAAGAATTTACAGGTAAAGGAGTTACTCTAAGCTGATTGCAGGTAAAAAAGACACATCAAGAAAATGGAGCATTTGATTATGAAAAGTGGTTATGCAAATATGCAAAAACATGTACCAATGTTCCATTTTAATTTCCAGCTTTATTATACACATCTCCAGGTAAGTATGACTTGCAGTAATTGGCCCAATGCAGACGCTATCTTCCCATAAACCAGCAAGAATAATCTGAAGAGTTCGTTCACACATCTCTTTTGGAAATGTCTGCTGTGTTGTATTTACACCACAAGGCTCTTCTCTCGTGTTGTTAGCAATTCAAGATCACATTTTTCCCCCCACATTTATAAACCACCACACATTTTAGTGCCAGGTGTGAGGGAATTCCAATTTGAAGATCCAAGTTAGATTTTTTTTTCTTTTCTGGACAGGCCAACAGACTAAATAAACCTAATAATTCAGGAGAGGATCTTTTGGATCTGTTTCTTTTAAGAGTGCAGTATATATGATAATGACTTCATTGTCACCAAATAGAATACAATTAATTTTATTTTTTAGTATGTTATCAGCAAGCAAA
Source organism: Neodon shergylaensis (assembly GCA_025134845.1). Classification (NCBI taxonomy): domain Eukaryota; kingdom Metazoa; phylum Chordata; class Mammalia; order Rodentia; family Cricetidae; genus Neodon; species Neodon shergylaensis. Next base: position 9,984,008 of record JABTXL010000003.1, on the reverse strand, counting down.
CCACCAGTATTAGCTCGATACCATCTGGGAGTGACAGTTTCCTTATTACAAAATATGTAAAAATATGGATTCCCTTAAGGAATCTGTTGCGTTGCATCTGCTCAGATTTTGTTATATGCTAATGGTTTTAACCCAGCATATGAGGCATGCAAAAAAAAATAACTGAAAATTTTCAGCTAAATTACTCATTTCACATTTAAAGTGTCTCAAAGATGGAAAAAGCTACATATGTGCCTTTAGCTACAGGGGACTAAGCAGAAACAAAGGAGGAGGGGAATGCTTCTCTCCTCTTACCTGATTTTCGTCATTCTCATCTTTGTCTCCAGAGAGGATCTGACTACCCACGTAATTAAGGCTACTTGATATGTGAGGGAGGTGTGCGGAATGGAGCTACACTATGCTAAATCCCAAATGAGTGCTGGGGATAACAAAGAGATTGTGACTGATAAGACAATTATTATCCTTAGAGCTCCGTGTTCATAATATATTAAACAATCACAGTGATTAAAACGAGCTATTATAATTAGGAAGCCATTCTCCCTGGTAGCATTTCTTTTCTTTCAGTCTATGGCCTTTCTGCATTTTCTCACCTTTCCTTTTCTTGGATGTAGAAAATTCATTCCAATGAATTCTGCCTATTGACTAGAGGGAGTTCTTGGGCAGGAGCCAAAACCATGTAGCCAATTTCAAAGACTGGTCTCTGAGTATCCGTCATTAGGGGAAGGCCCCGTTTGTGAGTGAGATCATACCAACATGCCGAATCAGGTTTATAGACTAATTCTAGAGCTGATGTTTTATGTCATGGTGTTGCTTCTTTTGCTTTGTTGTGAGGGGTTGTTGCTTTAAGCTAGCAGAATTTTCACATGTGAAAAACAATTTGGTATGAAATGTCTTCTCATATCTGTAAGTCCTTGGGCTCCTGAATTTGAAACCCATCCAGCATCACCTTTTCATTAGCATTGTTCCAAGATAACTCTATATACACTGAGTCCTCAAATCATTGTCAGTGGTTTATGAAATATATATGTACACAGACTTCATAACTTGTAGTTTGCTTTTAGAAAAGTAAGATCAGACCTTAGAAGAAACAGGGTGAACACAGACCTCTATAATACTATAATCCATCCCATTTCTCCAGTGTTTTGATAAGACTTATTTTAAAGTAAGTTGATTTCCCCAAACAGGGTGGTGGTAACATATTTGTATTATTAAATGCAACTTTGACAATAATTCAAGGAGCAACTAAATATTTCCAGACTGAAAATATTCTTCTAAGGTTTCTCGATCACATAATTTAAAAAACAGCATTGGTCCCAACAAATAAACAACAACAACAAAATTAAGAAACCACGCCCCCTCCCATCAGAGTTTGAGTGTATTTGGGGCCCATAATCTCATAGGGAGTGGAACTCGGAGATGTGACTTTATTGAAGTGGTTATGGCCTTGTTGGAAGAAGTATGTTATTGTAGCTTTGGGCTTTGAAGTTTCCATGTTCAGAATATAACCCAGTGAGTTAGTGATTTCCTATTGCCTGCAAGATGTAGGTCCAGCACCATATCTGCCTGCATGCCACCATGTTCCCAAATGTGGTGATAATGAACTGAACCTCTGAAACTATAAGCAAGCCACTCCAATTAAGTGTTTTCTTTGTAAGAGTTGCCTTGGTCATGGTGTCTCTTCACAAACTAAAACATCCCCCAAACAAAACAAAATGTAAATCTATCCTGCCTTCATTGCTGCTGTGTAACTGTTTTGTTTTGATTTAGCCATTATATATTGTAGTTTCAATTAGGGTTCCTTATTGCTTTGAGTCTTGTCTGAGTGGATACATAGATTAGCCTGTATTCATCAATGGTTTAACACACAACTGCTATAAGAGGGCATAGAGTTTCCCGATCTAATTCATAGAGGAGTCACTACCTGTGCCCTACCAATAAAAACTTATCTCTTCTAGTTCTATGAATTATAGACATAACTGCTAGCATGATATGGAGTGGCATTATATTGGGAATTTAGCTGGGATTGAAATGAAACTTTGTAAATTGACAGATAAACCAATCTGCTTTTGGTGGGAGTATTTTTTTTGAAACAGGGTTGCTCTGTGTAGCCTTGGCTGTCCTGGAACTAGCTCTGTAGATGAGGCTGGCCTTGAACTCACAGAGATCCATTTGCCTCTGCCTGACTGAGTGTTGGTACCAAAGGTTGCACCACCACCACCACCAGGCCAAATAAAATAATCTTGATATTCATAAGTAGTTGTGCATCCATGGTAGGGGTTGGTGAGTTCATTTTTGTCTAGTCCTATTGTGTCTAGAAGACCTTGATTCCTTGATGTTCCCCAATCCCTCTGGCTTTTATGATTTTTGTGCTTCCTTGAAGAATTGAGGAAGTTCTCTGGTTCTGCAGGAGTTTAAGTCAAGGCATCTATTTGATTGTCTCTGTTGTTCCTAAACAAGCTGGGCACGGGAGACTCATGGGAATCTTTGGTCTCCACTGCTGCTTGACAGAACTGAAAAAAATGGTATACACATTCTAATAGGCAGATCTACTGAAAGTATGTTGATAAATTGAAAATTCTACTTGAAGGAGTCTTCCTTGGTACATTCATGTTGTCCCACACTTATAAGAGTTACAGTTATGGATGCAAAACATCAGCTAGACTGGTATCATTTCAAATGCCAACCATTCAAGGTTAATATTCTGCTACAGCAGCATTCTGTTCTAGATGTCTCCTCAGGTTTCTGGTAGCTGTGTGCTCACCTGTTATGTCAAGGTGGGAGAAAGAGGCAGCTTTTCACTGTGTAGATCTACAAAGCTGTTCTGTTGGCTTTAAGTTTGAATGCTGATTGACAGGGCAGAAAGGAGAATTACTGTTCATCTTTTTTAAAGCTAAATAAGTATTTGTGATGCTGAAGCTATGTACCTGTGTGAAAACAGGGCCAAAGGGGAGTTTGTAATGGATCTCAGTGAACTCGGAGTTCGCGTATCCTTCCAGTATATTCCTGATGAGGTATTCAGTAACAGATGTAAATGATATTTAATGTTTCTCTACGACATGCTGTCAGTCGACTTTAAATAAAATCGACTTGGAGTACAGCTTTGAACTTGGTGAGCCAGGGGAGCATAGCAGAACTTTACTGATGAGCTTGCGAAACAAGACAAGTTTGTAAAGATATAATTAAAAAAATACACTGTAACACGACACTAGATGAAGTCCACCTTTAAATCATTCAAGAGATGAGACACTACTTTTCCCTCTACCCCTTGACGGCTTGTCCCTACAGATACAGAGTCCATTTGTATTTAAAATGCATTACTGCACTTGTGGCAAAATGTATTCATGTGGCATTTCAATTTTGTTTCTTGAAATAAAACTATGTAAAGAAGAGTGGGCAGAGTGAGTTCCCAAGAAAGTTAGCGAGTTCAAAATGTATTTTCTTTAGTCTGACATGCAATGTCCTTCTGAACATTCAGAGAAGTCGTCAGTGTGGTGTTCAGTAATAGGTGAGAGTGTCTTATTATGTGTGTATTGTATCTCCACAAGTCAAGTGGCTCTGGAGGGAGGAGGCAGGGGTGCGGGACTTACTCCTCCTCCTCATCTGACTTGAACCTTTGAACTTGGTTTGACTGTAGTGATTCATGATGGACATAGGAACAATATTCATCTAATAAAAGTTAAGCCCCGAGGTTCTGGGTGAACACTTGGCCTGTAGCACAAGAGGGACTTCATTTCCTGAGAAAAAGAAACTGATAAGACATCAGCTGATACTATTGTTCTTGGCCAGCGTGTTTTGACCTAAGATGAAGGCAATGGAGAGAAAAGCATTCACTCAGGTTGTAGATAAATTTCTAGTGGTCTTAGTTTCCTGACAGGAATCTTGCCTGGTGCATGCTCTTAGAGACTTCTCGGTTATGCAATTTAAAAAAATTAAGCCAGATTGGCTTTTGTTGCTTATAACCATATTCAGCCTGATTACTGAAGCCATTGTCTTCCCATCATTTCACTCTAACTTCAGCACAAAATGCAATCTTAAAATCTCTTATTCTACCAGCATCTTGCTCTCTAGATCTGATATTGCCTATTCACAATGATCCTGCTCCCTTAAAGATTAAAAAATAGTTTACTTATGTGTGGCTCTGGCTATCTCCTCATAGGATACTCCATTAGAGACAGCCAGTTGTGTTTAACCTGATGGAATTTAGAGCAACCTAGGAAACAATCATCTGGGCTAGCCTGTGCTAGTATTTTGAGAGCTATTAATTGAAGGGAGAAAACCTACCTAAATGTTGGCAGCACTATTTGATAAATATAAAGAAAGCAGAACTGAGCATCGGAATCTATCTTTCTCTGCTTCCAGAGATGTGGACACTGCCTCCCACTCCTGCCATCTCAGCTAGAGGCGCTCTCACTACCATTTAGTAAGCTAAGCTCTTCTAGGGTTATGTAGAAGGTTCATCAATTGCTATGCCCCTAAAACATCAGCAGTACATGGGAAACAGATCACCTGTGCTGCCTACTTAATGAGGATACCTCAAATTCTCCTCTGAAACTTCATTGTCGTGTCACCTTAGATCTAATCTATCTATATATAATATATAATATAATATACATTCATTTATCTTTACGAGAATTGATTTAGAATTTGACATGTGACACATTTTTGGCCAATGGAAATTCAAGACACACAAAAGGGAAATGCTTTGTGGGAAGCTTTTACTTCTTGATAAGAGCAAGTGTTAGTGAAATGATTGTGTTCTAGGGTGGGTCTTAACCCCAGATAAAGATTTAAAGGAAACTGTGGACTTCAGTCTGAGGATTTGGTAGAGATAAAAAGTCTGTCTAGTGGCTTATTCCTTTACTTCTCTGATCTTTCAGCATTTATCCTGATATCTGACCCTGGGATTTTATTAATTAGACCAATTAGAATTCTCACTAGAATAAAGGGACAGAAAGTCATAAGAAAAAAATCACAGGACTCATGTAAAGAAAAATCCATAAAAAATAACAGCTGATTTCTTAGTGGGAACCTTAAAAGTCAGAACATCCAGGAGCAATGCACTTCGAATTCTTAGATATGGATGCCAACCTAGACTACTATGCCTAGCCCAACTATCTGCCATAGTGGAAGGGGAAGTAAAAACTTCCAATGACAAAACCAGTCTAAAAGGATTTTTGTCAACCAAACCAGTCCTACTGAGAATATTGGAATCAATCCTTGAGCCTGACGAGACAAATGAATGAAGAGGCAATAGAAAGAAAACAAATAAAACTAGAATTGCCGAAACACAATAATAGGCAGAATTTAAACAGTAAAAAGGCAAAATTTGAGCAATCAATAAAAGCAAAATTTAAGCAATCAATACAAGCCTTTCAAAAATAACTTTAAATATTAATGACCTCACTTCCCATTAAAGAGACATGAGCCATGTGTTAGTTGAGTGGATTATGAAACAACTACATGTCTGTTGACTACAAGAAGCTCATATCACCTTTAAAGAAAAGAACCACCTTAAAGTGAAAGGAAGAAAAAATATTCCAAGCAAATGAGACATGGAAGCAAGCAGGCATCACCACCCTAATATCTGGCAAATAAATTTCATAGTAGAACTATCCAGAAGAGATAAAGAACGATGCTTCATTCTAATCAAGGAAACAGTTGAGAAAATATTAGGATCCTATATATTCAATAATGGTTAGTGCATATATAAAAAGTTATGTATGTTTATAAAAAGTTTGTTGCTAGATGTAAAAATATAAATTGATTTTAGATCAGTAATAGTTGATTTCAACACCCTATTTTATCCTAATAAACAGGCCATGTGGCCAAAATGAGCTGAGCTGAAAGAAATCTCAGAGTAGATCATCCTCTATTACTTGTCTAATTAGTGAAAAGAGAATCTTTCTTATTTGCTTGTTTGCTTTTAGTAACGCTGTCACTCTGTATGGTGCTTTCCGTTAAGTGCAGGATACAGGTGGACTGTGGTCATTGAGTATGCCAGGTATGCTATGAAGATTGCTAGTAGAGAGGGGTATCTAATGAAGAAATGATTTCTTGGACTTTTCTTCCCTCCCTTTCTTCCAATGTCCCCCCTCCTTCCCTCCCTCCCTCCCTTCCTTCCATCTATTTATTTACTTGTTCATTTATTTGCTTATTTATGGCTTTGTTTGAGACTGGGTTTGTTTATTTTTCTTCATCAAAATCCAGTTGGTTGATTATTCTAGTAAATAAATAAATTCAATGTAAAAAGGAAAAATAAAGGAAGAAAAGCAAAAATTCACATCTAGTCAATGAGACAGCATTTAGTACATTGAACCTGGACCTAGAAATTTTCCAAAATACACAACATAGCTTAGCTTGACAATCTTTAGGTACTTTTTAGAGTTGGTCTTATATGTAGCAATATCTGTAGTGATAACCCTTGTTGCTGATTTATGTCATCTACCAAAGACACAGGCTGTGCCCCAATCTGTGCACAGTGCTTCTTCTCTTAGTGATGGATTTATAGATATGTGCCTCCATGACCAGATATAAAGTTCAGCTTTCTAACTAATATGTTTAATTATTCAAAAGTGCATTTCTGACAATTAGTACAACTTTAGCAAGATTACATTACTTAATAGGGAGAGTACTTTTTTTAATCTAGATAAAATTTTAAAATATATATTTCCCTTACTTAACATTGGTTTTTAAAGAACTATTTTCCAGATTTTATTGCTTTCAGTTTTGTCCAAAGTATTTTTCAAAAAATATGAAACAAAGCACTTTTTATTTCCTTTTATACCTGTTCATTGAAAAATGAAAGAAACAGGAAAATTTAATTGTGTTTCAATCTTGTTTTACATTTGATATTTTTGAGAGACATAAAACAATATATGTCTATACAGGCTCCACTTTGAAGATATTATTGGCATAATAGAAGATACAAGTCAGCAATGAGGTTAGCTGTCACAAAACTCACTTGTATACAAAAAACATTCAAAAAGTATTGTGTCAAATTTTCAAGTTAAGTTGCACCTTTTAAGTGTTTCTTAGGTCCAGTTTTAACATAGTAATGGATAGCTTAGTCATTAGTAGTGGTATTTTAAGATTTGTTTTATTTATTTATTTCATTTTCATCTCTGACACTGAATTTACTTATTTCTAGAATAATATACCAGCTGCTAGAATTTGATGAAGAAAATATAAAGTCGGGATAAAAGTGAAGGCACACATCTTCACTCTGCAGTCTTGTCAGTAAATGTCAAAGGCAAAATAATTCAGGAAAATCAATGTTACTGTATTAATCTTCCAGTATTAAAACATAATTGTTTAGTTCTTGTGACAAGAAACCTATCTAAAGGTGCTTTTGAACTGCTTAAAATTTACAAGGAAATCTTCCATCAGTATCTGGCTCTCATTTTTATGGAAGAAGAGGCACTTACTGTCCCTTCTGTCTCCAAGTTCAGTTGATCACCCCACAGTCTTGCCTGGTGAACCTCTCCAGTATCAGTGATCACACTGATACTCTTACTCTTTGGGGATTTTAAATAACAGCCCAATCAGGATGCGTTCCTTTTCATCTTCGCCTCCCATAATTTTCTTTGGCAGAGGTCTTGTCAAAAATGCTTGATTTTTTTTCTTCCCCAATTATAACTCTTCAAAAGAGAGAAAATGAGGCTGGGAGCCCCGGTCCACAGCTGCTGCAGCTTTTGAAGTCCCCTCTGCCCAGCTCTTGATGCTATAACCCTTTTAATAGCAGCATTAGCTGTTTCAGCTCCATTTTCTAACAGTCTTGGTGGAGTGAGGGAAAGCCTTTCATATAGGACTTTGCTACCATGCTACCATGCTTGAAATTTCAAAATAATTTTTATTTATCTGGCTCTGGCACACACATACAGCATAGGTTTCTTTGCTTAGTAAGCAGTAATAGCCCTCACTGGGTCTTTGTTCCACATTAATTAGGGGAGGCAAATCCCAATATCACTAATATAAAAATCTAATTACTTAAGAATGATTCAGTGCATTGGCCAGATGAGACATAGGAAGACCTAGGAAAATCCAAACCAGATTTTTGTTTGTTTGTTTGTTTGTCTTGTTTTTCTGTTTTTAGTCCGGAGTGGCTGAGGAACTGAATGGAAAGGTATTAAAATCATTTTTCAGCAAGAAAGAAAAAAGTCTATTGGATATTTATGTTAAAGCATTAAAATAAGGAAATGCACAATAAAATCCGCATTGTACTTTAGTAGAGGATGATTTTAGTATCTGCAAGTTAAGTTGCAAAAGTGCAGCCAAAGGCTGAATGGAAATGTGTTTCTGCAATACTTGACAGTGTCTTCATCAGAATAGGGCAGTGCGGAGTCATGGGCAAGCTCTTCTTGATGAAAAACACAAGTGACCTTGCTGATCGTAGGCTTTGTTTACATTCACGGGCTTCAATGAAAACACTGAAAACTGCCTCTATTTCACTAGGTACGTGGCACTACTGCTGACATTTCTGAATACTGTCTATTCCAGGAAGCCATAAAACCTTTGAAAAATAGTTTCCAGATTTCTCTGGCTTTTATCTAACAATATATCCTAGGTAACCTGTTATGAAGATACAATAAAAAAAAAAACACACCATCTTGTGGTTCGAGAGATGGCTCATCAGTAAAGTCACTTACTGTGTTTGCAGACGACCTGAGATCAGTTCCCACTACGCACATAGTAGTTCACTATTCTCTGTAAGTCCAGTCCCATGCTTCTAACTTCCACAGACACTGATCACACACATTGTATACAGATATACACACATACAGGACATTTATGCAAATAAAAAATAAAACAAAACAAAATAACATAAAATCTCTGTGCAGCCTTGGCTGCCCTGGAACTCATTCTGTAGACTAGGCTGGCTGGTCTCTAGCTCAGAAATGTACCTGCCTTTGCCTCCCAAGTGCTAGGATTAAAGGTGTGTTCTACCATCATTGGAAAAATAAATCGTTTTTAAATGGAAAAGAATCATTCTGTGATATGTAGAATTTTATATAAAAGTTCAAATAAGTCAATGCTAAGTTTTGAGACTTATAGGAGATTTAGGATTGTTGAAAATACCTATCTTTTTCCCCTGGTTTTTGAGAAAAGGTTTCTCTGTAGCTTTGAAACCTGTCCTGGAACTAGCTCTTGTAGACCAGACTGGCCTCAAACTTACAGAGATCCACCTACTTCTGCCTCTGGAGTGCTGGGATTAAAAGCATGTGCTACCACTGCCAGGCTGAAAATATCTACTTTCTATTTCAGAAAATAGGAGAAACTTTCAGGATTGTGTTTTCTTGCCACCTATCATTGTCAAATACTGGTACAGGGCTTTGATAGCTTAGGGCTACGTCATGAGGCACTGAGATTTGCAGAGTAATCCAGCTGGTGGGGAATAGCCAGAGCTTTTTAGGACATCTGGAATTGCTCCACCAATGCTGTGGGACTTCCTTGTGTATGTACATTATCCTGGTCCATGCAGAGAGAAGAGGGCTTTGCATCACCTGGAACTGGAGTCAAAGGCAGTTGTGAGCTGTCTTATTAATCCTGTAAACCAAACTTGGGTCTTCTGCAAAACCAAGGAATGTTCTTAAACACTGAGTCATTTCTCCAGCTCAAGCATTTTTCCCCAGAAGAAAAAATGGAAATATGACTTTCCCCTATTAGAAATGTTTTAAAAATATACACCCAAAAGGTTTTTAAAAGTTAAGTTCTTAGTTGTTGGGACCATTTGGAGTCCTGGCATCCAGCTGCTCTTCCCTGCTAGAGATCTTTATTTTCCTTCTGATTTGAGTTACTGAAAGCTGTGTCAAAGTTGTTTACCTGCTCTGCTTCACGAGCACGTGTTGCCTTGGCCTTGAGGATCAGAGGATGAGGTTTTCACCTGTTGGCCCACTTGACTGTTGGGTATATAAGCCTCCATGGTGCTATTGAATAAAAGGGCTTCTTACCAGTGACTAGAGGTCCATGTCTCTGTCTCTCTGTCTGTGTGTATCTCTGTATGTTTCAACCTCCAGCCCCTTGCCCGAAGCTTGTGAACTGTATGGTAACACATAGAGCGCAGACAGACCTATACAATATTTGACAATCAAAAGAGAGAGGAAAACCCAATGCTGAGAGGTTTTTCTCATCCCCCCCTATCCAGGGACCATTATGCTCTGGTTCAGTTATAGGGAAAATTAAGGTTTTCCTTACAATGGTAGAAGGCCATTTGTTCCCATAAGGTTGGATGTGGAAGCTTGGTAGCCATTGTATTCCTGGAACATGAGCAAGTTAGTACATTAATTTGGCATTTGTGAGCATTTTCTCCCTTAAATAAGCTACAGAGAAAAGGAGAGAATTTAACAGACAATATTGAATGTGTTTTATATAATGATGACCACCAAACTTTGGTTTGTCAACTGATGACAGTTTCCTGAATAGAATTTTATTGGAATACAGTTTTACTGGAATACAAGTTTGTGTATCTTCCATGACTGCTTTATCCTGTAGCAAAAGAATTGAATAGTCGGCAACAAAACTGCAAGTACATAAAACTTAAATATTTACTGTCTCTTGGTGGGAAATATCCCCTCCCTTATATGAGGTTTACCCAGTGAATTATCTTAGATGATTGGTGATAGTTAAAATGGTACCAATTTTATTACAAAATACATAGAAAGGCCACATAGGGGCTTTTTATTAGATAGGAATGAGATGCAGGTAAAATATCATGATGTTGGAGGAAGGATCAAGCATCACACTGAAGAAAGATGGAGACAGGTCTCAAGAGCAGGAGAAGTGCTTTGCCACACTGTCCTGCTGTCACATGCCCAATGCCCTCAAGAACACAAAGCGACTGTGACCACCTTGTGACCACCTTAATAGCTCCATCGAAAACAAAGACATGGAAGCAGGAAGGGGGTGTGGAGAAGAAGGTCATGAGCAATAGAGAAAGGGAATACAAGAACAGGAGCACAATACATGACCGAAATTACCAAAAAAAAGATGAAGAAAACAATTCAAATAGAATATAAACTAAAGAAACTTTTTTAAAAATAAAATAGTGTGAGCTAAACTAATTTAATGGGTATGAATATTTGACAGGTAAATAAATAATTGAAGATATAATACAAAACATGATAAAGTAACCCCCAACTTTATTATATGACTCAGTACACAAAAGAAATAGGGGAAATACATATGACTACAAAATTAAAATCTAATATTTGACTTAGTTAAAATGAAAATATGAAAGCCACTACACAAATATTTAAAATAGTAATAATAATAATAAATATAAAGGATCTTTACATTAATATTTAGTATCCCTAAAGTCAATAAAGCAGGGTACAGAGTGTTTCTTGAAATAAAGGGTATCAATAATGTGACCCCCAGATTGAGTATAACAATGATAACCCGAGAAAACTTGAAGAGGAACAACTAGTGTCTTATTCAGTCTCTAAACTTCCGGAATAAAGAAGTATGGAGTGGCTATGAAGAAAAGAAAGAGAGCTTTAAAAACATCAGGTTGGTGCCATGACAACCTTCAAGGACAGAAGGCAGCCAAACAATGACTACTGCGTGCTGCCAGCGATGAAGCAAAACTCAAGAAGATTGCTCTCAAGCCAGTTTCTTTCCTGCAAAAGTAAAAACAATGCAATTATAGAATTAAAAGTCCTCTCACATGTGCCCCAACACATACTCGCTAAAACCTTAACATTGCCTGTTTATTTAAAGGAGAAATCTAAAACAGAATATGCAGGTGTCAAAAGCATTAAGTGCAGAAGAAGAACACAATATTGCCTACCACACCCCGAGAGAAGCAGAAATGTGGGTGATGTCAGCACGTTCTACACACAGGGCAATACAGTCAGTTTCGAGTCATTTTGAACCAAATGCTTTACCACAAATGTCATAGACGGGGGAAGAGCTGTTGGGCTCGCTGTTTCATTGACTTTGGTCTGTGACAGTGAGCAAAGGGTGGGGAAGTGGCTCTGTCCTAGGTGGTGGTGGCATCAGGTGATGAAAACAGCAGAAGCAGCTGCTGCAGAGAGTGCAGCAGAGTTCAGAAGGCAAAGTTTGTACTTAGTATTCAGAATTATCTTAATTATGGGGCTCTGTAAAAACAAAACAAAACACAGTCATAAGCTGCCAAGATACAATGGCCAGAAAGGAAAGAATAAGGACAAGAAGAAGAAGAGGAGGAGGAGGAGAAGGAGAAGGAGGAGGAGGAGGAGGAGGAGGAGGAGGAGGAGGAGGAAGAGGAGGAGGAGGAGGAAGAGGAGGAAGAGGAGGAGGAGTTAATATCAAATCAATACTGAAACTAGCAGGGAAATATTCAGCCTGGTAGCTCCATGCCTGATAGACAAGACAGGACTGGATGGCCTTTCTCCTGTGGGCTTGCTGTAGATGAAGAGAGGGTTTCTCTCTTGTCTACAATCATCACCTACAATTTTCTAGAAAGAGGTACCATGTTCCTGGCATTTCCAACATCCAAGGATGTCCACTGCAACTTAATCATCATACTCAGAATTTCATACTATGCTCTCCCAGGAACTCCCATGGGGAGTCTATCTGACAATGTACATTGGTTAATCACCTATGTGTTCTTTTCACATCTTAGTGCCAGACTTCATTACATCTTAGCTCTTGCATTTCACATGCCTGAAAAATGAATCACAAATAGTGGCAAAGCCTTTCTCTAACTTGATAAGTACCTAGGTTCATTTAGACTAGTAAAGTATTGTTGGAGAGCGTAGGCAGTAAAACTTAGGTAAACGCTTCTCCAAATAGCTCAGGGGCCGCAGGATGGCCCAGAACTACTCTCTTTTCAAGGAAAAGTCTTTCAAATGAGTTTCTAGTTTTATACTTTGGGTCTTGAAGTGGGTCAGTGTGGTCTTGGTGCAAAGAGCTTGGCTTCAATTTAATGGTGCTCATCTATCTACAGACAGCAAGCTGGCCACAACTTACTTTCTTTTTTACTTTGTTTCTTTGGTTTTCATTCTCTGTTTCCATTTTTAATATATTTTAATTGTATGAAATTGTGAGTTCCATTATGACATTCCATGCATTTTGTAACATAGTTTGATCCTGTTCAGTAGCCGACTTCCATATCCTGCTTTCTTTCCCACTGTATCCCCTCCTGTATCTCTTAGCCCTGCTATATTTTTAGTTATGATCTCTACTGTTTTCTTATTTTCTTTCATTATTATTGTTACATATATGTACATAAAAATATAAATACAAACTGCTGAGAGAATTTACTGTTGATAATATGCATTATTTTGGGGCTAACCATTTGGTTTTCAATAACTAGTTAGGGGTTCATCTCTGGGAAGACTGATTTTTGCCTCTCTTAACTATCACTGATTGCCCATGGTTCTTCATTTAGATGTGCACTCTTGTGAGATTTGCCCTATCTACACACAACTTGCAACTCATTTCTTTTCTGTCCCTACCTCACCTTAAATTTAAAAAAAAAAGCTTTCTGTTTTACTTTTGATCGTGATTCTCAAAGTAAGCCATGCTGAAAAGAGCTATTGGCTTTAAATGTCATGGTGTCTTGAATTTTCTTCAGCAAATTCATCTGCCCATTGCTTTTAAACTCATCCTTTGTCAAGTCCACTTTTTCTAGGGATATGCAGATCACCCCAAATGGGTACCAGAAACAGGTAAGAGTACAATTTCATCATAGTCCAACTTGGTCAGATCAATGATTTTATTGGGCTTTCTTGCAGAACAGAGAGCAGGGCTAATAACCACAATGTGATTGCCCTCCAAACACCTGTGTCAGCACAAAATCTTATGCCATCATGGTTGGTGACCCCAAGGGAAACTGCATCATCGAGTTCCACTTTTACTTAAACTTATCATAGTCTTAATCTTTTATTGAAACTTATCATAATCTCCAATGCCTCAATTTTATATGTTGTGCTTACACAGCTTTAAATGCTCATTTATTGATTCACTTTGTGTCAAGGAGAGGGCAAGGGTGTGCCATGGCCCCTGTGTGGAGATCTGATGATGACTGAAGGAGTCAGTATCCTCTTCCCGCTCTGTTTCACAAGGATGGATCTTGGGTTATTGCACTTGACAATAAGCACCTTGAGACACTGAGTAATCTCACAGGCTTGTCTCAAGTTTAACGTTTACCAATTTAATTGGTCTAGTATTTAATTTTAAATATCTTCTAAGCACTAACAGTTTTGTAGGAAGAAAATAATTGAAGTGAGCCAAAGTACAGGCTGAAAACCATCCTGGTGCATGTGTTCTCTTAGAGGTAAATACTAGAACAAAATCACCGGGGAAAAAAAGTACTCAGATCTATTCCATTAGACATTTGTAGGCAGTCATCAAGTAAGTTTTAAGCAAATTCAAAATAATTGTATGGCCACTAGGAACCACCAGACAAGATACTAATCCCAGATTCTTCCCACACCATAGTTGTACATACCAAGGATTCTGTTCTTGGGCAGAAATGGGCTTGTGAAGCCACAGATGGAGAAGTAGTTTTACTGAAGAGAACACTGCCCTTCACACCACTTCCATCTACCTCCACCTTATCCTCACTGGCAACACTGTAAAAGCCTCAAGCCGATCGATGCTATCATGTGCCAGGGACTGTTTCTCTGTTTAGTAGTTGTCTCTTTCCCCTTTGTCTGCCCTTTTGGACTGTCTAGACAGGTACCAAGTGCCTTCACTCAAGTGTTTGGTGGAACCACTGCGAGGAATGATCTACCTTTGGGCTTCCCAGCTCTCTGTTCAGATAGTATTGTTTCTCTCAATCACACTTTGCACTGGGCAGTCTCTGAAGTTCTCATGTAATGCCAAAGTCAATCGACAAACTTTGCAAGGGTCTTTCTAGGAAAGTCACCTTTAAGCTCACTGAGAGGAGATAGAAACAGAAAAAAACTAAAAAGTTTAATACACATTTTCCTTCACAGGACATTCTGACCTTTCCTTGGTTCTAACAAAAAGTTAGGAATTGCTAACATTGGGAAACATGAAGTTGCCAGGACGTGATCCTAGGCACAAAACTCATTAGCGATCTTGCTTTCAAACAAACCTATGAAGCATTAGAGTGAGTTCTGACTTTCCGTAATGAGATGCTCCATGCAAACATTGTTGACATATAATTGGGAACTTCCAAGTTCAACAGAAAGACTATCACTAAATAGTTAATGATTTCTGTTTCTCAGCTCAAACAATATGGAAATGGGTTCAACTAAATTTGCACAGTAGTCTTCCTGACTAGTCTTTTGTTTGTCAGTATTTTACAATCCCAGTTTTTAAGACAAATGTTACCTCTGTCTCCTATCCTAGCTTTCACTCTGATCTCTCTATGTTCTTATCATGTTTGTATTTATTTCTGCACTTCCTCCAGTTGATTACTTTTCTTTAATATCATCATGGAAACTTGAATTACCAGTCATTTCAGGAACTATTATTATTTACTAAAAGATATAGGAAATATTCCATTTTAGGAATTCCCTATTGTAGTAGGTTCATGTTATGGTGATAATGCAGGACATATGAAGACAGTTGATTTCCCTTTCTCCCAGGCAGTACTAAGGAGAAAACACCTACTAGATGGAAATTTTAATATAATTGCTTCCATCATCCACCTCCAAAGCACTGTTTTAAAAGTCATGTTTTCTGCAAGATATTTTCTATTGGAAAATTAGTTCCAGGCTAGAAACATAATGGATATAAGACTGTCAGCTCCTACACATGTCAACCAAGATTCCCTGGCAGGTAGAAGGAATGTCTATGGAGACCTAGAGACAAGATTCCAAGTCTTAACTTGAATTCTACATGGTAGTGATGTTTTTCAACTTTACAATTGATCTCTGGTTCATTTCTTAAGTATTCCTTAATGAAAACCATCAGAGTTGTTTGTAGTGGAAAAATTAGTTAGTATTTTGAAGATTTGGGTGGGAAACCTGAGAGGTCTTTAAATGAGATTGTGGCATGACTCTACAATCATCGACTCTTTTCAGTTGAGTCTAATTGGTGGCATCACCTGCTACTCACATTTTAGGAAGATAGCTTTATAGCGAGAAGGTGATTTTCTTTCCTTTTGCTTGCATTCTAACGTGTAATAATTTTTAGGGCAGATAGAGCTAAACTGAATATATGGAGAATATAGACAACTGATCATAAGAATGCATTTAGATTACTATAAAATACCTCCAGATGAGGAAACTATCTAAATCAAATATCTGGAAATGCCTCAGCCAGCAGTGTTGGGAATGTTACATTTTAATGTATTGATTTTCAGTCCCTTGGTTTCTAACTATCTTTCCCATTTCATAACAGACAAAATTAACATGTTTAGTTTGAAGTTTCCCCTACAGCCTCTTTAAAATTTCAGAGTTGATCTTAGCCATTATGATAGGTGTAAGTTGGAATATCAGAGTTGTTTTGATTCGTGTTTCTCTGATAGTTGAGGATGTTCAGCAATTCCTTAAATGTCTTTTGGTCACTTGAGTCTCTTCTGTTGGAAATTGTCTATTTAGATCTGTATCCCATTTTTTAATTGGATTATTTGGTACTTTGGTGTCTAGTTTCTTGAATTCCTTATATATTTTGGAGAACAGCCCTCTGTCAGATTTGAGGTTGTTGAAGGTATTTTCCCATTCTGTAGGCTACTGCTTTGTCTTATTGATCACGTTCTTTGCCTTACATAAGCTTTTCAGTTTCAGGAAATCCCATTTATTAATTGTTGCTCTCAGTGTCTGTGCTACTAGTGTTATATTTAGGAAGTGAGCTCCTGTGCCCATGTGTTCAAGACTACTTCTTACAGCTTATGCTGGAGAGAATGTGGAGTAAGGGGAACACTTCTCCATTGCTGGTGGCAGTGCAAACTGCTGCAGACACTTTGGAAATCAGTATGGTGACTTCTTAGGAAACTGGAAATCAATCTACCTCAAGAACCAGTTTTGATGGCTCTGGCAGTGGACCAGGACTTATCCTAGGTGCATGAACTGGCTTTTTGGAGTCTATTTCCTATGGTGGGTTACCTTGCTCAGCCATGATACAAAGGGTAGGGGGGAGGTCCAACCTCAACTTGATATGCATGACTATTGACTCCCCAAAGGAGTCTTTAACCCCTCTGAAGAGTGGATTGGGGACAGAATGGGAGAGAACTTGGTGTGAGGGGTGGAGTTGGAAAGGGAAGGGAGGGGGAACTGGGGTTGCTATGTAAATAAGAGACAGAAACAATTTCAGAATTGGCAATTATATACCTAGTTCATTTTTATTAAAATTGCCTCTTACCCTCTCTATTTCATAGACTATAATGAATTATCTGTGTAATGATTAGGTTGGTAAATTTTGTGTGTTGATTGGGCTCACACAGAAATTGGCTCTAAAAGTAAAAATTGCCCCAGCTCCTTCACCTCAAACTGTTCTGTAAGGTTTGTTGTCTAGGGCTGGGTTGGACTCCTGACTCTGTAATAGGAAGGGAGGATAATAGCTAAACAGTCAGAGAGTAAGAGCATCCTGCCCTTGAAAAAAGACAATGTTTATCTAGTCTATAAATATTTCCAAAGTGGGAAAGGGAAGCTGGAAATTCAGCCATGGGAAGCACATTTTTAGAGAGAAGATTCAGTCACGATCCTCAGCTGATTGCTTTAACTTCCCTAGTTGGTTTCGGCCAGGTGTGTGTAAGATGCTTGTGAAGGCATTGCCTTTCACCTTTTACTTGTCTTATTGCTGAGAAGCATCATCCAAGGTGACACTCCCTTCTTCTCTGGACTCTAACTGCAGCCAATGACTCACCAAGGCTGCCTCAGTCAGTTTGGGCTAGTTATGCAGAGACATCATCTATGGATCATTTGGTGTTTATTCTTTTGCTCCGACTTGCCATATGCTCAGTAAACATATTCTCTCGGTCATAAACAACAATATAGCACATGAATTTAGAATTCATGATTTCTGATTAGAAAACCACTCTAATGATAGTTATAGAGTTGGACTCATAGATGTTGACAAAATTATAGCATTATGAATTAGGGTCATCATCCCAGAAAAATATATTGCATCAAGGAACAAATACAGTAGGTGCTAATATCTACTTTATACTTACAATAAGCACACAATAATTTCCTGAGTATGATAGCCACGCCTTCACATTCTTGGCATGTCATATTTTCAGCATGAGGCCAGTTTCTGGAGATGTAAAGCAAGCATTCAGGGAATGTGCCTTGAATGTGTAATTTTGCTTTTCCAGGGATTCTTTCTCAGAAATAAGTTTTTTTTTGCTTATTTTTTTAGCTTCAGAATGTTTTGGTTGAGAATATATATATATGTGTGTGTGTGTGTGTGTATGTGTGTACATGAAAATAATCTACCCTTGACTAAACATTATTAGCTTTATTTAATGAGTGAGATATAAAAATATGCATACTTAATCATTTATTCAGGATGTAACAGAAAATATTCTATATCAGAAGTACCTGAGGAATAATAAGAGATAAGCGTATACTAACAAATAGAATGTTTAGACATTGTCAACAAAATATTTCAACACCATGTTAATTTTTTCAATATTCAGGGGATAAGTAAAATAATGAGTCAGTTGCCTTTGCTTTTTAATTGAAAAATAGAATAAAATATTTTGAGGTGTTTTATCTATCAGCATAGACAAACCTACGTAACTAAATGAAATACAATAATCTTGAAAAAAAAAAAAACAGTGAGATAAGGTAATTGTGAGTTCTGGGCATGATAGATCCTAAATCATCTTTATTATTTTACTAGACTGTGGAAAAATCACAGCATGCTATTATAACATTTATGTTACAAAGACTTAGAAACATTCAATAAATTACACAAATATCTAACAGGTATGGCAATCAAAATTTTGAACTCTGGCTACATTAAGTATAAAGCCTCAAGCTACTTCAATTATGAAATACTCTTGTTATTAAGGTCACATAATAACAGGAAAAAAATAATTAAAAATTGTATTTTCTTATACCTAGCCAATATTAACCATCTAATTTCTCAAATATGAATTGAGCTGTAATTGGTTTTCTCATTTTGTAAGTTTCTTTTGTCTTATGGAAAACATACTATGGCTAATGTAAAGTTATAAATATGCAAAATGGATTTTGTTGAGGCCTTTTTCACACTTAATGAGATGATCACATGTTTTTTTTTCTTTCAGTTAAATTATATGACTGAATCATCCCTACAGATCTAGAATGAAGCCTACTTGATCATGGTGGATAATTTTTTTTTTTGGTGTGTTCTTAGATTTGGTTTGTCAGTATTTTATGGAGTATTTTTGCATCAATGTCCATGAGGGAGATTGGTCTGTAATTTTCTTTCTTAGTTGTGTCTTTGTGTGGTTTGGGTATCAAAATAACTGCAGCCTCATAACAAGAGCTTGGCAATGTTCCTTCTGTACCCATCTTCCTGTTGCCTGTAGAACCACACATAGAACTCTCAGCAACCATATCTGCCTCCATGTTCCCTGCTATGAGGATGATGGTCTAAACCTCTGATTGTAAGCAAGTACCAGTTAAATATGTTTCTTTATAAGACTTGCTGTGATTATGGTGTCTCTTCCCAGCAATAGAACACTTACCAAGACAAATTGGTAATAGGGAGGAAGGTATTGTTGTGACAGATCTGATCATACTGCTTATAGGCAGAATGTTTATTTTGGGGACTTTATATTAGGAAAACTGTTGAATGCATTAAGTGGGAGTTTAATAGGCTTAGTAGCAGGAGGATGGATGATGGTGCTGAGGGTGATCTGGACTGTGGTAGCCCAGCTCAAGAAGCTTCAGAGAGGAAGAATAATAGTAAGTGGCCTAAAGGCCATTATATAATATTTTGGCAAAGAATGTGGCTAATTTTTGCCCTTTTCCAAATAAATTGGCCTTAGGCTAAAGTGAAGAGTTTTGCATTAATGGTATTGGTGGAAGAGATTCCAAGACAACTTAGTATTCCCTGTGTCACATGGTTATTAGTGGCCACTCTTGTGTAGAGCTATATTTAAAAGGAGCAAACTGAGTAAGGAAAAATTAAAAATGTACAGTTTGAGAGGAAAAGGGGAACCAGGAAGTGTAATGGAGCCAAGTCCAGTGCTTAAAGAGATAAAACATTTAAACGAAAGTCTGATGTTAAATGGAATAAGGGAGTGGTGACCTCAGGACAAGGCCCCACCCAGCTAAGCTTCCATCCTGTGGAAAGGAATTAAAGCTTAAGCATTGAAGGAAATGAGCAACAGCAAAATGGTGATGCAGATGTAATTGAACAAGGGGGCCATGTTCCAGCCACCATAGACAGAAGAACTCAGCAGCATTAGCCCTGTGGTACTCTCTGTAAAGTCAAGAACACAAGAAATGGGTTTTGGAGTATCCCTCCATGGCTAAGGAAAGTGTTGAGGTCAGGTGTGTGTCAGGGTGTCTCTGCAAGGAGACCCAAGGAGATCATTGTGTGAAGCTGTGAAGGTGTAGCATGAACTGTGTTGGAGACCCAAGGATGTTGGAGATTCCATAGCTGTGGGATTCCTGCCAATGGAAGCTGGTAATAGGAGTGGAACAGCCCAAGGGGGAGATGAGGCCTAGGCCACAACCAACAAAGCTGAAAGGAGAAGGACATCTAAAGAGAGCTTTGAGACACAGAGATGCTGAATTTAGACTTTGCCCAGCTGGTTTTGGTCTTGCTTTGGTCCAGTATTTCCCCACGACATTCCCTTTCCTCCCCTTTGGAATAGTAATGTATATCCTGTGCCATTGTATGTTGGAATTGTGCGATCTGCATTTTGCTTTTGCTTGTACAGAGGCTACAGTTAAGAGATTGCCTGGAATCTCGGAAGAGATTGAACTTTGGACTTTTAAACAGTGTTGAGACTGTTAATGCATTTTTGCATTATAGAATGGCTACAGACCTATTGGGGTCAGGAGGTAGGATATGTGGTTTGAATCAGAATGGACCTCATAGGCTCATACATTTAAATGCTTAGGGTGATACTTGAGAAGGACTGGGGGAAGTGACTTTGTTATATATAGTAGGTGTGGCCTTGTTGGAGAAAGTGTGTCACTGGAGGCCTTAGTGGTTTCAAAAGTTTAAGCCACTCCCAGAGTCCCTCTTTTCCTGCTGCCTGAGGGTGTGAGTTGCTCTCTCAGCAACTTTGCCAGCCCCATGTCTGTTTGTGTGTTGCCAAGCTCACCACCATGAGGTTAATGGATTAACTCTCTGAGTGAGGCCTCAATTAAATGCTTTCTGTATAAGAACTGCCATAGTCATGATGCATCTTCATGGCAATAGAACCCCAACTAAGACAATGACTTATGAATGAAAAAGTTTCATAAAATATAATTTTATTCACAGGAGAGAATCAATTCATTTGTTCCAATGAATTGTTTGTTTTGATGTCAGACTCTTACTAATTGTTGGGTAACATGAATCAAATCTGGCATATAAACTCTCTAATTATTTCCTTGCTGCACCTGTGTATTAACAACCAGAGGCAGGCTGTATACAGGAAGCAGTCCTGGCTCCCAAACATCTATATGTAAGTTAGATACATTTTGGCAAGGCTCATTCAACCTGTTAGCTTAACTAAGTCAATTCTTATTTAGGTAAAGCAACAGAAATTCCTATACAGAATCTATTGCAAGATGTTTGACTCAGTGAGCAAAAGAGTGGCATCAGGGTAAGGAACTAATCGCTTTTCCTCAAAAATCCAATTACAGACAGCAGTATGTCTCTAGATGGTACCTACAATCTGCCACAGCTCCTTAGAGTGTACTAATAAATACTTGCTGAACCAAGGTATTTTCAAGGTTTACTAATATATATATATATATATATATATATATATATATATATATATATACTCAGTACTTTTTTTCTGTTTAGACATTCAAACAAGTTCTTGGACTAGTCAAAACCTTTAATATTTACTGTTATATTATGAGAAACATTCACAGTTTTGTTCTGATTGGTTTATTAATAGAATTCAGAATGGAGTAGGAATTAATGAGACACAAAAAGAAATTTCACATAATATTTGCATCACAGTTATTAACCAGTTTATATTTTCTCTTCAAAGAACATATATATATATATGTAAATTTTGAAACAAATCTAATACTATATTCTGCTTGTTCATCATTGATTCTGCTGTAGTGTTCATGAAGTCACTATGCAGCATGTGGCACAACATACAGTCCAGGTCAGTAGGTAGCAGCAGTCCCAGTAATGTGAGAAGCCTAGCATATAGTTTTTATGACAGTCTTCAAAGAGGATTCACTATGAAGACGAAACACTGTGGGCTGTGGTGGACGTGATATCTTGGCCATGAGAAACCAGTCCCTTCGGAAATATTATGTAAATCTTCTTGAAAAGAGTCTGAGGTATTTGTTAAATAAATACTCTATTTGTTAAATAAATACTCAGGTTCTTAACATCCTTTACAATATTAGGTATGGGTTTGTTGTTTTGGTGGAATGGGCTGTTATTTTATAAATTTTGGATTCTCTATCATAGTTAGCTCCATACTCTGAGATTTAACATGTTTTCATGCTTTCTTACAGTACTTTTCTTTATATGCTCAACTGTTGATTCATTTTTCTCTAAGTTCATAATTGTTACCTAAGACACTTTTATTTTGTCTTTTGTTCCTTCATAGGTGAAATTATTTATGAAATACTGTTTTCTCTTTTATTGGATTGTTTTATGTCCTTGTGCTATACCTAGTTCTGGGTATATTTATGATTCTTTGTGGCACAGGGTGGCAGTACATGTATCACATAACATTACTTTTACAACCCAGGAAACAAAGTGAGCAATCTAGAACTCTGAATCAAGAAAATTTCTAAAAACTTTATGTACATTGCCAGCATACAGGAGAACACTGAATTTATCAGCACATTTTATCTTTTCCACTTGTTGACTTATTATCTCTACTAATGTGTCTATTCATTGGTATTAACTGAATATCACATTCCATAGAATCTCTAAATAGAGAATTATCTCAATATAGTAGCTTTCATTTGTAATAGAGTTTTACTTCTTTCCTAAAATACTGAATTTCTTTGAATAGTTTTATTTCTTTCAAAATTGTTTATCTTCTTGAGTACATTACAATTTCTTATAGGGATCAACATATCGACTACACTCAAAATCCAAACTTACCCTAAAATTTATTTTGGATATTTGAGTTTTTTGAGTTTTTTTTCATAGAATAGCTATTTGAACAACACTTATTTTTCTAATTTACAGTGATGGACTATGACTATAATTTTATTCTTTTTAATCTATCCAAGTAGTATTGCTTTTGTTTGTATATTCGTTACTGAGCTTTTTAAATTAATATTACTATAAGTAGAATTTATACTTTTAATTTCAGTTCTTAATTGACTTTATACAGAAATAGTTGATCTTATCAACATATTTTATAACCTTATCCATTGTTTAAGTCAATTATTAGAGTTACTCACTTAATTCATTAATAACATTATCTAAGTATTAATTAACTAAATTATCTAATTATAATATTGTTAAAATATAAGCATTATCATTTGGGAGTAAAAACAGTTTCACTGTCTTCTTAAAAATCAGTATCCTTCAAATTCATGGTTTCTATTTCATTATTTGTTATTACATATATATTGTATATATACACATACACTTAGACATCTACATCACATACACACAGCCACAAACAATCCCAATTTTGGCTTTTTCATTGTGTATATTGTTACTCCATGTGTTTTCCAGACTGATAGTTTGGTATTGAATAATTAATTGGTGTTCTCTTTCCTGGGGAAGACTATTTCTTCTACTCTCAACACATTTTAGTTACTTCTGATTCTTTGTGAATAGGCCCTCTTCTTCAAATTCATAGACTCTTATTTTTACTAATTGTTATTGTATACAGATGTGTACATGGGAATACTGGTTATACAGACTGTGTTTGTAAATATCCTGTCCTCTATTAAAATTATTTTTCTTACTTTTTATAATTTCACACACACACATATATGTATATGTGTACCTTGAATAGTTATAGCTCTCACTTCTACCTCCTTTTTGCTGTCTCTTGCCTCCTTTGTTCCTACAAATCTCTCATGTTCATGTCTGTTTTTGGCGTTTTGTTTTGAATTTCACTAAGATTAACCAGGATCATCTGTGTGACGATGGATTTCGAACTACTTATTGGAACCTGCTGCAGTAAGCAGAGGGGATGCAACTGAAGACAATGACCTTTTTTTCCAGGGTCCTACTATCAGCAATAGTTCACAGGGAAAGGGATGCTTCAATGAGTCTCTCCCTCTTCTTGGATTGACTGCTGATAGGGCTAGTCTTGTGTGGAACAATTCAATCAACTACAGGAATGTGACTTAATGATTACAGCAGTTCTATTGAATTGCAGCTGATGTGATTTAATAGTTATAATGTTGCTTTGAGTCATCCCATCTCTCAGACTGTAGATGTTTCCCCTCTTCCTCATGTACCCCTCAACCTTAAAAGAATGGTATACGTGGCTTGTTTAAAGCTGGGTCTTGTTTTACAAATCTTAGGCAGCCAGGAGTCCCTGCATTCACCACTATTCATTGTAAGGAGTGGCTTCTCTGATAAAGACTAAGGCTGCTCAGTCTATGGCTATAAGCATAGATATTGAGGAATCAACCTGATACTATGTCAACTAGTTTAGTAACAGTAATGGGTTTCCCATGGGAGCCTATTGCTTCTCTAGCCCTGGTTTGTTAGCTAGACTTACAGGAACAGGTACTGGTTCCCTGCAGACACTTGGGAGTGGATCTGGGAACCATTCAGAAGCCATCTGGTTAGTTTCCCATAGCCAAGCCAATGTTCCACAAACGAACATATGTTGCTTCGCAATTGGTTTCTTTATTCCCCTTTAGACAAACTGATTCTCTCCACATTCTGAGCCTTCATCCCCCAGTCCTCACTCTCTGTCTAAACCTTTTCACCCATACTTTAATCCCACTTTGCTCTCTTTTTGCCTACTGTGTCCCCTTTCTTAAGGCAATTACACGCCTCCCATTCCCTTCCCAAGCTTGCATAGATAGTTTTCATTAGTTAGTTATATTATATAGTAAAGAGTTGAAGTCAGAATCTTCATATGAGAAAGAATATGTACATTTTACGGTGTGAGTTACCTAGCTTAGAATATTTTCTCCAATTCCATTCATTTCCTTACAAATTTTACAAGTCATTATTTTTTATTGTTGAGTAATATTCCATTGTGCGTAATACTACATTTTAATTTTATATCTACCAGTTTCTGGGTATCATAATTTTCTATCCTCCTCCACTTTTGAGATACCATGAATTGAGCAGTAAGGAATAACTATGTAAATC
Organism: Neodon shergylaensis; assembly: GCA_025134845.1. Classification (NCBI taxonomy): domain Eukaryota; kingdom Metazoa; phylum Chordata; class Mammalia; order Rodentia; family Cricetidae; genus Neodon; species Neodon shergylaensis. Next base: position 9,958,679 of record JABTXL010000003.1, on the reverse strand, counting down.
ATTCTGTCACAGAGAATAGAGCCATGAGGTTTTATGTCCAGGACAGGTACAGCTAGATTACCTGATAGGTAAAATTTTCTCATAAACCTCCAGACTAAATTCCAAAATAGTTTCATGAATTTATACTTCCACAAAGAGTGTATAAGAGTTCCTATTTTCCCATATCCATGACAGTATCTGTCATTTTTGGTATTCTTAATTAATAGGTATCATGTTTGGGGAGATGAAATTTTTTAAATATTCATTAAAATTAATGTAAAATAAAATATGTTTTATGGTGAGCTCAGCCTTCACAAATAATGGTAAGGGTTCTTTTTGCAATAAGGATTCTGTCTTCTAAATTGTGCAAACAAGTAAAACAAAACTAAAACAAAAAACAAAGATTAGCATAATGCCTGGCTTGATATTTACCCATTAGTTAAAGACATTCAGAAGTAATAGAAAGTTCAACAACACCAACATTTCATGTGTATGTGTATTTTGAGTGTGTGCATATATGTATGTATGTGTTGAAAAGACACACACACACACACATATATATATATGATTCTTTAAGTTAGACTCATTTTTTGTAGACATTTTAAGGTATTTTTTCCATTTAGTCATCTGTCAATATCAAAATGGCAAAATCCTCCCAGATCTATTCTTCCTTCCCAACCCACCCGTATCCCCCCCTTTTTTTTAGTCCACCAAGTCTAGTTTTGCTGCCCATATACTCCTGGATGAGTGGTCTTCACAGAAGGATGGTTAACTCAGCAGAGTTGTACCATTAAGGAAAAGTGATTATAGCTCTCCCAGTTTTATCAATGGCCAATAGCTCTTTAGGTAGGGAGAAAACTTTGTGGCCACCTCTACCTCTCTGTTTGGGATTTTTTTTTCTAACTTAGGCTTGCACAGGCTGTGTACACAGGCTGTCTCAATTTCTGTGTATTAATCTGTGCAATTGCCTTGCTGTGTACAGAAACACTGTTTCCTATGCTTGTAGCTCTTGCAGTCTTTCTGTTCCTCTTCTACAATGACCCATGGGCCTTGGGAGGACAGTGTGTGTCTGAAATAGATGTTGGAGATTTCTTCAGTCTCTTATTTTCATCACCATGGCCAGTTGTGAGCCTCTCCGTTAATCACCACCTAATGCAAAGAGAAGTCTCTGAGATGACGGTTGAGAGTTGCTCTAATCAATGTTTAATAGGTATAATAATAAGTCATTAGATGTCAGTTTAATATGTCCATTTGTCAGAGTAATAATAGTAGATCTAGGAGAGATGAAATCTTAAGTTGGCTTAAATCACATTTTTCTGATAGCTAAGGTTGTTAAACACATTTTAAAAATCTTCTCTTTGCTGTACAGAAGCTTCTCAGTTTCAGGAGGTCCCATTTATTAATTGTTGCTCTCAGTGTCTGTGCTACTGGATATATTTAGGAAGTGGTCTCCTGTGCCAATGCATTTAAGTGTTCTTCCCACTTTCTCTTCTATGAGGTTCAGTGTTGTTGGTTTTATGTTGAGGTCTTTGATCCATTTGAACTTGAGTTTTGTGCATGACAATAGATATGCAATCTCCTACATGTTGATATCTAGGTATGCCAGGAAATTTGTTAAATATGCTTTCCTTTTCCATTTTATCATTTTTGCTTCTCGGTAAAAAAAAAAAATCAGTGGTTCATATGTGTGTGAATCGATATCTGGGCATTCTATTTGATCCACTAGTTTTCCTGTCTGTTTTTACACAGGTGACAGGCTGTTTTCTTTATTGTAGATCTACAATAGAGTTTGAAGTCAGGAATTGTGATGTCTTGAGAAGTTCCTTTGTTGTGCAGGATTACTTTGACTATCCTGTTTTTTTTTTTTCTTCTTCTTCATATGAAGTTGAGTATTGTTCTTTCGAGGTCTGTGAAGAATTTTGCTGGGATTTTGCTGGGCATTGCATTGAATCTGTAGATTGCTTTAGATAAGGTTTCTGTTTTTATTATGCTAATTCTACCTACCCAAGAGTGTGAAATACCTTTTCCTTTTCTGGTGTCATCTTCAATTTCTTTCTTCAAAGTTTTAAAGTTCTTGTCATACAGGTCTTTCACTTGTTTGTTTAGAATTACCTCAAGATATTTTATATTATTTGTGCCTATTGTGAAGGGTAATATTTCTCTGATTTCTTTCTCAGCCTCTTTATCATCTGTATAAGGGAGGGGTGCTAATATTTTGAGTTAATCTTGCATCCTGGTACATTACTGAGTTGTAGCAGTTCCCTGGTAGAATTTTTGGGGTCACTCATGTATACAATCATATCACCAGCAAATAGTGAGAGTTTAACTTCCTCTTTTCTGATTTGTATGTCCTTCATCTCTTTTTGTTGTCTTATTGCTCTAGCTAGAACTTCAAGTACTATATTGAATAGGTATGGAGAGAGTGAACAACTTTGTCTTATTTCTGATTTCAGTGGGATCGCTTTAAGCAAGAAACATAGTCAAGAAGAAAAAAAAGGCAGCCTACAGATTGAGAAAAGACCTTCACCAAGGCCACATCAGACAAAGGACTGATTTCTAAAATATACAAAGAAAACTTGAAATTTGATATCAAAAGATAAAATAATCCAATAACATACTGGTGTACGGTCCTAAACAGAAAATTCTCAGCAGACAAACCTCAAATGGCTAAATGACACTTAAGGAAATGCTCAGCAACCTTAGACATCAGAGAAATGCAAATCAAAACAACTCTAGGATTCCATCTTACACCTGTCAGAATGGCCAAAATCAAAAACATTGATGACAGCTTATGCTGGAAAGTATGGTAAAGGGAACATTTCTCCACTGCTGGAAAAAGTGCAAACTTGTACAGCCACTTTGAGAATCAGTATGGTGATTTTCAGAAAATAAGGAAACAATCTACCTCAAGACCCAGCAATACTGCTTCTGGGCATATACATAAAGGATGTTCACTCATACACAAGGTCATGTGCTCAACTATATTCATAGCAGCATTATTTGTAATATCCAGAACCTAGAAACAACCTAGATGCCCCTCAACCAAAGAATGGATAAGGAAAATGTGGTACATTTACATGATGGAGTACTACACAGCAGTAGAAAATAATGATATCTTGAAATTTGCAGGCAAATGGATGGATCTAGAAAAAAATATTGAGTGAAGTAACCTAGACCCAGAAAGAAAAGATAATATATACTCATTCATAAGTGGCTGTTAGACATAAATCAAAGAAAAAACAACCTAGCGTCCACAATCCCAGAGAACCTAGACAACAAAAAAAAAAAACCATAAGAGAGACATACATAGATCTATATAGAAAGGACAAAATGACAAGATCTCTTGAGTAAATTGGGAGCATGGGAATCACAGGAGAAGGTAGAAGGAGAGTGGGAGGAAGTGGAGTGGAGAAAAATATATAGCTCAATAAAAACAGTAAAAAAATTACATACAAAATAATCTTTTCTAGTCATTTGCTTTTCTCCCATTGAGAACTATGTAGTTTTTCTATTTGTATAATTCAATAGCATATTTTAAAATTAGGTTGCTTATTGTCTTTATATTAAGTTTTTAAGTTGTTTGCATATTTTAGCCCCAAATTCTGTCACATTCACAACTGGCGAATATTTTCTTCAGTTTTGTTGACTGTATCTTCATTCTGTTGACAGCTTCATTTTTTGTGTAGAATCTTTTGCAGTTCATGAGATCCCATTTGTTGATTTGTGGTTCTATTTCCTATGCTACTGGAGTCATATCTGGAAAGTTGCTATCTATGCCTATATTATAAGTATACTGTCTGCTTTTTCTCTTAGCAGTTAGAGAATCAGGTCATATAGTGAGGTTTTTACGTTTTGGATTTGGACTGGTTTTATAAATGATGAAATAAAAATACCTAGTTTTATACTTTTGCATGTGGATACTCAAGTTTTCCAACACTATTTGTTGAAGATATTGTCTCTTTCTAATATAGCATATTTTGGGATTTCTGTAGAAGATCAGTTGTGCATGGACTTACAAATGACCCTCTTTTCTACTACGTTGATCTATTTGTGGCTTCTGTGTAGTAGCATGCTTGCTTTACTGCCAAGGCTCTATAGTATAACCTGAAATCAGATATGGTGATGTTGCTTACCATGGTTTTGTTTGTTTTTGTTTTAGGACTACTTCAGCTATCTTCGTCCCACTTCCTTCCATATAAATTTTAATTTTTTTTCTCCATCTGTAGAGAATGACCCTACAAGATTTACTGGTATTGTATTGAATTTTTAGGTTATTTTGGTAGGATGACCATTTTCACAATATCAATTTTTCCAATCCGTGGACAGGGTAGGACTTTCTGTTTTCCTAATCTTCTTCAATCTCCTTTTTCATGACCTTACAGTTTTTATTGTAGAGGTCTTACACTGCCAAAATAAGTTTATTCTTGCTATTTTATTTTGGTGTTATTATGAGTGGTATTGGTTTCCTTATTTCTTTTCCCATATGCTTGTCATTAGTATATACAAAGGCCAACTCTTCTGGTGTTTCTCTAATACATCATTTTGAGTTACATTTTTTTCTCATTTCACATTTCTCCTATTATTTAACACTAAATAAACCCTTATTTATAATTACAGATCTATACCGCCATATATATGATCTATACCACCATATAATATATATTAGAAAAAATTAAGAAAGTGTGAACATGTATAGATGTTTTCTACTGTCCCACGCCTTTATCCTTTCTAGAATTATGCACTTTCTTGTGTGGATATGAGCATCTGTGGCATCACTTCCATTTATAAAGAAGGGTTTCCTCTTCTGTTACTTTTCAGGATCATCTGGCAGTAAATAAGCATTCATCTTCACACGTCTGTCAATGTATACATTGTGTTCATTTTTTATTATTAATTTTATTGAGCTATACATTTTTTCTCTGCTCCCCTTACTTTCTCTCCCCTACCCTTCAACCCTCTCCCATGGTCCCCATGGTCCCCATGCTCCCAATTAACTCAGGAAATCTTGTCTTTTTCTACTTCCCATGTAGATTAGATCTATGTATGTCTCTCTTAAGGTCCTCATTTTTGTCTAGATTCCCTGGGATTGTGATTTGTAGGATGATTTTTTTTTTAGTTTATGTCTAAAAATCACTTGTGAGAGAGTACATATGATAATTGTCTTTCTGAATCTGGATTACCTCACTCAATATGATGCTTTCTAGATCCATTCATTTGCAAAATTCAAGATGTCATTATTTTTCTTATGTGTAGTACTCCATTGTGTAAATGTACCACATTTTCCTTATTCATTCTTCGGTTGACGGGCATTTAGGTTGTTTCTAGCTTCTGGCTATTACAAACAATGCTGCTATGAACATATTGAGCACATGTCCTTGTGGTACGATTGAGCATCCTTTGGGTATATACCCAAAACTGGTGTTGCTAGGTCTTGAGGAAGATTGTTCCCTAATTTTCTGAAAAGTAGAGTTTTGATAGAATCGGAGTGTATGGTTGGCCTTGTGTTGTCCTAGCACTTGAAATATGTTACTCTATTCCCCCGAGCCTTCGCCATACCTGATGTGTTAGGTATGTGTTAGGTTAATGGTGTTAATATGGGAATGTCTTCATATTTGGGATCCTTTTCAAGTGTGTTTTGACTGTCTATTGCATATTCTTTGTTGCGTGATGCTGTTCTAAATTGATTATCATTGGTCAATCGAGGATGATTTGACCTTTTGTTTATACTCTTTCATCCAATTCAAAATTCATAGATTTCTCACCAAATACCATCCAGCTTCTCTGTAGACCTGTACAAAGAGTCCTCAAGACTTCTCCCTTCTGCTGTCTCTTGCAATTTCAGACAAAGTAACCTATGTTCTTCCTTGTATGTTTGTCACTAGCCTCACTGCTTTTGCTGATCACAGTGTGGTCAAGGGAAGCTCCGGTACCACTAGTGGGAAATGCCCTCCCAGCTAACTCTCCAGAGAAGGCTGAAGTATGTGAAATCTGAGGGTTCTAGAAGCAGGTGGAGGAATTGTCCTCCGAGAACACATCTCAAGGCAGATGCTGCACTTTTCCCCAGAAGTTAAGCTATTTGCACAAACCACAGTTCCGTTTCTTACACTTGTTTGTACTGCTGAATGCAGTCAAGTCTAGTCTTGCTTTTTCAAGTTGGTTTCCTTGTGATTCAGCATTGCTTTGAAGGAGGTTGGATTTGTTGATTTTTCTGTCTGCGACAGTAGAAATTGTCTTTCCAATGAAAAAAATTACTATTGAATAGCAGTTACTCTTGAGACCTTGTGTGACATGAAGACCTTGAGTTACTTAGGCATCATTGCCTGCCAAGCTAAGCCTGGACTCTCCTGCTCAACTGTGTACTTACCCTGTGTCTCAACTTTTCATTTAACTATGTCTCTGACCTTCAATCTGGCTTGGCGGTTGGCAATATTCAACCTTTTCCTTTGTCCCCAGGCTCACCTATTTTTTAAGCTACCTAGACAGTGAGCTAGTTGTCACATCAACCTGTGGCTTTTTTGAGATATCTGTATTACTGCTACCTTCCACACAGCGTATGGTCTTCCACATTATCTCCTTGGGGTGGAAATCAGATATCACATAGCTATTTTGTAAATTCATCTAACCAAAATAGTGACCAAGAAAAGCATCACTAAATCTTGGTCCATGAAACAAGGAATGGAAGAGCATTGCTTTTTTTCTTAAGAGAAAGCAATTGAGATTTATGTCATGAGGTAAAGGAAGAGAAATGCTCAAACTCAAGAAGTTATAAGAGAGAAATTTGTAAAATTTTCTGATATCATTCAGTTTAAGCAAAATGAACAGCAAGAGCTTGGGTCAAAGACAATGGTACTTAAAACCTCAGGCTAACAGGGCAGTGGTGCCATAGATCTTTGATCCCAGCATTTGGGAGACAGAGGTGGATCTCTGAGAGTTCAAGGTCAGCCTGATCTACTGGAGTTAGTTCGAAGACAGGCTTCAAAGCTACAGATAAATTCTGTCTCCAAAAACCAAACCAACCAAACAAACAAAAAACAAAACAAAAATAAGAAAAAAAGAAAAAGAAAAACTCAGGGCTAAGAATTTTGGGGAAATCTCAATTGGAAGAGAAATATGAGAAGAGGAAGATAAGTGTTCTGCATAAGTGGGCCTCTGATCTTTGATCTGGGAAACTTATAAAATAATTTCAATCAAGTAGGATTTAGCATAAAGTAGGGACAGCAGTAGTCAAAGACCTAAGTGTTAGCTTCTTTTGTATCCACACAAAATACAGTGGAATTCTTCATTTTTTTTGTTTTGTTTTGTTTTGATGGTCTGTTAGGCAAGCAAGCCCTGTTTTCCAAAAAGCTCAGATCCTTTCTCTGAACATAACTACGGGGACATTGTACACAGCTTCCTTAACACACAAAAGCTCAACTGAAATTTCTCAGGCAACCTGATTTTACTTTACTATTGGACAGAAAGTAAGAGAAAGACCACTGCACATCGTAGATTTAGATGAAAGAAATTATGATTCTTTTAAGTGCATTATTATGAAAAAGATGTTAATACCCAGTAAGACTTCTGTTCACATTCTCCCTCTCCCCATATCTTCTTCCATACTTCCCTCCTCCTCTTTCTTTTCCCCCTATTCTCCTCTTCTCAGATTTATTGCTATCTAAGAAGTTTCTGGAAATTTTACGCATGTGCTTCACAGTTTTTTAACATACCTCAGATAATGTATGCACAGCTCCCCAGTTCCCATTTTTTTCAAATAAATTCACTTCATGTATCAGTAGCAGATATGATAACAATATAAAATATTCCAGCATATTTTCACACTATTGAAACTCTTTGAATGTTTTATACCTTTTGTGGTCCTTCTTTTCTTACTTCAAAAAGTAATTCTGTGCATTCCCTTACTTGCCAATAAGCATTCACTGATGTCCGACTCTCTTATGCTATTGTGAAGATATTACAAGCTCATTAGTATGAAACTGTGTCTGTGGACATGAAGCGCTATTTCATACCACCCTAAATAAATCAGAATGAACTAAGATAATCATCTGATCTATTATAAGGTAACGCTTGAGGTCATTTAACAACAAAAACACAAACTTAATCTTATTTGTCTTCTGTATGAAAAATGCATAGTTTACTGTCCAATACACTATTCTCTCAATTTATAGCTCATATATTTTTTTCTGTGTGTTTGATATTTCACTACAGTGAAGTAAAAGATCTTATTACCCAGAATAGGTCGCATTTGTAGCTTATTGTTAAAAAAAATTCAACAAACCACAAGTAGCTACAAAAGCCAATAATATATAGTTCTTTGAGATTAAAACAATGCCATCAACACACTATCTCTTCCTTCGTTACTGTCATCATTTCGTCTTAGCACTACCATCCTTATCTTCTACTCCAGATGTTGTAATTGGATGTCCGTTAAAATTTGGATGATCTCTGACTTTGGTTAGGACCTTAGACTAAGTAGGTTTTACTTGGTAGAATTTCCTGAGCTGTAAAAAAATGGATTCTGTTCAGAGTCATACCTATGAATTATAAATAGAAATTGGGAATCTACTTCATTATTATTCTGAAAAATGATACTGCATCTCGTAGGAAGCCATGAGGGAGCCGAGAGAGTGCTGGCAGAGGGCCTGCGATTGGTGTTAACATCAAGAGCAGAGGTGATTTTTTAATGCTTCAAGATCATCCATGAAATATTATGTATATAATTTGTACTCGCAATAACAAACATAGTCTCCCAGGAAACATTAAAATAAATAGCTTCTTTAACTCTTTTGTACCTTGATTATATCTTGGCTTGATGAACCCATAAAAAGGGAAGGCAAGATTGATGTTGGACAGATCAGTAGGGCAATCATGTAGTTTATTACATATTTATGACTCCAAAAGATCAAAGGATGTTTTTTATGCTCATAGCTTGGCAAATGTATCTTGCCACACTCAGATATGTTCCAAGTGACTTCAGTGGGAAAGGGAGGAGATCTGGCAGTGTGCCTGTAATGCTATTTGGCAAGATATCGAATGATGGTGAGATTCGAGAACACAATAACATACTGTGTCCCGTGTATACACATACACACTCTATATATGTATGCACACATTCACTGGTATATAGGAAATGTGTGACTATATACATACTGTATGTAAATATGGCCAACTATTACATAATCAGGCTAATTAGATTAAATAGTTGTGTTTGGATATATTAATAGATTTCTGTACATGGATGGTCTTCAATATTATTTCATCCCTCAGAAATTTCAAGGAAATTACAAATAAAAATGTTACCACCCAAACACTGTAGATTTCAAAATGTACACTAATGTGGTCTATACGTTTTCATTTCAAGTATACACTATAAAATATACACTGGATAAAATATACACTAATTTGGGCTATGCGCTTTCAGTTCAACTAGTTCTCTGTGTAGGAGTGAGACCCCACAGAGTTTTCCTTCCCTGTTAGCACGTCCAATGATAATGCCATCGTTCTCGCCTTGTTTAGTAGGCGTTTGCTAGGAGACAGTCCCACGGTCAACTTCCTTTTCTGTTGTTGTTGCTGTTTTTTTTTGTTAGCTTGTTTTTGCTTTGTTTTGTTTCATTTTGTTTGGCTCTTACAGTCTTTTTTTTTCCTCTTCTTGAAATGTTTCCTAAGCCATAAATGCAGGAGCTGTGAGATGCAGATTCTGCTGGGACTGGGCTCTACAGAATCTGTTCTAATTTGTTTGTGTGTGTGTGTGTGTGTGTGTGTGTGTGAGAGAGAGAGAGAGAGAGAGAGAGAGAGAGAGAGAGAGAGAGAGAGAAAGAGAGAGAGATGGTCTCCATTTGCTGTAAACATGTGTTTCACGAATGAGAGACAGCAGCTATGCTTATCTGTGGGCCCAAAGATCAGATTGAGAATATAGCTAGGAATTATTCTCTATAGTATAGACAGTAATAGTCTTGTCTAAAGCCCACGATCTCACTAGCCTCTGGAAGCTGGCTAGATTTCTAGGACCAACCGTGATTTCCCTCCTGTTGAGCAGAAATACCAGTACATAAACAGATTTCTTCAGCTCTTTGCTGGGCTGGAATCTTTAGTTTGAACGTCTTCACTATTGTGACATCTTCTTGCAAGTTCTCTTTCTTTTCCTTCATCCTGTGTCCTGCTGGAGACTTAGCTCTCCATGGTAAATCTGTGGGCCAAGTCTTTCTGAAATGGCTGAAGCCTTCTAATGAGGGTGAGTTTGACATTCTGTCCACTCGGTAATGGCCTCAGTGCCACGATCACCTCCAAGCATGCTTTCAGTGGTACCTTCTCACCCCTGTCAAGTTCTTTGGCTGAGGTCAGAACTTTATTATAATGAGAACAGAAAAGCCTCACTGGGCAATTTAGTTGATATCTTTGCCAACAGGAAAGAAAAATTCTGCAATATAACCGGCAAAATTTTCTTCTAGAATACGGTTAATTGGCAGAGAATCTTCTGGCATTCCTGGAAAAATTGTGTGTCAGTAAAATTTTTTTCTTGGATCTTACAGTAGAATAATTAGCAGGAAACATTATTTTTCTTTTTCATGTCTTTCCCTATTATGTAGTTTGATAACACCTCTATGAGACAGTTTGTGTGCCCTAACAGTGAATAGAGAACAATTCCTTCCACCTGTCGTGATTTCCATGACAGTTGTGTACAGTACTTAGATGGGTCCGTCTTGCACTGATTTCACTTCTAGCTTAAATACTCTCATGCTGGTCTAGACAGAGATTCTTCTGGGGAGTCTCTATAAAAGAAGACCTCAGCTTAACTCATTTATCGCTAGTGGGAGACAATCAATAAGATAGTAAAGGATCCAGAACAAGTAGAATTCTTTCCTCAAAGCAAATATTATTGTCGATCTGATTTTCATTCTTGGAAATTTGAATTAAATGACGTGAAAGGAATTAGGTCCATTGTGGGTCAGCTGTTCTCAGTAGAATGAGCACTGGTGGTCACACACAAGAAAGAGAAATAATAGATTATGTGGTTTGTGGCATGTAAGTCAGAAATGAAAGAATTCTGAGTCACAGTGCATAGTCAAGTTTTTTTTTCTGCCCTCTCATTCACTAAGACTTCCAAAAGAACAAGTGGGAAAAGTCATCAAATGTTTGATCCCATTGGTTTGAGCTTTCTCAGCTGAATTTTAATTTTAAATGTACTTTAATACTTAACCAGGACACTTAGAAGTTAGACAGAAGTAAAATCCATGTCCTTATGCCATTAGGTAAGAAGCAAAATGCAGACAACTTTGTGTTTTCCCATTAAGAACATGAAGCGTATCATACCACCATAAAGTTTGTATCTAATACTACCTCAGACATATGGGACCATTATTAGAGACTGGGAATCAGAGGTCAAAAGGCAAATACTATTTTCAAAGTTATCGGGGTTCCAAGTTTTAAACAGGAATCTCTCCAAGTCTCTATATCACAGAATTTTCCTTGTGTAATGCTACTTAAGTGCAATAATGAGGCTAATCAAGAGAGCATGAGCGAGAAAACTTAGCACTTATTGAGTGACTACTGCATGCAATGATGGCACCCATGTTATTTCATTCAATCTCTAATTGCAAAGCAGACTGATATTTAAATTATTACCCGCGGAAGTAGAGAAATGAAGAAAAATCAAGTAGCAAGAGCAAAGAACCAAGATTTGTACTAAGCCAGACTAGCTCTGCTCAGCTGTTGCCTTATCCTGAAAGACCATTCCTGCCTGCACAAGTGTAATGCACTAATGCACAAATGAACAATTATCTATGTTCATTCGCATATAAGCATCTATATAGTGATCCAATGCTATTGCAAAACATTAAGCATTTGGAGGAGCTAGCATGAGACAGAATTTGAACATACTTCGTCAATCTGGAAGCAATGGAAGAGTGTTGACACACACAGAGAGAATGCACTGAAGCAAATCAGAAGTTGCAGTGCCCAGCAGATTCCCCAAGTACTTCTGATAGAGAGAACATGCAGCAACATTTTATGTAGGGACTGGAGAGATGACTGAGAGCTTGTTCAAAAACCTGACATCCCCACTCCCATCCCTGGCACGTCAAAAGCTTGATACGGTTGCATGCATCTGTAATACGCGTATTTCTTAAGCAAGATGCAGAGCAGAGACAAGAGAATCACCCAGAGGCCAAAAAGCCAGATAACCTTCAATAGGCAGTTCGCTGGGGCAGCAGACACAGTATCTGGCTGCAATACCTGAACATTGGTGTTGGCTGAAGCAGCACCTGAAAGCTGTCCTCTGATACTCAACAAACATGCTGCGCCATGTCTAGGACCCCTCCCAGGGTAAATTATTAATTAGCTAATTAAAAAGATAATGTGAAATATGTTCATTGCTTCCTATGGATCTATTCTTAGGTTGTCTGTTTTACAAACACATTTGAGATCATATGCATGATCAGGTATTTCTTTACCTGAAGTTAGTTATAGATGTTACAGTGAGAAAATTTCTATATGCTGTGTGTGTATGTATGTTTTATACACCATGTGGTTTAGTATATATCTTGGACTGAGGATATCCTTCAATGATAAGAGTGCTTGTCTAGGATGTACAAAGTACTATGTTTGATCTCCAGAACCACAGCACACAAACACACACACACACACACACTCAGAGAGAAAGAGAGAGAGAGAGACATATACTTACCTAAAATTCCTATTAATACCATTAACCAAGGTATTGGTGTTGTTTATATATTTTAGAAGAGACATATGAGTTTCATAGGGCTATGGAACTTAATAGGCACTCATGTCACTATATTACCTGCTCAAACCCACAACTTCATGGTGTTTCTGCTATCCCTCAATTGTTTTTGGTGTTACCAACTACCAGCCTATTGAGAGATCTTTGCTCCTCTAATGTGTGCTACACAAGCAGTGTGGTGTGAAAAATCAGTTGGGAAGTACAGCATTTCTGGGATTATATTCATATCGAAAACCACAGTTTCATTCTATCATAACTAAATAAGTAAATCAATAGGTGTGTGTGTGTGTGTTTGTGTGTGTAAAACTCAAAATACATCTAGCTGCAGACACACGACACATAGTAGGAACATAATAATTACTTGCTGGGCAAACACATAACCAGTTCTAAATATTTTTGATTGAATATTTCACTTTTTCTTTAGTTTGTTTGTCAGCATAATATGGGATATTTTGAGCAAGTTATTAAGGATAGAAACACATTCGAGAAAAAATACAAAGTCACTTGGGTACTTGAATGTAGTGGTGGTGCCTTTTGTCTCTCTGCAGCCAGCCTGTTTATTGTTAAGCTGATTAGCTCATCAGCAATTAATTTAATTATCGATGATATTAACATATTTGGATTCTTAAAGTTATTAAGCCAACCACAACCATCCCATTCCTTTGTATTTTAAAATAACTGGGTTAAGGTGTTAGACAATAAATAGCAAATAAAGCTATGGTGTTCATAACACAGGAACACCAGAATGACCCATGAGGTGAGAGTCTATACAACGGAAGGCAAGAACTTCATGGACTTTGAGCAAAGCATAGGCTACTTCTCTCTAGGAAAGTTGGAAACATTTAGATAGAAGTTATATCTAATGCATTCCCGACACAACTTATTATGACTTCGAAATTTCATCCTACATTTAGTACATGCAGTTGCGAGGTAAAGCCCACAGATGCTGTTATCCCCTTGGTTGGGGGTGGCACTAAGAGAGGGTAACAGACGAATTATTTTAGAGGCTTTGGGCTCTGTTTTGGTTGTTTTGTTGTTGTTTCTGAAATTATGGTTAAAGAAAAAAAAAGAAAGACCAAAATGCCGCACTTAAACTAAGAATTAACATGCATTTTTCAGAAAGAACAAAAAAGGTATAAATTATGTCTGATTGAACAAATACAACTCCACTGTTGAGCAGCCAGTCAATGGAGAGGGCAGGGAAAGGCAATGGAGCAAAGTAATGTGTAATCTCCCCAGTCAATGGGCTGTGGGCAGGCCTGGGCGGCCCATTGCTGGAGGTGTCAGGGAGATAAATAGCAGAGTGTCCTCCTCAAAAATATGATTAATACCCTGCTCGGTCCACTGCTGAAGATGTAGTGGGTGCAGCTGGTCCGGACAGCAGTTGCATAGAGGGAAAATCCAGGACGATGGCAACAGAGCAGAGAGGGCAAAGAGGAGGACACATTGCCCCTAGAGTGGGACTGCTGAGGCCTGACACACGGGGAGGGCTTTGCAATGACCACAAGTCCTCTTATGCTGCAACTTAACTAACACTTAGCAGCTTCTCAGGCACGTGCACCTGAGCCTCAGAGGCCATGACCTTGAGAGGCAAAGACAAGCAGAAGTTGCATTTTTTTTTGTGGAATATAGATGCCACCTTGGAAACGGTGACTGATCTTGAAAAATTGTGCTATTTATGGTGTGACTACTAGGTGACTGGCGCACTCCCTTCAAACTTTATTTAATCCTCACAGATCACTGTGTGGTAATGGGGTTAATTTCTGCCTCTGTGGAAGTGGAGGGTGAGATCCAGAGAAGGCAAGTAAGTGGCACAAAGTTACTACGTCATACGTGGCTCAGGGCTCTAGGGTCTACAGATGTCTTTTATTTTTATCAAATCGTTCAGATGCCCAGAAATTTTAGGACAATGTTTAGATCATTCAGGGGTCCCAGAGACAGGGAAAATGCTTAGATCATTTGAAGGTCTCAGGATTGGGGACAATACTTAGATCAGAACTTGGTTTGGCTTTCTTGTTGGTTTTACTCCTCTCCTCTACTCTACTTTTCGAAGAATTTGATCAGCACCCCCTCACCCCAGTTTCCCTAAACCCTGCATATAAACACATCAGCAAACAGCTTTCCCAGGAATTATCAGCTGTGTGTTCTCTTATACGCAGGAGGGCTGCCTATTGAAAACAAATACATGCGTTTCCTCACTTTGTTGTATGATATTTTACTCCTTTGGCTTTTAAAAGAGTGCTGTGACCTGGATCCCAGATAAATCACACATAAAGCTTATTCTTAGTTATTAATGCCTGGCCATAGCTTGGCTTGTTTCTAGCCAGCTTTTCTTATCTTAAATTATCCCTACTACCTTTTGCCTCTGGACTTTTATCTCTCTTACTTCTGTATGTCTTATTTTCCTTCTTACTCT
>JABTXL010000003.1:9849216-9941687 GCA_025134845.1 Neodon shergylaensis | reverse complement strand
TATATATTATATATTATATATTATATATTATATATTATATATTATATGTGTGTGTGTGTGTGTGTGTGTGTGACTCCCCTACTGGTCAGCTGAGGCTACATCCTTCAGATATTGTCAACCCTTATCTACTGCCATGTGGACATTTCCTACATATATATGGAGGAAAACATATATACATATATATGCATATTTGTGTAAGTATAATTATGTTGCCCTTAGCTGTAGTCTGAACAAATGGATAAAGTAAATGAGGAGACAATTTCAGTTTCAACTTAGTTTGGGACATATAAGACAGATTGATTTCTTGAAAATTCATAAAGTTTGAAGACTCCGTGATTCTCAACTATTTTTTAGCCTGATATTTGAGTGCTGTATGTATTTGCCTCAATGTGTGTTGTTTCAGTTTCAATGCCAGTGACTGGATAAAAATAAAAATGAATAAAAAATAAAACACCCCAACAACAGCAACTTAAGAGGGAAAGATTTTATTTGGCTCTAAGTTTCAGGGTCAAGTTTGTCATTTCAGGGAAGTCAAGGTGATAAGAACTTGAAGCAGCTACTCAGATCACATTGCATCCAACAGCAGGAAGCAACATCAATGCATGCATGTTTGCGCTCAGCTTGCTCATGCACATTATACAGTCACAGGTCACACTGGTCAGGAAATAGTCCTGTGCAATTATGAAGAAGGGTCTTCTAGTATTTGTCAACCCAACCAAGATAATCTTTTACAAAAATTCTCAGACGTTAACATTGAGCTAGGCAGTTCCTTACAAGTGTGCCAGGAGGCCTGGCTGCCCAGGGAACTCTAGGTTGATGGTGAGGGCTGATCATCATATGTACTTTTTAAGATCCCCTAGAAGAACACACTGTATAGCATTGCCTAGGGACTGTGTCTCATGTCATTCTGTGTATTTCCAGCTTGTGGTAACAGGGTGTGCTGAGCAGACAAATGAGCTTGCTTTGGTAACCCATAATCTTTCCAAACACTGGTGTCCGAAAGTGTCTCGTTCTTGGGAGTGTAACATAAAGTGTGTCCTTTTTCATTTTCCTTTGATGGACTCTTCCCACAGGAAATGTATTTCCCTTCAGCTGTTGCTTTTCACCAAGAAGGGGAATATTAAGAGGAGAAGGGATTAACAAAAAGGTAAAATAATTGAATTTCTGCACATCCAAGTTTTGTATATATACAAGTAAATGAAATACACTTTCAGCAAGACATGGAGAATAATTTATTACATTTTATGTGAAAAGGGCATTTTATTGTAGCATAAAGCATACTATAAGAAATTTATATAACATTTCAAATTTTTTCACTGAATTAAATCTTTTTTTTTTAATTGAGAAAAAGAAAAATGTTTCCGCCTCCCCCCAGCCTCCCATTTCCCTCCCCCTCCTCCCACCCTTCTCCCCCTCCCCCCACTCCTCTCACACTCCCTCTCCAGTCCAAAGAGTAGTCAGGGTTCCCTTCCCTGTGGAAAGTCCAAGGTCCTCCCCCCTCCGTCCATGTCTAGGAAGGTGAACATCCATACTGTCTAGGCTCCCACAAAGCCCAAACTTGAAGTAGGATCAAAACCCAGGGTCATTGTCCTTGGCTTCTCATCAGCCCCCATTGTTCGCCATGTTCAGAGAGTCCTGTTTTATCCCATGCTTCTTCCGTCACAGTCCAGCTGCCCTTGGTGAGCTCCCAATAGATCAGCCACACTGTCTCAGTGGTTGGGTGCACCCCTCGTGGTCCTGACTTCCTTGCTCATGTTCATAGCAGCATTATTTGTAATAGCCAGAACCTGGAAACAACCTAGATGCCCTTCAATGGAAGAATGGATGAAGAAAGTGTGGAATATATACACATTAGAGTACTACGCTGCGGTAAAAAACAATGACTTCTCGAATTTTGCATGCAAATGGATGGAAATAGAAAACACTATCCTGAGTGAGGTATCCCAGACCCAAAAAGATGAACATGGGATGTACTCACTCATAATTGGTTTCTAGCCATAAATAATGGTCACGGAGTATATAATTGGTGAACCTAAAGAAGCTAAATTAGAAGGTGAACCCAAGGAAAAACATATAATTATTCTCTTGACTAAGAACCTTCATCAGGTGATGGATGGAGATAGTCACAGAGACCCACACAGGAGCACTGGACTGAGCTCCCAAGTTCCCAATGAGGGGCGGAAGGAGGGAGAACATGAGCAATGAATTAAATCTTGAATGTCTCAGTGACCCATCATTAGCTTAGACTTTGCATTCTTGGTCCATGAATACAAGAAGTGACACATTAATGTCATACATCTGATAAGGAGGATGACAGGACTGGTCAGTGGATCATCACTGGATATGAAGGGTGCAGCTCCGTCTGCATTATTACTGATGCTGTACAGGAATGTGCTTTGTAGGCCAACTTTTGTGTGTGCTTTGTTGTTTTCTGATGAAACAAAATAACCCATAGTAGTGACAATAGGCCATCAGTTCTTTAATATAAATGCGATTTTAAAGTTTTCTCAAAGATTTACACAATCAAAACAAAGTGGGAATGAGTGAGCTTTTACAGGAGAAATGGTTTAAGTTTAATTAAAAAGATAGTCTAGTAAAATTAGACAAATCTCATCTCCTTGATTCATTATCTCAATAGACTCTTCAGAGTCAAGTGGGTTTTGGTATAGGTTTAATATCACTTTTAGAGCTCTGGGAGGAAGTCAATATTTAGAGGCACCTCACAGTCTTGAGATATTTCATTTGATAGTGAGAGTAAAGAGAAAAAATAACAATAAAAAGCAGAAAATCTAAGATCATATCTGCCCCCTCCCTCCTGAATGCATAATCTCTTCTTAAGTAAAACACTAAATAAATTCATGGACTTGAGACCCATGCAAAAACTAGATGCTTTCAAAGGCCTTGGTTAATGAGAGATCTTTTAAATGTCACATCTACAGCGCAAATTAACCAATATTGCATAGGAAAATCCCTCACACGAAATCTGGTCAATGGTTTATGACAAAAAAATTAATGCTTTCTGTCAAGAAGAAGGGTTAAGTTTAGTATTAATCATAAATTGACCTTTAATTGCCAAACAAAAGCACTTTGTTATTTCACTACAATCGCGAACTCACCCTGAGCATTAGAAAAAAAGTCATAATTTGCTTAGTATAAATATATTAAAGTATTAAGCCCACTCTGCCAGTCAATTAGTAAACATGTCAAGGGGTGGGCGAGTTATTCATGGTTCAGAGGGCCAGCCCCCTTTTTGCAGGGAACTTTTTTTCCCTCTAATGAAATGATGGATAATCTGGAAGTGGATGCTTTAAGAAGATATTAATCATTCTCTGTGCTAACGTTAATCATGCGTCCCATCATCTCCAGATGCCATGGATCACCTTCCTCTGAGACAAAGGGCATCTGAGCCTGAGAGTCCTTTTGATCACCTTTCTACGGGGACTGTCACATGCAGCTGACAGGAATACGGCTCCAGTTTCTAGGGCATCCTTAAGGTAAAAATGGCAGGTGCCGAACAGCACCGGCTGGAGTCTTTCTGATGTTCTAATTCTTTATATCCTTCTGGTTATTACTCTTTCTATAATGGACGAAACAGTCTTAAACTACAGAGGCAGGACGTAGAAGCCCACGAAGGGAAGGATAAAAATGTGCATGCCAGCAAACTACCTTTGCAGACTAATTTTATAAAATGTTAGCTCTGAGGGGGGAGGGGCACTGCAGTTCTTGAAATGTGTCTGATGACTGGTTCATTAATAAAACGGTGTCTCCAGAAAGACTTCTGGTTAATCAAATAAATAGTTTTTAATGGCTAGTGTTTTTTTTTAGGGTGAAAAGAGAATTGAGTAAAATCTGAGGTCAGTATTTGGGGGCTGTAAGTGCCCTTATCACAGACTACAGATTCTGAGTGCCTGAGGAGATGTTGAAACAATTCCTCATGCTAAGAGGCTATTCTATTTAAATTGGCCCAGAAAGCTATACCTGCTGGAAAAGAATAACATTCCTATCATTTCCCATCTATAGGTAAAACCTGGGGAGATCGCAGAGTTAAGTAACATCTTTGCAAACTTGAGGAACAAACTTCTTAAATCTGTGTCTGCAAGTAGTGAGAGCTAGGAACTCAAACAAGGATTTCTAATGAGATCATGTGATCTTCTTTTTTGTGGCCTATGTTCCTTAGAGAAAAGCATTCTACATGATGGGTTACAGTAGTCGAACCTGGTCACAAACACTAAATGCTACACATTACATGTGGATACACCAGGATTCCCGAGGCCCACTTGCTCACCTGCTGGAGAATGATCATTTTATCCTTCTCTCAAATGAAGACCTGCAGTCACTCCGCCAGGCTGGTTTGTGTTTCTCGAGAATCCACCAAATTCACAAAAATCTGCTTTGAGGGCTACATTTATGATGTCCACACTAGGATCCTTGACCCAAGTACATTTAGGACCATGGTCTTTTCCCTTGCCTTTCCTTTCTGCCTCCACCTTGGGGTCACATCTCTTGTAGTAGATTCATTTTGGGGGGAAGTATTGGTGTCTTTCTCATGACCATACATTGAATACATTTTCTTACTGTTGCATAATTCTTTGCTCCAAGATTTTTTTCTTGTCCTCATCTAGATCATATTGCCAGATGCCACTGTCACTACCACCATCTCCTTTGTTTACATCACAACCCAATGAAATCTCAGATATAAGTGATACTATAATGGAATAGCTAGCAAGAACTATCCTTGACCAGGTTCCCTTGCCGTCTAGCTGGTGTTCTTCCATAGTCACTGGGAAGTCAGAGGTCATCAGAAGCATTTTCAATGGACTACTCTCACTGTGCTCTAACAAATGTCATTCACTGTTGGCCCTGTTTTGAATTTTAAAAATGAAGTATTCCTTTCTCTTCTTTAAAAATTTACTTGAATTCCCATTTGTTCATTGTTTGCCTTATTTTGTAGAACTGTGCTCCTGTACAAATGTGTCTTTGTTCTAGGATTTCTTTTATTTCAGTCAATAAATAAATTCTTCTTTGCTAAGATAAAATGCTTAATTCTTAAAAAGTTACTTTTTCAGAATCTTTTTTTTATTATCTTGGGTTTTCAGGTCTGCAAGAGGTCTTCTGTGCTTATATTGTGGCTTACAATTTTTTTTATGGGAATCCTCAGTGTGTGAAGAAGTGGGTCTCTGAATCTTGTCCTTTCTCTTGGACTCTTTTTTTCTGTTGATCTGTCTTGTTCAACTTCGATGTGATAGCTTTTGTCTTAGTTTATATTTTATATTGTTATTTTTTAGTAAATGAGTAAATACATGTAAACTGAGATACCAGGGTAAAGGTTAATAACTGAGCTGTATTTATGCCTCCTGGGAGGAGAAAATCAGTTTTCTGCAGTGGAATGACACAAGCGATATCAAACATTCCAGGACAGGTCTCATGTTCAGGAGTAGTTGACCAACATATTATGGATTCCACATTTTTTATGTGTTTGTTTTGGTGTGTGTGTGTGTGTGTGTGTGTATGTGTGTACATTTATTTGACTACAGTTTGACAAGGAGTTTTTTTTTTTTTTAATTTTGGCCAATGTATTTTGTTTTCTCGGTTAGGGTGTTTTTCTCTTGTATAGAGCTGGAGTTTTGTTTCTGGAGAAAAAATTTAAAATTGGATGAGTAACGAGGAGGGTAGGATCTGAACAAACTGAGGGGAGAGGAGAAATGTGGGCAAAATCTGTTTAAATTTAAAAACTGTTTTAAATAGCATAATTCACTATTTCTTTATGTGTGTTTATTGGTATGCATGTGTTTTTGTGCATATGTACATGTATATATCCATGTAAATGTGTGCTTAGAGACCGAAGTTCAGAGTGCTCTATCCTCTCCACCTTATTTCTGAGATACGGTTTCTCAGTGAGTGTGGAGTGCAAAAATTCAGCTAATTTGCCAATGATATCGAGGAGCTCTCTGTCTCCATCTTCTAGTGCTAGACTTACAAGTACAGATGTTCTCAACCACTGCCAGCTTTGATGTGGATGAGAGGGATCTGAACTCAAATCTCCAACCATTCAGTAACCACTTTATCCATCTCTCCAGTCCCACAGAGTTCATCTTAGTTGAACTCCCCATGCCTTTTTCTTTCAATTATTACCTAATAAGGCTCTTGAAAAATGAATAATGAATGAGTAAATAATTTTGGAATGCTTTACCATACTATTTTTACAATGCTCTTCTGGCAGTAGACGTTGGTGATGTATGCATATATCTACTCCTAAGGCCACTAATGATTTTCTGTTCTATATTGAAAATTTACAATACATTTGACACTATTACAGGTACTAGGGACAAGGCAAGGGATATAGCACTTCTTCAGAACAAAGGATTACATAATTACTTTGGAGTCCATATGATAAGTAATATAATTAATGTACTTGTGTTTCAAGAAAAAAATTAGCTGAACATATTGATGCTTGCCTTCAGTTTCAATACTTGAGGCACAAGGTGGACCACTGTGAGTTTGAAGCCAGTCTAGTCTACAGAGTGAATTCCAGGCCAGCCAGACCTAAACAGGGAGACCCTGTCTCCAAACATCTATTCTTCTAAATTAGACAGGGTCTCTGCTCTCTGTTGGGCATAGCCCAAGCCCATGTTACCTCCTTAAAGAAAAAGTGACTTTCTTTTGGTCCAAGACATGGGTTTTGAGGGCATGAATAAAGAATGTTTTCCAAGTTTTCTCATAATCTGAAAAAAAGCTTTGAAGAGCACACTTCTGTTGCTGTTGTATTATGAGGTCTATGGATATACAGCATCATCAGTCTCTAGATTGTTGTAAGAAGGGGAGCCATTCCAATAGCTTTTTCTACTGAGATGTAGAAATATTTTCTATGAAATTTTCTCCTACTATTTCATAGGTACTCAGAGCCTTCATCTTAACTGTGCTTTGCTCTGTGGATTTGGAATGTATGGGGTGCCTCGTTGTGCAGATTTTATACTTCCTTGATTTCTTTGCCCTGCTCGTCACTGTGAGCCATCATCAAGGATGGTTTATACTCCCTCCTGTCACTGCTATTCACCGAAAGCACCATGGTCTTTCAGCATTGCTTTAAAGTCCACTCACCTCCAGTGTTGCTTTGCTCTTCACGTTCAGTTCTACAGTGGAGCTGGAACAGAGCTGTGCTTGGTAGCTATTCTGATTTTAAAGTTATTTCCTCATTGGTCTTCAGTTTTAGGTTATGTTTCATATTAGTTCATGAACTAAACTGCCAGTTATGGTGCCTATTCAATTACCATTAGAGTGTCTGCTTTGAAAACTTCCTTATGGTAGACTCTGGGCTCTCCTGTACCATGGTTATGCTTCACCCATGATGCACAAAAGAACATGAACATATCTGAGGCCATCTTTCTCTTTAGTGGAAATTAAAATGGAATTTAGATAGTAATAAGGCAACTGAAACAGCATGTCAATTGTTAATGCTTTATTTTTGATAAATTCCTGGAGCTAAGGAAATGGCTCGGTGATTAAATTAATTGTCATGGAAGCATGAAAACCTAAATTAGGATCCCAAGAATCTGTATAAATGTCACTTAGGAATGATAGTTCTCCTGTAACTTCTACTTTAGAAGACAAGACATCCCCAGAGCAAGCTGGCTATCAAGGTATACCAGTTAGTTTTGTCAACTTGACAAAAGCTGGGAGCATACGTGAGAGGGAACCCCAACAAAAAAGATGCCTTCATCAGATTATTCTCTAATCAAGCCCCAGGGAATTTTTTTGTTTTGATTAATGATCAGAGTGGAAGGGTCCACTTCACTGTGTGCAGTACCACACCTGGACAGGTAGCCTTAGATTGTATAAGAAAGCAGACTGAGCAATCAGTGGGGAACAATCCAGTAAGCAGAATTCCTCCACAGCTTGTGTTTCAGTTCTTACCTTCAGGGGCCTTGACTTGAGTTCTTACCCTGAAACAATGTTAGACTGTGACCTAAGAGTGGTAGGAGGAAATAAACCGTTTCCTCTCCATGTTGATTTTTGTTGTGATTTTTTTTTTCACAAAGAAAGCAAACCAAAGACACAAGATTAGGCTACCCTGGCAAGCTGCAAGTTTGGTTGAAAGACTTTCCTCAATAAAGAAGATGAAAGAGCAATCCAGGATGCGTCCAACATCAATCCTAGACATCCCCATGCATGTGCATTATGTCCACATGAAACTAAAATGGAAATCTGTATTATAAACCTACTTTATGTTGGGTACTATGCAGATTACTGGAAACATTAGGGTAGTCAACTTCATAAATACCCTGTAAGATGCAAGGTAACTATGTTTCCCCTTGCCAGTAATATCATGACTGCAAGCTCCCACAGGCATGTGAAAAAGAATACTAAATAAAAGTAGATAAAATCTCTAGAGAACCAAACCTGGTAATCTAACGTTCTATATTTATGCATCACGCATCTTTAGATGATGCTCAGTGTACACTGCGGACACTGAAAGTCTGCCTGGCAGTGCAGTGCAAATTGGATCCATGAGAAAGTCACATTCTGGGTTTTAATAAGCTCAATCCTACTAAAATGTTTTTACATGCACTGGACGGGAAAGCAACTTGTCTCTCCTTTCTACTAACTCGAAAGTGTCAAATACTAGAGGCCAGGCAACGTGTCACACACTTTGAATCCCAGAATTTGGGAGATAGAGGCAGACAGAGCTCTGAGCTGAAGGCTACCCTGGGCTACAGAAGATTGACCCAGAAACAGATCCAGGTGGTGGTGATTCACACTATTAGTCCCGGTGTTTGGGAGTCACACACCTTTAATCCCAGCACTAGGGAGGTGGAGACAGGAGGTGGGCAGAGAGCAGACTATAAAGGGGAAGAGACTGAAGTTCACTGGAGTGTGGAGTCTGAGGATTCATGGAGATAGGATCTTACCCCTTTGGTCTGAAGATTTGGTAGAGGTAAAAGGTCTCTCTAGTGCTTGGCTGCTTTGCTTTTTTGATCTTCAGCTTGAATTCCAAAAAAAAAAAAAACCCAAAAAAACAAAACAACAACAACAACAAAAAACCCAGTGAATTCATTGGCTTATTTGAATATTGAGGGCTACAGCAAGATAAAGGTCCTTCTTAAGGCCCATGATAGAGGGTAAGGAGACAGCTAAGTAACAAAATGTGTTCCATGGGGACGTAAATTTGATCCCCAGAACTTTTGTGAATATGATATAACCCTAGAGTTGGGAAGACAGAAACAGGAGATATTTTCATTGGCCAAAATGTCTAGCTAAAAGCAAAATCCCAAGTTTCAAGTTCAAATGAAAGGGCTTGTCTCAAAAATAATGATCTAAGAAGAGACACAAGGTTCACCTCTCGCTTCCACATATATGAGCACACACATGTCTTTGTGTCTACACACAGATGTGGATCCACACACATAAACATCACCTCCAAACACAGATACTTCTGACAGCAGACTGGTTAGAATTGTGAGGCCATGAGTCAAAGATTAAAAGCAACCTGGACGCTGTCAAAGGCAAGAAACAGATATTTTCCCCATGATCCTCTGAGGGACTCAGTCATAAATAGTTGCCTTAAAATTTTGATACTAACTGTAAGGTAATAAGCTTCAGTTGTTTGGGGGCATTATGTTTTTGGTAATAGCATCATTATTAAACTAGTATATACATACAGGATGTTGAATCAACAAATATTAAAGTTCCATATGGCTTCCAGGATTGAGCCAGTAGCATATTAGAAAAGACTGTTGATCATTTACCTGAAGAAAATAAAATATATGTCTATTTGAATGTGAAATACTCAGGTGATTCATGAGTAATGGACAAGAGTACAGTGGTTTAATGAGTTTCTTCTTTAACTTGACTACAGAAAAGAGCAACCAGGATGACAAAACGTAGACTTTCAGGGAATTACCACATGCTCAGAGGAAAATGCACTAAGATTTGTAATAATCCTGTGAAAATTATGCAAACTGCATACGGCATTTGCTTACTCTTAATTTTCAGTTCAACAACAAGAAAACATTATGGAATTTGCTAATTCATATGTTTCAACTGTATGACTATTAGTAGACAAATATGTCCAGGATTATGCCTGAGAAGCACTAACTGGACACTGATTAATTTCCCAAAAGTGTTGGTTAGATTTTTTAAAGAAGTCTAGATTTGAAACCAAATAAAGCAGTGGTCAATGTTAGTGATCAAAATTAAAAATCACTGCCTTTGGGAGTACGGTAGGAAGAGGTAAGGGGGCGGCACTGGAGTCATAGGGGTCCCACACTGTGAGAGAGACACAAATGCAAGTGTCTGACAATGGGCAAATCATTGTCTTAGTATTTTTGAGATTTGGAACACTGAATGTTGGTGTCTTTCTGTGTGTTCCCACTTAGGAAAAGCACACCAGCTCATGAGTTTGTTCTGTCCACCTCCTGTGCCTTGCGTGCTTGCTCCACTGCTCTGGTTCGAGACAATTAATCCTAATATCCAACCCCTCCTGTGGTAATTCCTCATCTTGGCAGGTCTCTCTCAGTAATGACTAAAGGGGAGTGGCCGTGCTCCCAAAGCTAGGGCGCAGCCAGATGTACTTTTTCTCCCAGACATCCGCAGCCTGTTCAGCCTCTTCTTCCATGTCCTTCCTTCCAAGCATTTCCATTTTACCTCTTCGTCTCCCTCTCTGTTTTTCTCCTTTGCTTCAATCCTTCTATCCTTCTTGTTATACTTTCTTTAGCTCTCTTTCCTTAAAAAAATGGGTTGACTTTAAAAACAGCCAGAAATAAACAAGTAAATCCCATAGAGCAGTCCCCAGGCTTTCTGCGTGGGGAGAATGTTGGCTCTAAGGCTTCCCAGCGTAATTAGGTGATTGACAAATGGCAGGTAGCAATGAAGACAGAAATAAGCTCTATTATCAAGTCCTCCTTATTTAGGGAGAAAGCTCCAGTGCCCTAATTTTTTAACCCAATTCCAATTTCATATTTATGAAAAGCTAGTCCCTGCCACTCCCCAGCAATCTGCTTATTGAACGCACTTTTCTGCAAGTATAATTATGCCCCCATCCCTCGATATTGCATCCTTTTATCCCATTTTCCTCTCCACCTCCTGCTGTGTCGCCTGCCATCGCAACAGTCCATGCTCTGACCAAGAGAATAGGTCATTGATTTTTTTTCTCCCAAAGTCAGTACCACTCTGCGAATTGGTGTTGATCCCCGGAGACCCAAAGTGTAAGAGAGAGACAGCAATGGAGAGAGTATGATAACACAGCCATAGGACACGGTGGCAAAGGTCCCCATCCACTCCGGTGAGGCGACATTGTGTTTTCTCCCTTTCCTGACACCATCTTCTCTAATGATAGACACTCGTGTGAGTGTTCATACTGGAAATAGGGTGCCATTTCTGTGTGGGCATATGATTATCATATGTACACAAGAGCTCTCGCCAAGATGTGCATTTGGAAAGCGAGCAAGCAGCAATGACAATACCCACCAGCTCACATTCATATTTTACTAGCTCAGACAGACTGCGCATCATTTACTCACATTTTAGAGTGGTTGGGAAGATTAAATATTTACCAATAACTTTGAAACCAACATTCTGCGAAGCTATAAGGCAGTGCTGATGTAAAGAAAACCAACAAGAAGAACAGGATGCTGAGGAGTGCCTCGGTTTCTAGATGCTCATCAACCAGTTTCCCATGATTCTGAGATTAAGTTATTAATTCTCATCTGCATAGGTGCTTGTTGGTGTAAAGAAATGACTAATCAATTGGCCTTGGGGGGAAGGCTGGTTTCATGCTACGCTCTTAGGCAGAGAACAATGTTTTTCCTGAAAAGAGGGTTGCTGCAGACATATGATTTTACTCAAATTCTATGTGAACATGATACAGCTGATGTGCTCAAATAATCACATGCCACCGGATTGCTGACCATGGAACTTTCCTGAACGTATTGATGACTTGGTTTCATATTCTATAATTCTAACTATAGATGAGTATATGCACCGCTATGGCCTTCTGGCCTTTGTCTACTTGTGAAACTCCTACCATAGTATGCTGGAAGGAAATCTGAAGACATTCTGGGTGCTACAACAGTGCCAGAATCCCTGGATACTGAAGCTCTGTTGTACTCTATGATTGTCATTGTTTGCATCTTTTGTTCAGATTTTTGAGTCACATAAAAACAAGCATGTTTCTTAGAGTAAATCACATAGCCTGTGATACAGCAATTTATCTTTCATTCTATATTATACCTTGCTCTCCTGCCTAAAGGAATTACATTAAAAATATCCAAAGAATAAAATTACTTGAACAACCCTGGGACTATAAATAGAATTCATTTTGCTCGCTTATAACATATTTTCTCCTATCTTCATTCTCTGTCTTTCCCCCAATTCCTCATGCTAGATATCCATCAATGTTTAAGTAATGGATATAAAATATTTGTACTGCTGGTTCTTTGTCAGTTTTCATGATATATTTTGTCACTATATGGCTGGTCATATTACTAATGCATTTTAACATATTTTTCCTTCACCACTAAAAGACAGCATTCCTCTTCTTACTATTAACATATACTTATTTTTTAAAACACAGAAATTAATTATTTCACTTGGAAATCTAATTTTCAGAAAATATCGGTTCACCTACTTCTACTTTAAGCTAAGACATCTTTAATGCTAAAAGTCACTGTCATTTTCTTCATCTGATATTAAGTACTTGATATAGTTAATAGAATATATATGTATATATATACATATATATATAGTGTGTGAGTGTAAAGATGATACAACAAAAAATTGATAATAGAATCAGTAGGAGTTATTCTTTTGTGACCACCTGTGGAGGGACATTTCCTTAATAATATGAGCAAATGTTCACCCCAGATGAAGACCCAACAACAGACCAAAAATGTGAATCCTTGTTTGCCTAGCTCAGTGAACCAGAGTATCTATTGGTGTCATTTACAAGAGAAAGGGTGAGGTGCTATGCACAGTACCACGAATGAAGGGACCCTTACAGATGTAGGGATGACTCAAAGTCAGCTATGTTGCTTGAAAGCCACTCCTTGTATAGCTGTGGATTCATGTTGAATTGTATTCCAGAGTTCCCTGTACAACTTGTAGTCTTTCGCCAGCAATTACTCTGCTCATAGAATCTTGCTCATAGAATCATGGACCTTGTAGATCTTGTAAATCCTTGGACCTTCTAGAACATTCCAAGGTTTTTTGTTTTATTTTGTTTTAATTTCCTCAGTGTTATGAGCTTACCCTTCCCAACCCGAGAGACAATGCTTTAGTTTGGAACATATTGTCACATAAAGCCACATTATGAATAGTTGTCAAACAATGTTAGCAACCAATATTCACTTTAATAGGATAAAGTGAGGTACAATCTATGCAATAAAATGTTACTTAGCCATAAAAAGAAATATGGCATCTAACCACAAAAACTCACCGAGAAATTCAAATGCATATTGGCATGAGATTAAATACCCTAAAAAGGTTTTGTGATCTGTTTACCAACACTGTGGTCATATGTGTAATCAGACAATGGAAGATTCAGTTCCTAGAGGTTGGAGTAAAAGGAAGTAAGGGTGCATAAGCAAAGTGTGAAGGATATCCAGAGATTTGTCAATGCCCAGCATTTAGATTAATGCTGAGTTCTGTTAAAATTCTCAGAAGCAGCAAGCAAGACTTAACACACAGTGAGTCACTGTCTTCTAAATATATTATTGAAGATCAACACATGTAATACTGAGTTCCTCAACAGCAAAAGGAAGATATCTTTATGTAACTCATAATCTAAGAAGCAGTTGGAGTGTGATGACAGGAAGTAGGTCCCATTTTATAGGATCACCCTTTTTTAGTGGCTTACTATTTGGGTTTTATCTGCTTTAGCCAATCAACAATCAAAGCTTCTCCCATATGCCCAGAGTCACACACACCCTTTCATTTTACTCCTGATCCACCTTATATCACCTGTTTCTTAAGTTTCCAACCTACACTCAGCCTTCTGTTCCTAATAAAAACTTCTTTTTCTGGGACTCTAAACTTGTCCATTGCCATCGTTAACTCACTTCCAGACAATGCAACGTGTTTTGTTGCTATGTTTCCTCGCCCCTATTAATAATAATTCTGAGTACTTATCCCCTAGTTTCTTCAAACAGACAATGCACTTTCTTTTCTCTTCTTTTATTGATTTTATAGATGCTTCTAGGTGTCAAACAAATACAGTAAAACTACCCTTTTGTGCAATATTAGTAACTTAGCACCATCTCTCTTAAAGAAAGATGGCAAAGTGGAACTGTACAAAGTGAGTTTCAAGACTAGTTTGACCAATGGAATACTCCATGAATGTACTTTGGTAGTCTATAATCACAGTTGAGAGAGATGGACAGCGAGTCTCTCCTCACTCATTCAGATCATCTGCTGCTCTTAAAATGCCTATGGTGATTTGTTCTGCCCTGCTTACCTTTCTTTTCTCACACGGCTTGTCTTACCTCATTGTGAACCTTTAAGGAATTCTTCCTCTCCATTTCACTCAATATCTTTCGACTCTACAGTTTCCTATTTCTTCAAGAATAATCTGTGCCCATTTTGATGGGTATGTTTTTAATTCAGTGTCAACTTTAGAGATTATTTTCCCACTTTGGTAAAGTATCTTGACACTGAAAAATACCAAGAAACAATAACAGTTTGTTCAAAGTAAGCAATGATCTGATCTTCTCTGCATGGATGAGAAGAGATCTATTTTCTTTAAACAAAGTGAGTTCTTGGTGACCTCTGCAGACACCACGGTTTTAGGAATAAGGTCATGAATGGCTGAGTGAAATTGTGCCTCAGTCAGAAATGGCTAAATCCACTGCAAGTCAAATCTGAACAAGACCAAAGTTGACCAAGGAGAAAGCTGTGAATAACTCTTTCAGTTGAAAATCAATGTCACGTTGCCCAGTACGATCATTTGGCCCAGCAAAATGTGAAGGAATGTTCTGAACTCCACTGTGGTTCTCCTGAAAGTCTTTGAACTTTGATGATTACAAGAGAAGATGAATGATTTTAAGACTTCTACATCCTACTTTTGATTCTGCCCTAAGCTGTTTAGGTTGAGAATGCTCAGCGGGGCTGTTCTGCTGCTGAAATTTAATTGGGCAACGCCTGACCTACTAAGTTTCGCAGACTTACCTTGACTGAAGGGGCTTTGTTACACAATTTGGAATTCAGACTAAATACCACCCAGCCTCTCCTCATCAAGAATGTCTACATTTAAAATGCACTCATGATTGACACTATGAGATGGGACAAGTAGGAGATTTCAGAGTAATCTGTAGATCACCACTGATTTATGACCCTATAGGTATGAAGTTTGCCAGCTTCTGCAAGTCAGGAGATAGAAATTTTTCATAGTTAGTGTTGCATAGCAACACATGGAAATCAAGAAGTTTAATTTGAAAACCTAGATACTTCTTCATAAGTACTTTTTTTTAGAATTATGTAAACACATAAACTATCCTTAGATTCTACAAACCAATCTTAATTTTATTAGAAATATTAAGTGTAATTTAATTCTTTTTAACTTCATTAGTGCCTAAGTGACCTTAGAAGAATAGGGTGGGTACCTGAGTTTGAGAGTTCTTTGACAGAATATGGTCATAACTTTAGAGACTGTATATTTAATAATAGAAATAACAATAAAACACTTGCATGATCCTTCCTTATTTAAGAGATCAGTCTTATCTTAAGGTGAGGAGAGTTATAGATGACAAAATGGTATCGATTGCTGAATTTAAAAAGAAACTCACCAATAAATTAACGTACAATCATTTTTTCTTAATCACAGCTCATATCTGCATTCATCCCAATAAGACTAGTACATATTTTGTTTTCATGAGTAAATCCAAACATAAATTCTATTCATCTAGAATGCCAGCCTAATTAGATGGAAGGTAAAAATATGCAGAAGACCTTCCTCAAACCATTGTCTAACCCACAAGAACTTCAGACCACACCCTGTACCTGTAGGGAGTATAATCCTTTATTTTTCTAAGATGTTAATATCTACCCGGAAATAATGAAAATAAATAATAGAAGAGCCAATTCATTTCAAAGAGTTGTGATACTTAAGATGAAATTAAACACTACTTTGCACACCGAAAGCTCTTGTAAAATGCTTCTTAGTCACATTGCTAAATAAACATTAAAACAACTACGAAAAAAGTCAGATCAGCAGAGCAGAATAATCATTTCTGAAAGGAAATAATAATTCTGCTCAGTGTCTACGAAACTGTAAGGTCTGGACCAGTGCAGATGTTATTCACTGTTAGGCGACATTTCCAAGAGAGCGACCTGAAACAAGTCTGCTTTTAGCCATAACTCGGAACCTTGAAGAGGTTGATCCCAAAGTCTTTTTCAGGAAGGAGTCTGGCACTCTAGAAACACAATTGGGTTCAGACATTACCACTTCCATAGAGAACCTCGAAAAGACCACAATGCGCATGCTTCTTCGAGAAGTGCAATTGGTTAGTGATCAAATATTTCAGGCACTTCCCAGTTTGCAAAATGGAAGCCCCAGTCCTGCCAGATTTTCTGAATAGGTTATAAATGTCAATAGTTGTCTTTGATTTTTAGCAGCATAGAGCCTAACATCTGAAACTCCAAGACACAGAGATAGATTTTCTCCTTGTTAAATTTCTTGAGGCCAGCAATTCTAGAATCATAACTCTCAGAAACTAATCTTAAAGCACAACCCAGCCACACCCAACTCTTCAAATACTTTTTCATTTCTATCATATTGTTACGTTTTAATTTAGTAGTTATGAAACAGATCATCTCATATGAGTATATCTTCAGTTTGTGTCATATAAATTACTCATTCTAGGGTATTCAAATGGTGGAGAAACTTTCATTTATAGGTCAAGCATTGAATCTCAATGTGCATGTGTATGTGTGCATGTGTGTGTATCTGTGTCTCTCTGTGTGTCTCTGTGTTTCTCTCTGTTTTTTCTCTCTGTCTCTCTGTCTCTCTCTGCATGTATCTCTGTCCCTCTTTCTCTCTCCTTCTCCTCCTTTGCCTCATTACAAATCTCACATTGGAAAATCTTAATCATGTCCTCAATAATAATGTCTTAGCATGGCAATTATTTCATTCTGCCGCAGGGACTACAGCAAACAGAAATGCACACCTATGCATCTTTGCAAGTGCTGGCAGAAAGGTTGCAACTGCAAAAAAGTAGAAATAGAGACTTGATTTCAGTGTGACTGACTAAAAGCTGAAAATATAGTTGTGCTCACTAGGTAGGCTTCTTCCCTCTTGCTTTGATCTAGTTAGATGCAGTTACTAAACAATCTCTCCTTCCCAATACTTCTTTTATAGTGTTTTCAACACAAGAAGCATAGCTAAACAGATATGAGGAGGATCACCTTTATTCGATTCTAGTGGTGCCGTTCTTACTCTGTCAGAGACAGAGCAGCCTTATTAATCACACTCAGGACCACTAATACCAACAATCCGTCATGGCAACCAATCGAATGCATCATCCACCGTAACTAGAAAATTTGCCCCATGACCTGTTCCTATTTGTCCTGACATTGCATCTTATGACACAAACCAACAGAGACTAGTGGCTATGCCTCTGCTATCCTGGCTTTCCTTTCCGTATGTTTTTACTTTCTTTTATTGTCCTAGTTAAAAGTATATCAAGTGTAAGAGACCTCTTTGCTTTATTAAATGCCCACTTGATGTTATCTTTTTTTGTGCTCTGACTTGAACACTTCTAGTGAAAAGTCATCACAAGATACTTTGGGGATAATGTCAGACTGCCAAGGCAGCTAGTACAGTATTCCAGAAGCCAAATGAATTGATATAACCTGTTCTTGTGTTTTAAACAATATTTAACCAGACAATATGGATGATACTCTGTGTTTCCCAGTCCAAATGACTTTTCCATATCACAGTAGTGTCTCTCCCTTCAAGACTTGAATTAGGTTTGCAGAAAAAGTTAATAGAGAATTGAACAACGAGTATTTTTATCTGAACATCTTACTAGCAGAAGGGATCCCAACATATTTACTGGCAAAAATATTATCATGTGTCCAATGCTAATTATCTATTTGGTGAAATAAACTATCACAGTCCTGATATGTATGCCAAGTAAACACTTTCTGATGATTGCTATTTATTAAGCACTGACTTTTGATTTAATCTATGACACAACCACTGTATTTGGCAGAATTGTTAGCATTTTACAGATGTACAAATGGATCTTAGAAGGAATTATGGAATTATTGATAAAAATAAAAACTACCCTCAAATAATAAAGTCTTATTTGTGCTGATGTCTATATCCACCTAGGGCTCTGATCACTCACCCTCATCACAAACATCTGAGAATATGCAGTTTGGTTAAACAGAAATTTTTCATATAACAACCCCCTTCATGTTATATAAAAACTTCAAAACCGCTTCCCCAATGTAGCACATCTCCTGGTTTCTATTGTGAGGTCAACACATCCTTGAAATAAACTGGCTGATTTAATTTAGAAGACTGTTCTATTATCCAGTGTCTCTCTGCAACTGTTGTCCCTTTCTCATCAGTGTTAAGAAAATTCAAGGTTAATAAAGCATTATGTAATCTATTTATGGGGGCTATGTTTGTTTAACATATCCTGTATAGTTTGATGTGATCTTTCTATAACTACCTGACCTGTAGGATTGTGTCGTATACCTGTAATATGAGTAATAGTATAAGCGAAAAACTGTTTCATTTCTTAGAGACATAAAAGAAAAACTTTCAAGCCACTTGGTAGTGACCCATGCCTTTAATCCCAGCACTCAGGAGGCAGAGGCAGGTGGATCTCTGTGAGTCGGAGGTCAGCCTGGTCTACAAGAGCTAGTTCCAAGACAGCTAGGGCTACCCAGAGAAACCCTGTCTCAAAAAACCAAAAACATAAACACAAACAAACAGTTCAAGAATTTAAGAATTTAATATGATACTATGCTTGATTCTCCTCAAGGTATCCCTCCTGGTTCTAGATACTTCAGTCATCCCCTCTGTTTCACTGGTCTGTGAGCTAGTATCAATGTTTGTGTGATATGGTATAGTAACCCATAGCCCAGTTAATTCCCACTGGTTTATGACTTTAATAGGGACAACCTGGCTTGTTCAGGCCATTGAGTTCCTAGCAGATTTGAGAGAAAGAATTCATAGAAATATGATCTGTCTTACAGTAGATTGCAAGAGCCATGCAGTTTGGGATTTCTTAGCAGATGTGAGGACTGAGTGGAGAACAGTTTGTGACAATAGGAAGGTGCTGGTGAGGATAAGAAAGGGGCAAGGTTTGCTGATCCTTGCTGGTAACACCTTTGGAGTCTGTGCTGCACGTATTTTAGCACTTTGTGGTGACATCCTCCCTTAACACTGAATAGTCACCATCACAGCCCACACACTGGTTAAACAGGTTCAAACTCTTAAAAACCCATTGGAGTCCAATTAACACATAATTTTCATTATTAACTAAGATTATTGTTTATGGGATTCTTGTTATTCATTTATTCATTTTGGTTTTTGAGAAAGAGTCTTGCTAGGTAGTTTAGGTTTGTCTCAAATTCTCGATCATTATGCTCTATCCTCTTGAATGCCCAGGATTACAGGTATGTATATTCTGGCCTTTTATGTTATGCACAGTATGTACTAGACTTGGCTATGATTCCCTGCAGTTTGGAGTACAGAATGCCACCTAACTCTTTGTCTCAAAGATTTACCTCACTTACTTGTGATCCTAGAGCAGAAAATAATTTCTTTTTTTTTATACATTCTTTCTACCCTGAGAAGGAAAGGTACATTCCAAAGCCCCGGTGCTTCCAATAAATATTATTAGCTTTGTCAAAGTGACCACAATAAGTAACAGTTGAAGAGGTAGTTATGAGGCTCTACCTTCCCTGATTGTCTATAAGCAAATGGATAAAGGCATGCTTTGGGATAAGGAGATATTTTCTTCAGTGGTGTAACTATCAGAATGGTGCTCTTGTTTTTATGATGAATCTGTCACTCATCTTGTTGCTAAAGCTAAACACTGTTTTGCCTAGTTAGTAAATGGA
This sequence comes from Neodon shergylaensis, assembly GCA_025134845.1. Taxonomy (NCBI): domain Eukaryota; kingdom Metazoa; phylum Chordata; class Mammalia; order Rodentia; family Cricetidae; genus Neodon; species Neodon shergylaensis. The sequence goes on along the minus strand of JABTXL010000003.1, from coordinate 9,921,620 downwards.
TAAGAAATGTCACAAGAAAACCCATTGTGTATCTCTCTCTCTCTCTCTCTCTCTCTCTCTCTCTCTCTCTCTCTCACACACACACACACACACATATGCATATATATATATTTCCTGATAAAACCATAAAACCAAACCAATATGTGATTTTATTAGAAAATAAATATTCAACACTTAATATAGACTAATAATCTTTTCTTCTCTCATCCACTAGTATTTTCTCCTCTACTTCACAGATTAATCTTGCTAGTAGATATTTGCAGCTGTCTTGTGCACTATTTATTCAACTTGCCATGACTTAACTATATCAAAAGGTTTGAGGTTTGAGGTCCACAATCCTCAATATGCTGTCCTCCCTTTTAACAAAATCCTTAGTATTTTTAAGACTTTGATAAAATGTCCCAGTTTCTTTTTTTTCTTTTTTTCTTTCTTTTTTTTTTTTTTGGTTTTTCGAGACAGGGTTTCTCTGTGGTTTTGGAGCCTGTCCTGGAACTAGCTCTTGTAGACCAGGCTGGTCTCGAACTCACAGAGATCCGCCTGCCTCTGCCTCCCGAGTGCTGGGATTAAAGGCGTGCACCACCAACCGCCCGGCCTAATGTCCCAGTTTCTTGGAGCCACTCATAAGTTCTCAGATTCCAAATTTAATGCATTTCTGTTGATCATTTAGGCCATGTGCTTTGAATCACAAATGGCAAAGCTTATGTCCTTCTTTCTCCAACTAATTTAACATTTTGACACAGAGCATGTCTTATTTTTAATTGAATATTACCATATATAGTGCATTGGAAAATGTTTATAATAGGATTGTAAAGCTAATTTTGTGTACTTAGATAAACAAGGCTTGAAATACATATTTTCTTAATGGCAGACTCTAGATAAAGATATGTTTTAATCTTTGATTTTATTCTCTTTCTGCTTTTGCCAACCTTTTTGTTTGTTTTGTGTTTATGTGTATCTTTCATTTCAGTCATGGCTTACTGTTTTATTTTTTTTTTCTCTTTTTAAAAATTTTTTCTTACATGGGTGCATATAACTGTTTAACTATAACCTGCTTAGTCCATTTACTGTTGCTCATATGTATATGTTTTTAGTTCTTTGACTTAATACTGGATACAATCAGAGGGTTCATTTTAGGGAAGATTTATTCTTTCAAAAGTTGTTAATAGCTTGAAACTCTTCAAACTAGGGATGGGGTCTTGAGAGGTTCCCCCAAGCCATTATATGTTACCTGATGCTGTTTCTGTTCAAGTTCCCATATTTGTTGATATTTCATGGGTGCAGCTGCCCTGTCTTACACAGAAAACAGAACCTCTTAGTGAATACCTTGTTACTTTGGCACTTTGAATTTTTCTTTCGCGTCTCTGGATTTTCCCTGATCTTTAGGTATAAGAACTGTGTTGCAGACACATCACTTGGGGTTGGGCACCCCATGATCAGTTCTCTATGCTTTGGACAGTTATGGCTTTCTGTAATGGTCTCTATATACTGTGAAAGTAACCTCCTTTATAAGCAATGAGAGATACACTTATCTGTGGGTATAAAGGTAACTATTTATACTGCAGTTAATAACTGTGCTGGTTTAGGAAAGTGGTGGGAATAAGTGCTCCTCTCATTCTGTAGCCTCACCATCCATGTGTAATTGATTAGGTTTAAAGTACCAGGCATAAACTCCCTTCTATTGAGTTGGTCTTACATTTATTTATACATCTATTGATTATACCTAAGATACAAGTGCCACTATTGCACTTTTGGGGATATCTTGTATTTATTTTGTGTTTCATAGATATCATAACCAGGCAGGACTGTTGATTGCTTTCCCCCTTTCACTGCTTATATAGCACCTTCTGATACACTGAGAGCTAGTCCTTAGGGAGGAGGCTCATAGCTCAGTTCCAGCTCAAAACTTCCAAGTCTTGTGTCTGACATACATGGTGTTTTCAGCAATAGGTACTTACCTTCAAATTCTGGGAGGTAGCCAAGCCAAGAGCAAAAGCCTATATTATTTTTTTTGGTGGGGTTGCGGTTCTTACATTCCCTGCACAATTACTTGAAAAAAGGTTTTCCGTTTGCCTGGTTCTCGGGTTTGTGTTAGTCTGTGACTCTTGGGGGTAGTATAATCACTTTTGATTGGCATAACATTATTTAGGACAGAGTCTAATGCATTCCAAACAGACCTCAAACTCACTATATGAACAAGATAAGCTTTGAACTGCTGTTTCTCTACCTCCCTATGCTGGGATAATAGTCATGAAACACTGCACATGGATAGATTAGGAATTTTTCACTTAGTTGATCATAGAATTGTCCCTTAAATTAAAAAAGAAAAACGTATTTTAGGCTGTGGAGCTGGAAAGTGGCTTACTTAGAAAGTACGACAGGGGACTCTTGGTTTTTCGTTGGTGTCACATAATTTTATGAAATAAATAGACAAATTAACACAATATTTGAGACTGATAAACTTTGAATTTCAGTATTAAAGATAAAGGATTCTTAACATGGAATTACACAAAGGATTTTTAAGCAAGTTAATACAATTCTATTTAAAAATTACCTTAGGTCTCTTAAGACAAACTCTTTAGGTCATAGAACTGTTAAAATTGTGGTTATCGTGTGTTTGGATTTGACCTGCACACAACCAGATAGCATTGATACCTATGCTTGTATGCCATTTATAGTCACAATTCTCAGGTGACATAGCTGGTCACCCTAATAGCATTTGTCCTGGGCTTAATCCATGGTAGCAAATGCTGTTAAACGCTTGACAGGTATTTACTCATTTAATCCCTTGAATAGCTCAATGAGATGGATATCATCTCCTTATTAACCAAGATGGAAATTGAAGCAAAGAAAGGTTAATTGACTTGTCCAAGTTCTCACAACTAAAAATAGCGGAGTAGAGATTTAAATTCAGTCGGGATGACTTAAAAGTCCCATGAGACCTCAGGTCTTACCAGATATACCATGTAGAAATTTACTCCATTGAACTACTTAACTGTCTTTAAAGTAAAGCAATAGATTTCTACTATTGGCAATTCTATTTTAATTTCTGGCACTCTGAATCCTAACTAAAATGTATAGACTAAGGTTTTAATTGAACTCTTGATTATTTCCAATTCCTTGGAGAGATCTAGATTTAGAAAATGAAAATGTCACAAGTAAAAATGCAGAAATTATTTTTTAAATGTCATTTAGTTAAAAATCTCATATAGCATCAAGTTGTATGTGTAAGTACTCACGTGCATGTTTAAACATGTGTGTACACATCATGCATGTAGACATTGATGCCTTATCTTTATTAGTTTCTTCCAACATTATTTTTTAAAGCAGGATCTCACTGTGTCTGGAGGTCACTATTTATGTTTAAATGGATGACCAGAAAATATCAGGAATCGTCTCATCTTTGTGTCCCATTAGAACTGGGATTGCAGGCAAATGCCACTGTGTCTGTTTGTTTTTGTTTTTATTTAAGGAATAATTAATTAGTTTTTGTAATCAAACACACATAGATAAGACCTTGCATACTTAAAACAGAGCATCACCACTGTACAAAAAAAATTAAGTTCAACATTTCTACAACAATATAGCTGGTAAATCCTGGAAAATGCCAACTTAATGTGATAAACTGGAATACTTTTCCCTGAAGTTGACAGTATAGCTAAAGTTTCCAGAAATTCAAATTATATATACATATATATTTATATTTATATAAAAAGACCAATAATAGCAGTATGTTATACATCAATAGCAGCAACAGCTTTTCCTGGTTTCAAAGTCATTAGGACAAGATTGTAGAGACATCCAGCACACACCATTAACAAATAAAGTGAAAACAAAATCCCAGAAAACAGCACAGTTCTGTTACTCTTGTGGTGCTTGGCACTATTTTTTAAAAATTAGCTTCTCAATCATCCTCTGGAAAGAAAACATTCTGATCAACATCATTAGAAAAATTCCTGATAAAACATGGTCACTACTATATATCATAAAGCAGGGACAACTATTTGACATCACAGAGGTACAAGACAGTACTGTCCTACATCTACAGTACTAGAGGATACAGCTGAAAAGGCAGTAGGTGAGACTTGATCCCACTTTTCCAGCAGAGGGCTCAAAAGATGGTTTAACACATCTCTGAAAACAAACAAAACACACAAACACACACACACTCCAAGAAAGGGTTTATTTTCACTAGTCACACAGTTCTAAAGATTCATTCTTTCCATGAGCATCAGTTCAAAACTGTTACTTAAAAAAAAGGACCCCTAAAACAAAGCCTTACAACCACTGGATTCATATGAAGATGACATAGTGGAAACACGTAAAACCTAAATCAAACTTATTTTCCCCATAATGGCACGGCAAACACTTTCCCTACTGCGATATCTTTCCAGTATTCAAACACTATTTTTGATGGCGGTGTGTAGTCCATCTGATTTGATTCACATGAAATAACTTGGATACATTCCAGGAGAAAATTGCTGTACCATGAACTTTGATTTTTTTTTTCTTCTTAGGCATTTAATTCAAAGCAGTATTAAAAACTATGGTACCATGATAGTGTCTTGAGACTGCTTCAGGTATCATTGAGTGTTTCCTAAGGACACTGTAACTGCTCTGAGGTGACATAAAACAATACAAATTCATTTTTCTCACAGCTATAGAGGAAAAAAGTTCAAGGTCAAAATGTCAGCAAGACTGGATCATTCTGGAAGCTCTGAGCATGTCTCTGCTTAAGCTTCCCTTTTGACTTCTAAAAGTTGCTGGCAATTGTTGGAGTTCCTGATTTTCATCTCCTCTGACTCATTCCCTACATGGGAAACAGGCTTCATGCATCCTCAAGAAGACAATAGAATACAGCCTAGAGAATCCTTCATTGTAAAATTGTAAAAATGAAGGACCTCTATGCTATGGTTTTTTAGCAAAATGACATCTTTCCAAAATAGATATACCATAAAGAAAACTCGTCACACAAAATTTTACTTAAATATCTTTCTAAGTCAAATAACTTTCCTTGAGGTAAAAAAAAAAACTAAACTTTGAATTTATTAAAGATACAATAGTTATTTACATGGCATAGGCTGAAAAAGACATTATTATGAGCACTGTTCTATCAGAACTGTAGTGTGAACCAGAAGTCATCAACCCTGGATCTAGAGGTAGCAGGTGGAGGCAAGAGAGGAAAGCTTTGGGCATCAGAAGCAAAGATTTGTTGATAAGAAAATACATTAATAATGGAAATAGTCAGGAGGGGCTGAGGTGTCTCAGTAGGTTAGTGTACCTTATATCAAGCCTGATGTCCTTTATTCTATCTCTGGGACCCAGACAGGTGTAGAGGAAAGAGCCAACCTCTGTAAGTCATCTTCTGACATTCACACATGTGTTATGACATGCATATACATGCACATAGCCAGGCACATATACACAGTAACTAAATTCACTTAAACTTTTAAGCAATGATGACTCCATAGTTGGTACCATTAAATTAAATAAACTGATTTTCATGTTTTCCATGATATTTTCCTTAATTTTGAAATTCAATAGAACATTTGCAAAGAATAACCATTACAAAAACCCTTATTCAGTTGCTCCAATGGGTGTTGATATTACATGATACAAATATAATCTTTTAATTATTACATATTATATTGCATATAAATTGCACAGCATATAAATATATTTATATAAATACACAGGTTTTGTATACAATGTGATAAATATATGGATAGCATATATTTTATCAATCATGTTTTATATATTATATTTATATTCATTTTAATTGCATTTATACATTGTATTAATTTGAGTGTATATGTATGTGTGTGTAAACACATATGTGTAATGCACATCTGTTTGTGTTTTCTCACTTAAATTAAGCAGATCACCAAGAGAGGGTAAACTTTTACGTAAATGATATTAATGGGTTATTAGTCTCTACAATTCATATACATCAGTAATATATTTTTTTTTCGAGACAGGGTTTCTCTGTGGCTTTGGAGCCTGTCCTGGAACTAGCTCTGTAGACCAGGCTGGTCTCGAACTCACAGAGATCCGCCTGCCTCTGCCTCCCGAGTGCTGGGATTAAAGGCGTGTGCCACCATCGCCCGGCTTCAGTAATATATTTTTTTATTGAAAAAAAAAATTCCTGCCTCCTCCCAGCCTCCCATTACCCTCCCCCCCTCTGCCCCTCTCCCCCTCCCCCCACTCCTCTCCCCCTCCCTCTCCAGTCCGAAGAGCAGTCAGGGTTCCCTGCCCTGTGGAATGTACAGGGTCCTCTCCCCTCCATCCAGGTCTAGGAAGGTGAACATCCAAACTGGCTAGGCTCCCACAAAGCCAGAACATGAAGTAGGAACAAAACCCCATGCCATTGTCCTTGGCTTCTCATCAGCCCTCATTGTCCGCCATGTTCAGAGAGTCCGGTTTTATCCCATGCTTTTTCAGTCACAGTCCAGCTGGCCTTGGTTTTTAATACAACATTGAAAGTAAGTCTCTGCACCATCAGACCTTCAGCAGAAGTTCTGTGACTTTAAAAACATTGATTAACACATGCTGGTGTCAATAGGAAGCTTGGTGCATTCTCCAGTACATTTCCCTAGAAAACATGAGAAAATTATTTGGGTTGGTCTGATTATTCACTGTCATTTATCTTTCTTGATCCAAATTTATGAGCGTATCTCTTCACTCTGCTCACCCATTTATCCTGGAGACTTTGATGAAGACAGTTTCATTCATTTTCTGTACTGGACTCTTCACCTAAAGTCAGAAGCATGGTAATTATTACCCTGTGGAAAGTGAACACTTATTTTCCTTTTCTTTTTTTTTTCATTTTTTAATTTGAGTGTGGAGGAATAGTGTTTATGCCAAAACATGGGAGTGGAGGTCAGAGTAGAATATGTAAAAGCAGGTTTTCTCCATCTATCACATGGATGTGAATTCCCAGGAACAAACTCAGGTAGTCAGGCTTAGAGACAGGGTGCCATTACCCACTGAGCTATCTCACCAGTCCCCCAAAGTGAACATTATATTCCATCTGTGCTTGCAGAAATGAGGCTGGAGGGAAGCCAAGTCACTGAGTATCCCATGGGGAAGGATGATTCTAGATAACTATCGTGCTTGGGATACCTGGAATATTAGTTAGATATGAGACAACTTAAAATATCTTTTACAACAAATTTGTTGACAAAAATCAAGACTTTGGCCATTAGAGCACATAGGAGTTTTCAAGCAGAATTTCCAATGTAGAAAATGTAAAGTTTTCATTCTTTAAATTCAATTCAAATATTTCAAAGTCAGTCAATCAGAGTGTAGAATGCTTGATCTTGGATATGATTGTTTTTTCCATTGTCCTAGGATAGTGCAAAGGTCCCAGATGACAGTATAAATCATTTGGGACCACTCTTCATTTCTTCCATCCTTTATATTCTTGTAGATATCCAAAGTGAAAACTCTCTTTCCCACCAGAGAAGAGTAGCTCAACTTTTCATCTCTTCCCCACAGTCTCCCACTCTCATCCATGAACAGTGGTTATTATTTTTTGATGAATCTGTTGATTTCATACATCATTAAGTGCCAAGGGAACACAAATTCTGGCTACTTTCTTTAAATGGGGAAAGAAAAAAAGCAACTGTTGGCAAATTCACCACTGAACATACGGTGTCATTTGCAGCACTTTACATACATTCAGTTAATTAACATAGCAACAGTCCTGTAAAAAATGCCATCCCGCTTTCTAGAAATGAGAAACTGAGGCACAAATACATCAGTTACGTGGTCAAACTTCACGTAGACAATGAAATATTGGAAGTAGGACTCTAACCAAGGTTGCCTTTAAATTCCTTTAAAGCTTCTTTGTTCATGCAATGGAATCAATCCTCTTGCCATTCTTGTAGCCATGCGCCACTGAAAGACATTTTGAAGATTCTATAAGATTCTTGAATCATACTTATATTATCAGATTAGTAATGACATAAACATTGAGGTTTGTATCCTAAGTACAGAGAGGCTGAGGAATTATAAAGCTAGAGGTGGGTCTATGACACAGCGCACAAGGAAAAGTGAATCCCATGGAATGAAATCCTCGTCCTGTCATTCACTGCTGACTCTCACGTTCCTCTGACATTTAATTCACATTTAAACTGAGCAAAAGACTATGTAACTGAATTTCAAAATCGTTGACTTGATAAATACTGCAATGTGCTTATGTTGTCAAGCACCAAATTCTTATATTTTATATATTTTAATAAAAAATGCTAAGTAAATAGTCAAATACCAAAGAAACATTAACGTAAGTATTTTAAAGAATAATAAAATGGCAATAATTTAACCTAAAGTTTTACATAAATATTATTCTTAATTTGTTTTTTAAAAGGTTAATTTGGAGTCATCCTACCCACCACCCTATCCAACGTTGGCACCATGTAGAGTCTGACTGAAATTCCAGGTAGCTTTTCTCATACCCATTCCTACACTGGCCTGTCTATCATCTACACTAGCCATTTAACACTTTAAAGGTGTCTGAACCTGGGAGAGTGGAGTCTAAAATTAAGGTGGACTAAAATATCATATAATAGCCAATCTTATTCAGAGCATCAGACAATTTAAACTCTGAAGGTAAAGAATTACATGAATTAAGTTCCCATGAGTTCAAGCTGTATATAATCACAAAAAATAAGCCTCACATGACAGAACACATTTTCCCATGGAGGCATAGAAACAAATAACAATAGTCATTTGTAATGAATAATCTAAAGTAAATTCATTTCTGTTTGCTATACTTGGGAAATGCAAAAAAGCACATTCTAAGAACAATTCTGTGTTTTGAAAGAAAGTGGGGTCACATGTCTCTTGTCTTGTTTGTTTGTTTGTTTTGTTTTTATTTTTGAGTTTTCTCACAAGCCATTGCACAATTCCACTCTTCGACCATGTTTTGATATCTATCCACTGCCCTACCTTGAAGTCTAAAGATTCTGGCCCAGAACTTCTGGTATAAATAGCCAGAGTCAGTCTGTCTCCCACCAAACGAGGTGTCCTGGAACTACACAGTATCTTGAGCTCTTGACTTCAGAGAAGGACTCCCAAAACAGCTGCCATGCTACCAGCATTCTCCTAAAGGTAAGGTGGCATTCTGCTCCCTGCCTCCACGAAGTACTGCTACCAGCATTCTCCTAATGGTAAGGTGGCATTCTGCTCCCTGCCTCCACAAAGCACGATCCATATCCACAATGAACCCAGCCTTTGCTAGCCAGGAACCACCTGTAGAATTGGCAAGTCTTCTACAGATTTTGGAAGTTCAGCAAAGAGAATCTTCTGATCCTACAGCTTTAGCCCTAATTGTATACGTTACACCTAACCCTAGATGAGCTGTAACTACCCAAAATGCTCCATCACATGCAGGTGCAGAATGACCCAAGAATGAACACCAAGCATGATTCAGCTGGTCTTAATGAAGTTGGAATCAGATGTAAGACTTTACTAATCAAAAGTAAAAACAGGAATACATTCAGATTCAGTTTGGCTGTGTATCTATCCCTTATGCCTAATTTATCCAATGAAATGGAAAGGGAAGGAGCATCTCCAAATTGTATGAAGCCAGTATTGCAAAATCTGAAAAAGATTTAATAAGTAAAGTTGTTGGCCAAATTCTGTAATGAACATAGAAGTACACATTCACAATAAAATAATTGCAAACTAAATTTTAAAAAAGATCACAATTATTATCCACCATGAACAGTTGGCTGTGTTCCATATGTGCAGGGATAATTCAAAATATGCATGTCAATATGTGTAATCCATCATATAAGGAGACTCAAGGTTAGAAAACATGTGATTATCCCATAGCCCCAGAAAACATGTTTGGCAAAATCCAACATGCCTTCATGATAAAAAAAAATCCTGGGGAATCAAGGGATACTGGTAACATACATCAATATAAAATAATCAAAATGCACCAATTCAGCAATCAACATCACCCTAAATAGAGAAAAACTTAAAATATTTCCACAAAAATTAGGAAGAGTACAAGAATGGTCATTCTCTCTATTCTTATTCAATATAATTCTTTCCTTAACTAGAGCAATAAAACTAATAAAGAAAATAAAGAGAATAGAGAAAGGAAAATAAGAAATCATTACCTATAAACAATATGCTTCTATTACCAAAAGAGTTTAAACACTTCATCAGAAAATTCCTACAGCTTATAAATACATTCAGCAAAGTAGCAGGATGCAAAACCTAACACAAAATAATTAGCAGCCTTCATCTGTACCAACAAGAACAGAGAGGAAGAAAGCAGGGAAACAGTACTATTTAAAATAACATTAAAATCAATCTTGGAATAAATCTATCTGAGGAAATGGAACACTTATATAATAAAACTTTGACAATGAAAACAGAAATAGAAGATATGCCAAAAGATTTAAGTACCTCCTATACTCATGATATGATGGAATTAATATTATTAATATTAATATTATGAAATTGTATTCTACCAGAATCTGTTTAGAGTTTTTACACAAAACTTCATCAAAATTCCAATTCATTTCTTCATAGAAATTGAAAAATAATCTTAAATTTTATTCAGAATTAGACACCCTTATTATATGAGTCCAATGAGAGTCTATTAAAGGGTCTCAAGAATTTATTTAGGTACAAGATAGGGATAAATACTCACTTATACAGAACACAATAAAAGTCACTGCAAGCCATCTGCTGTGTCCTGCTGTTCAGCCTTGGGATCAATCCCTCCTTGCTCTGGTTCTAACCACCAAGAAAGAGAAAGAGTGAGAGTATGTGATCATTCTCCCTCAGTTCTTAAGCAAACACATATGCAGATAAGACCATGTCCTAGGACTTGCTGCCCCAAAAGTAACTGGCTCAACTGATTGAAATCTCACAACACTTTCCCTGTTTTCTTTTAAATCTCAGTTATTTTAATTTGCATTTCTCTGATGATTAGGGATGCTGAGCATTTCCTTAAGTGTCTTTCAGCCATTTTAGATTGATCTGTTGATGGTTCTCTGCTTTAGTCTGTACTCCATTATTTTTATTGGCTTATTTGTTCTTTTGATGACCAATTTTTTGAGTTCTTTGTACATTGTAGAGATAAGTCCTCTGTCAAATGTGGAGTTAGTGAAGAACTTTTCCCATTCTGTAGGCTGCCATCTTGTCTTGTTTACTATGTCTTTTGCTTTTTCAGAAGTTTTTCAGTTTCAGGAGGTCCCATTTATTAATTGTTACTCTCAGTGTCTATGTTACTGGGGTTATATTTAGGAAGTGGTCTCCTGTGCCACTGTGTTCAAGTGTACTTCGCATTTTCTCTTCTATGAGGTTCATTATGGTTGGTTTTATATTGATGTGTTTGAGCCATTTGGATTTGAGTTTTGTGCATGGTGATAGAATGAATCTATTTTTAGTCTTCTACATGTTGATATCCAGTTATGCCAGCACCATAATGTTATGTTGAATATGCTGTCTTATTTCCATTTTATATTTTTTGCTTCTTTGTCAAATATCAGGTTGTTGTAGGTGTATGGATTGATATCTGGGTCTTCGATTCAGTGCCATTGGCCCTGCTGTCTGTTTTTATGTCAGTGTCAGGCTATGTTCTGTTCTGCACATAGAACTGTCTGTAGTAGAGTTTGAAGTCAGGGATTGTGATGACTCCAGAAGCTCCTTTATTGTACAAGATTATTTTGGCTATCCTGAGTTTTTTGCTTTTTTATATAAAGTTGAATATTGTTCTTTCAAGGTCTGTGATGAATTTTGCTGGATTTTTATTGGTCATTGTTATATTGTTTTTGGTAAGATTGCTATTTTTACAATGTTAATTCTATCTACCCATGAATATGAAATATTTTTTCCATTTTCTAGTGTCTTCTTCAATTTCTTCTTTCAAAGATTTAAAGTTATTGTTATACAGGACTTTCCACTTATTTGGTTAGAGTTACTCCAAGATATTTTATGTTATTTGTAGCTATTGTGAAGGGTGATGTTTCTCTGATTTCCTTTTCAGCCCATTTATCATCTGTGTACAGGAGGGCTACTGATTTTTTTTTTGAGTTAATCTTGTATCCTGCTACTTTATTAAAAGTGTTTATGAGTTGTAGAAGTTCCTTTGTAGAATTTTTGGTGTCAATTATATAAACTATCATATCATCAGCAAATAGAGTTTGACTTCTTCTTTTTTGATTTGTATTCCCTTGATCTACTTTTGGTGTCGTACTACTCTAGCTAGAACCTCAAGAACTATATTAAATAGATATGGAGAGAGTTGACAAACTTGTCTTGTTCCTGATTTTAGTGGGATTACTGAAAGTTTTTCTCCATTTAATTTGATGTTGGCTGTTGGCTTGATGTATATTGTCTTTATTATGTTAGGTATGCTCCTTGTATCTCTGCTCTCTCTAAGAACTTTATCATGAAGGGATGTTGTATTTTATTGAAAGCCTTTTTTGGCATCTAATGAGATGATCATGGTTTATTATGTTTCAGTTTGTTTATATGGTGGATTACATTAATAGATTTTCATATTTTGAACCATCCCTGCATCTCTGGAATGAAGCCTACTTGATCATGGTGGATGATTTTTATGATGTGTTCTTGGTATTCAGTTTACTAGTGTCTTATTGAGTATTTTACATCAAGGTTCATGAGTTAGATTGGTTTGTAAATCTCTTTCTTAGTAATGTCTTTATGTGGTTTTGGTATCAGGGTAACTGTAGCCTCATAAAAAGAGTTTGGCAATGTTCCTTCTGTTTCTATTGTATGGAACAACTTGAGGAATATTATTATTAATTCTTCATTTAAAATTTTGTAGAATTTTGAGATGAAACCATCTTGTCCTGGTCACTTTCTGGTTGGGAGACTTTTGATGACTGTTTCCATTTCTTCAGCAGTTATAAGTCTACTTAATTTGCTTATATGGTCTTCATTTAATTTTGGTAAGTGATATTTATATGGAAAACTGCCCATTTCCTTTAGGTTTTCCAATTTTGTAGTTTTTGAAATATGGCCTAATGATTCTCTGGATTTCCTCAGTGTCTGTTGTTATGCCCCCACTTGCATTTCTGATTTTGTTAATTTGAATATTCTCACTCTGCCTTTTGGTTAGTTTAGATAAAGGGTTATCTATTTTAATGATTTTCTTGAAGATCCAGCTTTTTGACTCATTAATTCTTTGTATTACTTTCTTTGTTTCTATTTTGTTGTTTTCAGTCTTCAATTTATTTCCTGCCATCTAGTCCTTCTGGGTGAATTTTCTTCTTTTTGCTCTAGAATTTTCAGGTGTTCTGTGAACTTACTAGTATGGGATTTTCCCAGCTCCTTTATGTAGGCATTTAATGCTATGAATTTTCCTCTTAACACTGCTCAAATCATGTCACATACATTTGGGTATGTTGTGTGGTCATTTTGATTGAATTTTAGGAACTCTTTATTCTCTTCCTTTATTTATGGCTTGATATATTGATGATTCAGGTGAGCATTTTAATTTCTATGTGTTTGTGAGTTATTTGAAATTGGTGTTGCTGTTGAATTCTAATTTTAAGCATGGTGATCCAATAAGATACATGGGGCTATTTCAATTTTTGTATCTATTGAGATTTGCTTTGTGACCTAGTATGTGGTCAATTTTTGAGAAGGTTACATGAGATGCTGAGAAGAAGGTATATTCTTTCATGTTTTGATGGAATGGTCTATAGAAGTCTGTTAAGTACATTTGAGTCATAATAACTGTTAGTTCCCTTATTTCTCTGTTAATATTTTGTATGACAGACACGTTCAGTGGTGAGAGTGTGGTGATGATTTCTACCACTATTAGTGTGTGGGGCCTAATCTGTGATTTAAGCTTTAGTAGTGTTTCTTTTATATATGAAAGTCACCTTGTATTTGGGGCATAGACGTTCAGTATTGAAATTTCCTCTTGATGGATTTTTCTTGTGACTAATATGAAGGGTCCTTCTTTGTCTCTTTTGATTGATTTTAGTTTGAAGTATATTTTGTTAGATATTAGGATAGCTACACCAGTCTGTTTCTTAGGTCCATTTGATTGCATTTTTCCCCAGCGCTTTGTTCATCTATACCACTTATTTCTATTTTATATGAGATCCCTCAGTCTAATTTTTGAGGTATTCTCTCCATCCCAATAACAACTTACAACCAACCCTTACAAATGACAATTATCCATAGCCCTGAAAAAAACCCAAAACCCATTCATCCCACCTATTGGGAGAGGGGGTATCATATACTTAGAATTACTTCAGTTGTCTAGAAGATGACAGTATCTCTATGGGATCCTGTAAAAAAAACTGAAGCGATGTTTAAGTATCATGAGGACTACCTCCAATATTTGTAACCAGTCTCCGAGTAATGGTTAAGGATTATCTGAAATTCTGGCTAGTGTAATATAAAAAGATGGACCATCTCAGCTGCCACCTCAAATTGTTCTGAACAGTTTGTAGTCCAAAGCCGATCTTTGAGTGATGATTAGAGACTCAAAGGCATTATTAATGAACCAAGTAGAGTTGTAGTTGTGGGGCCTCATCATCTTTTTGGAGACTTCAGAGATCACTGTTAGGATCATCAGCTTTTCTCCGTATCAACAAGAAGCAGAAAGAGAAAGAAAACAGGGAAGCAATGCTATTTAAAAAAATTATAAACAATTTTGGAATAAATCTATCTGAGGAAATCTAAACTTACATAATAAAAAGTTTAAGACAATAAAAACAGAAATAGAAGATATACCAAAAGATAGAAGTACTTCCTGTGCTCATGGTCTGATGGAATTAATATAATGAATATTAATATTATGAAATTGTTATTTTACCAGAAGTTGTTTAGAGTTTTGACACAATCTCCATCAAAATTCCAATACATTTCTTCATAGAAATTAAAAAATAATCTTATACTTTCTTTCAAAACACACACTCAGAGCCAGCTCTGGAACCCAGCAGACAACAATAACGATTGACTTGACAAGATATGACCATTGGTGTAAGAGGGGCACAAATGATGTGGGAAGTGACCAATCACTTTATGTTTGTCCTTACATCCTGCTTCCTGAAATGGAACCCATAACTGGCACTGTTAGTGAGCCAAACTGCTAGACTTAGTACTTAGGGCAGAATATAATACTATCATTTTGCTTTGTTGGTTAATATTAACATATCCCCTACTGACTTTTTCCTGTACTGAAGGCATCTCTTACACCTTGTCAGAGAAGTTCCTCCCTGCAGTCGATGACAGTTAACACAGTACTCCCAACCCGTCAGTATGCAGAAAATATGAAACCATAGACCGGCTTAGTTCTACCACCAAACTTAGTGGAGAGAGGAAAGAGCATTTGTAAGAACCGGTGGTAGTGGAGAGAATTCAAAGAATGAGTTTCTGGGCACAATAGGTCAGTTGCACATATAAATTCACAGTGATTGAATGAATTCATGAAAGCTGTGCAAGATCAATCTAGATAAAAATCGAGGCTTGAAAGACGGGAAGGTAGTCACAAACTGTATACTAGCTGAGTACTTATTGCCATTCTCAACCTGTGGGTTTCAACTCCTGAAATGGGTCTTTCACAAGCCTCACAGAAGAACACCAAAATAGAGATAATTACATTGTAATTTATAACAGTATCAAGATTATAGTTATGAAGTTACTGTGAAAATAATATTATGTGGGGTCACCACAACATGTAGAACTCTATTAAAAGGTCACAATTTGGAAGGTTAAGAGCCCCTGAATATTGGCATTTGATATCTTCTGGAAGAGGAGAAGTAGAATTTTCAACAATGTGATTTCTAGTAGCTCACCACATTCCAGAAAACACCCCCTCACACATAAGGCCAACATAAACTGGACTGAATGGGAAAAAAATAAGAAAAGTTGGTTGAGTAAAGAGGTGAGGGAGGAAAAGTTGTATATGAAGAACTGGGGACAAATGTGAAATAAATAAGGCATATGAAATTCTAAAAAACTAACAAAATATAAACAAAAAATAACTAGAACCAAGTTAATTGATTATTTACTATTTAAATATTATATTCAATGACCATTGAGAAAAAAAATATATATATAATTTTATCAACTCTTCACAAGGAAGAGCAAACAGCAGGCTATATATGTAAATCATCCCATGATAGAAGAGGCATAGCGAAGGCATGGGCTTCTACTGGGTGTGTTATGAAAAAGGATTAAGAAAAAGTGTGATCCATCAAGACAGTGAATACTCTCTTGATGCATTAAATACTCATCTGGAAGGAAGACTACTAGCCTTGTTGTTTACAAAGAAGTTATTTATGTTAACACAAAGAGTAAGGTATATGCTAATTTTTATCTATGTGTCATCCTCAACTCTGCTTTCCATTAAGTCATAATAACACAATATGCTTTTATCATATGTAACTACATTCACAAAAAAGACCTTGTCTAATTATTGTTGCTATCTGTGGAAATATTTGCGTTCAGTAGGGTACATCATAGCATAGTTGTTAGCTGTCAGCTTAAAGGCCACAGGATTTGTTTATCAGCATGTAGTAAAAATATATGGGCATTCTGTAGATTTTCTTCATGAATTTTTTTTTTGCTTTCAAGATGTATACTTATCAACAGAGATTATTTTTATAATTAGACCATAATATGCTTATAATTAAATATATAATATAATTAAATTTTATTCTATTTATGATGCATATTTGTATGTGTGCTATTATATCTATATACATATTGGAGAGTGAGGAACAGACAGAAAGAAAAGCACCACCTTTTCTATCACTACTTCAAGTGTATGTAGATCTTTAGTGACAGAAGCAGATTGAATCTCTAATTCAGTGACTCTGCCACTGATTCAGTGAATTTAAGAAGACAGGAATTACAAACGTGTCATCCATTTTTCTAATTTTGGCCTTACTGTTGTTTGCTTCAAGGAAACCGTAAACTGCTTTTGCAAGGCATCATTATGATTTTTGAAATGATTATTGAAATTACTTTTTCATGCGTGACTCGAGAGATGGCTCAGCTATCAAGAGTATTTTCTGCTCTTGCAGCGGACCTGGGTTTGTTTTTCAACACCCATGTTGTGTCTTGCTATTAATTCCAGTTCTGTGGAATCTGGCACCCTTTTCTGGATTCCATGGGTACAGCACTTACTTATTTACCTACACTCAAACAGTCATATACATAAACAAAACACTCTTTTTTTCTAATTTGGGACTGTGGATTGCACATTCCCTTATAACGAAGAAAACGATAACTTATATGGGAGTTTCCTAATTACAGCTGGATTCTAATGTCCTGGGTGTTTATAGCTGTGGCTACTTTACAAGTGTCTTTATGTGATGCTTATCAACATGGTTGACCCAAATCATCATAGCGCAACACTGGTTTCCAGTGAACGAATCATTTCTCAGTAGCTGTTCCTTGAGAATCAGCAGAATAATTTTCTGCCTTTTTTTATATTTTTTGTTTACATTCTTTTGTGGAAACTTCCCAGAACATTCCAGATTGTGTGTGTGTGTGTGTGTGTGTGTGAGAGAGAGAGAGAGAGAGAGAGAGAGAGAGAGAGAGAGAGAGAGAGAGAAATGATTGTAGTGAATTCAGTTACTGTTTCCAGGAATATACAAAGAGTTCTTCTACCTGTGCCTTCTCTACCTTTTGATTCAAATGAATGCCCTTGATAATACAGTCATACAGTCAGATTATGAAACTCTAGAACTTGTATGCAACATGTGGGAAGCCAGCTGGAGAACTATAATGATGCACTCTTCTATGGCAAGTCAAGATTACGAAGAACAATTATCAAAGACATCTGAGGATTCTAAGAGAACGTGTCTTGCTGGTTCTGGTCACAGGGCTTGACTCAGGCTGAGGACATAAAGAGGCAGGAGGGCAATGTTCAGTTCTCCTGTTTGTAGTGGCCAGTGGGGAACAATGGGAATTTACATTCTGTCAAACAGAGGATTTTTAAACTGTATTTTCATGAGTAATAAAATCTCAGAAAAATGGTGACTTCTGTAGAGCAATTGGCAATGCATGTCTTGTGCATTTTCTGAAACACGAGGAAAGTGAAAGTCCAGGAGGGCCCAATAGCTTGCTAATCAGCCCTACAAGATGAACTGCAGACAGACACTGAGTTCCTTATTTTGCAACCATGAGAAGACGGGATAAGTCTAAGTGATGAACCCTGAGGTGTCCTGACGGGATGCCTGGCCCATTTTTACTGCACATGTCAAGATGTCCCCAAATGCTAGTGCTCAAAACCCACCTCAGGCCACTTTTATAATTTTAATTGACTCCTGTGTATAAAGAATTCCCATAGCTGTCAATTTAAAGAAATTACACTGTTAGGACTACAGGATTCGGTTCACTATCTACCAAGAGTACATTATTTCAATTCATTTGTATTTTTTTTTCCAAAATCCATACTGTGAAGGCCAAGGCAGAAATTGAGTAGGCATTGAGGTACAAAGTCCTATCTCTCTATTAATTCATTTTCTGTCTTTGGAAATTTCTGTCACCCTGACTGCTGTTGTTTCTAAGCGACCAATTAGGAACTGACACCTAAGTCATAATAGACTGGGAAGAGGATGAAAATTTGAAGAGGTGAGAAGGTCAGATTGGAATGAACATTTACACAGAATGGGCTAACACATTGGCTTGTTCTTGTACAATCAGTGTGTCTTTATCTTGCGATGCAAGCTCATAAACAGCTAAACTGAACTAGGAAAAGGAAAGCAAGCATCACATAGTAGGAATAAATACAATCTGAGGAGCTCCCTCTAGCTTACCTCCCACAAGAAATTCCAAGGAAGACCCTGGTGCTTGAGGAAATAAACC
This sequence comes from Neodon shergylaensis, assembly GCA_025134845.1. NCBI lineage: Eukaryota > Metazoa > Chordata > Mammalia > Rodentia > Cricetidae > Neodon > Neodon shergylaensis. Next base: position 9,902,798 of record JABTXL010000003.1, on the reverse strand, counting down.
ACTTATTACCGCCACACTGGCACAACCGCAATAGTGATGGCCTCATCAAGTGACCTATGGTTACAATGCAGGGATCTTCATTTCAACATCATGCCTTGAGTACTGGACAGATGGATTTCAGTAACTTGCAGCAAGGTAGTGATGAATCCCCTCCCTCCCCGCATCACAGGCAATAATTACTACATTTCAAATAACATAAAGTAATCATGAACCTACTCTCGGGTCAGCTGGGCTGCAGAGGTTTCTAAGCTTGCCTATGTGTGAGCATCTGACAGTGGGTGGTTTTGGTGTTTGCTTTGCAAATACATTTGTATAAATGGCTTGTGAGTAAAGTGGTTGCAATTTAACAATTAAAATCTACTGGACTGACGCAGATTCACAAGGAGGAACTGGTTTCTGGAAATGAAACTATGCTTTGCTTTGGGTCTTCTCACTGTGCACACTGCAGTGCAGTATCTGGGGTGGCTGTGGTAGGGAGGGTGGAATGAGAACAGAATCCAGAAATGATGTAGAAAGGAGAGCTATAAGACATCTCTTCTTACACTCAACACTGACTCAATCTCATTTGGTAAAATAATACATTTATACACATAGTTGAAATATATATATATATATATATATATATATATAAACATATGTATGCATATACATGTATATATTTAAGGTAATGCTTTGGTACTTTTAAAAATTCAGAATTTGTTCATCTTTAAGATTTGACTTAGTTTCAAAAGGAGTTGGGCTTAAGGCTCAGGTAGAGGGACACAAGCTTATTTCTTTTAATCACCCTAAAGCTACTAGACATAAGACTTCCTTACTGACCCCAGGTCAATGGCCTCCAGAGAAAGCCTCCCCTAAATAAGGTGCTTCTCTGCTTCACGGTCCTTGATCTGTTGTGGGTTATCTGCCTTGAAATGGTCATGAAAGCATTTTTGTGGGAATAGTTCACTTTTGAGGGTTAGGCTGAAGCAAAATATGTAGAGTTGGATGTTCCTTGAGTTCAGGAGCAGGTCTTTCAACTCTACTTTGTTAAGTTAGAAAAATGTCATGAATAGAAACATTCTTTCTACTTCAAAACTTGTTCATGAAGGAAGGGTTCTTTGTGGGACTGGTACTGCGTGTTGCGACTCCGGGTGACCTTTACGAGGACCTCATTGGCGGTTTTATCTTGATTAAAATGGTTCTATTCACAGGAGGGGAAGGGCTGTGACATCATCCTGCAAAAGAATATCTTCTAAAGAATGAGGTGATAAAGGTAAAAGGTAGAGGGAAAAAAGATAATGCTTTCTTCGGGACGGCAAGAAAAGAAGAAAAGGAAAAAACCAAAGAGTAGAAGAGAGGTGCCTTCGAGAAGGAGGGGGAAGCAAAGAGAAGGAAATAAAAGAGAAAAGCAAGAGACTGCAGGCAGAGAAGGGAAGGGGCCTACATGACCAGAGGAGAGCCTCCACCCACACTGCCTCCTCTCCCAGCAGGACCAGGAAAAAGGCAGCCCCATTGTGAAAGGAAGCTGGGATCTCTGCATAGAATCTTCCCAAGGTTCACTGGGGTGTTATGTAGCCAAGCTAACATACAGTCTTAGATCTGCTTAACTTTAGACTCCAGCCTTTCCATAAGAGAACGAAAACCTGTGTTTCATTTGACCAGTTCTCCACAATAGCTTATAAAATAAATACTGAATGTGCCCTTCTGTGACTTGGAAGACAGTTGACTGTACTTTTCACTTAAGCCCTCAGATTCCCCAAACAGCATGAACATTTTTTCTCTGCTACTCAAACCCACTTGTCTAGTTTCCTAACAATTAGCAGGATTATTTTTTGCTCCAAATGGGATGGCTGAGGCAGAGAATGATGCTGGAAATAAAACTGCCGAAATCCGATGCTGCCTGGGGAATTTAGTTACTGTTGATCATGGCTAGGGAACTCTTTGAACCTTGCATGTGTAGGGGGTTATGAGGGTCAACATGCATATGCTGTATGTGGCGAGGGATAGAGAGAAACCCGACGAATAAAGAAAGGAGTTCTAGAGAACAAACAACTGGGATTGATGGGGTGGGTAGGGGATAGAGTCTGTAACAAAGGAATTGAAGTGTATCAGAGAAATTTATAGTTACTTGCTGTGCACTGAAGGGAGGAGTGGATGCAAGAACACTCCCTCTCCATGAAAATGGATTAGGTGCTAATCACTCCTAACAGTGCCATGCATCCTGATGGAGAGCATCCTATTAGACAGAGGCAGAAGAAGCTGAAAGGATGGGTCTTGATATTCTGAGCTCCCTAGGTAATTGTGAAGGGAATGCATAGCACCAGGAAGCTAGTTAAGGTCCAGAAGTGGCTGGAATCCAACTTGAGTTCTACTCACGAAAATTTCGGCCCAGAAAGGGTGTAGTTTATACTATGAAGGCACACTTTTCATTAATTTGCTGAGACCTCAGACTGTCCTGTCTCAGCTCAAGGAAATCACAAGTGTTATTGTGTTTGAAGTTAACATTTCCTTTATTGTAGCCCCTCATTATTAGTGCATTTTGTTTTTTCATTTACTTTTTTCCTTTGAAATCAGAAGTGATAAGCCTAATAATTTACAAGCTATAGGAGATACTGACTTATTTTTTTCATTTTAATTTGGTCCTATAAGAAAAATGAGGTGTTCAATATTTGGACATTGCCCAGAAAGAACAATCCTTTAAACAATACCTCAGAAAGGGTAGTCTTATGTTTATGTGTGCTACTTTTATTTTAATTCCATAGGTTTTATGTTTATAGAGAGCACTCTGTTAGTAAAATTAAAGCTATACAATGCTACTGAATTGGAGAACACTTAAACTGGTGCCCTGTATCAGAGACAATTGGTACAAAGTTGAAGATTCCTCACACCTATGCATGTGTTTGTGTGGATGTGTATGCATCTGTGTGTTTGTGGTCTGTGTACAAATGCGTGTGCAGGTAAAAGATAGACAGGAGGTGTTGTTCTCAATCTCCATATTGACATCAGGTCCTCATGCTATCATACTGATCACTCTCGTGATTGATCTTCCATCTGAGAGCCCTGAAGACATCATTAATTATCTCGACTTCAGAAGGCTTCCAGATTCTAGCTTGACGGAGACAATGGTATAAACCCGTATTTCTGTTTATAACAGTGCTGGCTAGTTTTATGTCAACTCGATACAAGTTAGTCACTGGAGAGGAGGGAGCCTCAATTGAGAAAATGTCTCAATAAGAAATGGTTATAGGAAGGCCTGTAAAGCATTTTTTCAGTCAGTGATCATGTGGGAGGGGCCAGTACATTTCGGGTGGTCCAATATATGCTGGTCCTGGATTCTCTAAGAAAGCAGCCTGACAAGCCAAGGGAAGCAAGCCAGTAGGCAGCACTCTCCTCTATGACCTCTGCATCAGCTCCTGCCTCCAGGTTTCTTCTGTGTTTGAGTTCCCGCTCTGAATTCTTTCAGTGATGAATAGTGATTTGGAAGTGGAAGCCAGTAAACCTTTTCTCTTCAAGTTGCTTTGGTCATTGTGTTTCAAAACAGCAAGTTAACACCAACTAAGACAATAACTCTTATTCCAGCCCAAGTGAATGTGTCCCTTTGACTTCCTTACTCCAAAAGAACTAAGTAGTATCTCATCTCAGATACTCTGATAAGACTGCTTTAGATAGCAGAGAGAATGTTTATTTGACAGTTTGGAGGCCAGGGGCTCAATTCACATCCTAGGTAGAGCCTTTTTGCTCAGTTTGGTCCTCGTTGAGACCATGAAAGGGTGCTGCTTACTGCCTTTGGTCCTCATGGCTTGCTCAGGCTGCTTTCTTATATAGAACCCAGAATCACCAGCCAGAAGTAGCTCCTACCACAGTGGGCTGCCCACCAGGAATATGCCTTAGGGACAGATTTTATGTAGGCCTTCTCAAATGAGCCTCCCTCCTTTCAAATAACACTAGCATATGGTATGTTAACATAAAACTACGCAGAGCATCCGGGATGATTGGGATAAAGGAAGGTTGGATAGGGGAGCAGGGAAGCACATATCTTAATTAAGGGAGCCATCTTAGGTTTGGCAAGAGACTTGGACCTAGAGGGGCTCCCAGGAGCCCAAGGCGATGTCCCCAGTAAGTTCCTGGGGCAGCTGAGGATAGGGAACCTGAAATGGCCTTATCCTATAGCCATACTGATGAATATCTTGCATATCACCACAGAACCTTCATCTGGCGATGGATGGAGATAGAGACAGAGACCCACACTGGAGCAACGGACTGAGCTCCCAATGTCCCAATGAAGAGCAGAAGGAGGGAGAACATGAGCAAAGAAGTCAGGACCACAAGGGGTGCACCCACCCACATAGACAGTGGGGCTGATCTATTGGGAGCTCACCAAGGCCAGCTGGACTGTGACTGAAAAAGCATGGGATAAAACCAGACTCTCTGAATATGGCGGACAATAAGGGCTGCTGAGAAGCCAAGGACAATGGCACTAGGTTTTGATCCTACTTCATGTTCTGGCTTTGTGGGAGCCTAGCCAGTTTGGATGTTCACCTTCCTAGACCAGGATGGAGGGGGGAGGACTTTGGACTTTCCACAGGGCAGGGAACCCTGACTGCTCTTCAGACTGGAGAGGGAGGGGGAGAGGAGGGGGGTGGGGGGAGAGGAGTGGGAGGAGGGGGAGAGAAATGGGAGGCTGGGAGGAGGTGGAAATTTTTTTTTCTTTCAATAAAAAAAAAAGGAAAAAAAAAACTACGCAGAGCAGTGTTCCAGGGTGAACCATGGACCTCCTTAACTGTCTGTCAGGCCAGCTCTGCCTAGTCTGTTGACTTCTGTAGATTTTGGCAGTCTTCATGTATGTATTCACAACAAGGAGGATTCCTGAAATAAGGAATGATGTTTACTAATTTGAGAATGTAGCTTTATTTCCGTCTAGAGCACAAGATATGCTGAGAAAAAGGCACTCCAGGCAAAGAGATGAAAAAAAAAAAAGACAGAAAAAGAAGCCTAAAACCCTGCCATACTTAGGGTGACTAAGAAGAATAACCTAAATTCTAGGCAATGCAGGGAGGGAGTTTAGCTGGTGATGCTGCAAAGCAAGTGTGGGACCAGCTGCTCTAAGTGTGGGACCAGCTGCTCTAAGTGTGCAGGACCAGCTGCTCTGAGTGTGCAGGACCAGCTGCTCTAAGTGTGCAGGACCAGCTGCTCTGAGTGTGCAGCGAGCTCAGAAATAGAAGCTACAGGTTCAAGGCCTACTTCTTGTTCAACCCCAGAATTTATGCAGACTATTCCTATACTTGAACCCCTATATCCACCGCACAGAAACACTTTGTACACAGCAACAATCCAGTGAACAAATCTGATGCCAGACTGTGGGGTTTTGACAAATCCGGCCTTTGAGCACAGTCCTGTAAGAGTGGGTATAATTTTTCTTTATCTATTAAATACTATATAACCAATGAGATTACCATTTTTTCAAAATTTTAATTTCCTTCATGGTTTTCATGATAATGAAAGAATTCACATAATAGTGCACTTAATTGTTTAGAGTACAATCAAATTGATACAAATAAGTACACCAAAGGTAGAAGACTTGGGCATGCCTTGCTACCAGTGGCAAGTAAAATCACTGGTCTATGGATAATGGCTTTCAAAAATCTTTTTTCTTTTTTAAATCTTCACAGATGGATAGATTCAAAAACAGTCTATAAAACATAAGCTCAATTACTACGATCAATTTGGACATATTTATTGGAATGTTTAGATAAAAAGAAGTCTAACTTAAAGCCGAATGCTACATATATAAGTTCCTCTTGGAACTGAAGGCTGAGAGTAAAATCCTTTTATGAAAATCTTTTTTTTTATTTTTTTCTGCTATACATTTTTCTCTGCTCTATTCCCTTCTTCCCCTCTCCTCTTCTACTCTCTCCCATGACCCCCATGCTCCCAATTTACTCAGGAGGTCTTGTCTTTTTCTGCTTCCTATTTAGCTCCATTTATGTCTCTGTTAGGGTCCTCTTTGTTGTCTGGGTTCTCTGGGTTTGTGGACTGTAGGCTGGTTTTTCTTTGCTTTAAGACCAAAAGCCACTTACGTGTGAGTACATAGGATATTTGTCTCTCTGGGTCTGGGTTACCTCATTCAACATGTTTGGTTTTTTTTCTAGACCCATCATTTGCCTGTCCATTTCAAGATGTCACTGTTTTTATTTTAACCACTGTGTAGTTCTTTATTGTATAAATGTGCCACATTTTCTTTATCCTTTCTTCAGTTGAGGGGCATCTAGGTTATTTCCAGGTTCTGCCTGCTATGAACATAATTTAGCACGCCTTTAATCCCAGCACTCAGGAGGCAGAGGCAGGCGGATCTCTGGGAGTTTGAGGCCAGCCTGGTCTACAAGGGCTAGTTCCGGGACAGGCACCAAAACTACAGAGAAACCCTATCTCGAAAAACCAAAAAAAAAAAAAAAAAAAAAAAACAATGGGGTACAGACCTAAACAGAGAACTCTCAACAGACAAATTTCAAATAACTAAGAGACACTTAAGGAAATGCTCAACATTTTTTGCCATCAGAGAAATGCAAAGCAAAACAATTCTGATTTGGACCTTGAGATTTCAGTCCGGTGCTCCAATGAGGGTCTCTGTCTCTGACTCTGTCTCCTTTCATCGCCTGATGAAGGTTAATATTCAGGAGGATGCCTATATGTTTTTCTTTGGGTTCTCCTTCTTATTTAGCTTCTCTTAGAACCTGAGTTATAGGCTCAATGTCCTTTATTTATGGCTAGAAACCAAATATGAGTGAGTACATCCCATGTTCCTCTTTTTGGGTCTGGCTTACCTCACTCAGGATAGTGTTTTCTATTTCCATCCATTGGCCTGCAAACTTCAAGAAGTCCTTGTTTTTTACTGCGGAGTAATACTCCAATATGTATATATTCCATACTTTCTTCAAGAGAGAGCACGAGCAAGGAACTCAGGACCGCGAGAGGTACACCCACACAATAAGACAATGGGGATGTTCTATTGGGAACTCACCAAGGCCAGCTGGCCTGGGTCTGAAAAAGCCTGGGATAAAACTGGTCTCGCTGAACATAGCGGACAATGAGGACTACTGAGACCTCAAGAACAATGGCAATGGGTTTTTGTTCCTACTGCACCTATTGGCTTTGTGGGAGCCTAGGCAGTTTGGATGAGCACCTTACTAGACCTGGATGGAGGTGGGTGGTCCTTGGACTTACCACAGGGCAGGCAACCCTGACTGCTCTTTGGGCTTACGAGGGACAGGGGATTTGATTGGGGGAGGGGGAGGGAAAGGGGAGGCGGAGGTGGGGAAGAGACAGAAATCTTTAATCCTACTTCAAGTTCTGGCTTTGTGGGAGCCTAGCCAGTTTGGATGTTCACCTTCCTAGACATAGACGGAGGGGTGAGGACTTTCCACAGGGAAGGGAACCCTGACTACTCTTTGGACTGGAGAGGGAGGGTGAGAGGAGTGGGGGGAGGGGGAGAAGGGTGGGAGGAAGGGGAGGGAAATGGGAGGCTGGGGGGAGGTGGAAACTTTTTTCTTTTTCTAAATAAAAAAAAAAAGCAAAACAATTCTGAGATTACATCATACACCTGTCAGAATGACCAAGACACTGATGACAGCTTATGCTAGACAGGATGTGGAGGAAGGGGAATCCTCCTTCATTACTGGTGGGAGTGAAAACTGGTACAGTTGCTTTGGAAATCAGTATGGCAATTTCTCAAAAAATTAGGAAACAATCTACCTCAAGACTGAGAGTGAAATCTTTATATCAGACCCAACTTGAACCTGAAGGGAGGTCAAGTTTTCTCCTGCTGCTGGAACACAAAGATGATGTTCTTTCACTTGGAACAAGAAACATGTGAGAAGTGATAGCAGTGTTTTAGTTTGTCTTACACTCAGACTATCTCCCTTGAAGAAGAAGACCAAATGCCCATCTGATTAGATATGCCAAGGACATATCTATAGATGTTAGATACCCTAGCTTTTAGGAGAGATTACAAGCCCCTGTTCCACCCTGATGTTGGACTGTACATCTTCAATCTTCATAAGTTTGGCTTCTGAGAAGAACTGGAGAAAAGAAGAAAGCTATAAGATGAAGAATGAAGAAGAAAAGCAAAATAAATTAAAAGTAGCTTTCTTGGGAAAGCTTCCACCTTAAAGACCATTTGGTAAAGGACTAGGTTTCTGGTGATATCTATTAGGTCCAACTTGCCGGGACAAGGATATTTTGTACCCACAGGAGATCTGCTCAAGTCCATATATAAATCATCACTAATCAGTCACATTACAGATATCAGTCTAAGGGACCTCCTTTTCTTCAATACTGTGAACATTCCAAAAGATATCATACTATCAACACATGTTAATTAAAATCAAACTTGTCATAAGGAACAAACTTTATACCTATGATGGGGCAAACCAGAGCTTTTCACTATGTGGCTAAGACCATTTGTTTATTTTTTTCTGGATCAAAAAAATTAGTACTTTTATTTTAAAATATCAATATATATATTTACTGTGTATTCATGTCCAAGTGTACAAACATACACAAACACATACACGTGCACACACACACACACACACACGAGGGAGGGTTTACAATTGGCTGCTTTTCCTAGCTCTGTTTTCCAGTTGGGATAGGGGATAGGTGATGTCTCCTTCTGAGTGAGGATTTCCCCTAACTGTTTTTTCTTGACTCATCCTAACACCTCTTTTTCAAGGCACAGTGGGTATCTTCACAGCAGTCGGCCTTAGCTGAGGAGGAAGAAACTGTCAGAGACTCAAGAAAGGCTCCATATTGGTGCACAGATAATTTGGCAGTCCATCAGGGAGCTCATCCCTCTCCTGGGGATGTGTTTGTATGCAGTGGCCACCTGAAGGCATTGTTGCGGGCTGACAACCAATAGCTCCTGCCTGCCTCCCTTCCAGGGTCGATGGGCTTCATGCTGGAGTAGCTGAGAATACTAGGCTTTTGAGAGAATCTCTGCCAACAGGAGCAAACAGAACAGAATTGTGTTATATAAATCGAATTGAGCCGACTATGTCCCCAATGTTGGGCACGATGCTGATTCTTTTACCAGACCCCTCTGAAGCACAGCAGCCTGGTGTGGTAGGTACTCCAAGCCTGCCCTCCTGCTGGTTCCTTGGTTTCTTGCCCATTAAAGGGATTGGCTGATAAGATGTATCCGAATTTCTTTCAACACTTATTTTAACTGCTTTTTAAGGTTTTGTATTATTGCTTTCCAATTTTGTTCTTGCTGATGTTATATTTCACAGCAATGACAAGCTTGATGATGTATTTAGATGAAGCATTAGTTTCCTTTTTCACCATGATTACTAAATACTTGACAAGAAACAATTTAAGGGATTTATTTTGGCTCAAGGCTTGTGGGGACAAAGTCCATCACAGTTTCTGGATTGGAGTTGTGATGTGGGCAGGTGGCTGGGACACCCAACATCAGAAAGAATCAACAAAGGACAGAAAAAGAAGATTCAGGTTAGGATGTTTTAAGGCTCGACGCCCAGGGACTCGTTCCTGCAGCTAGGCTCCACAACTGAAAGTTTCCACATAGTCCCAAAAGATAACTTCTAGCTAGAGACCAAATGTTCAAATGCTTGAGCATACAGGGATGTTTTACAGTGAAGTTATGAAAAATGAATTACTTAAAACTATGTGAGGCACAATGCACATGAGTGTAATGTGTTATGTGTGTGCAAGCATGCATGTGTGTGTTTTAATGAGATTTATGAAAATTCAAATATAATATGATAGAATGATGTGGGGACATAGTTCAGTTAATAAAATGCTTGACATGCGAGCATGTAGACCTCAGATCAGTCCCCAGCACCCCCACAAAAATAGTCAAGCCAAGTATAGAGACATATGCTTGTTGCCCACCACCAGAGAGGCATAAGCAGATAGATCTCTAAGAAAGTGACTTGGCAACCTAGGCAACTTGGGAAGTTTGGGACTCATGAAAGCCCCTCTCTCAAAACACAAGATGGATGATGCCTAAAGAAACAATAACTAAGGGTGCTCTTCCATCTCTAAACACAAATGCCCTGGACACACACATGCACACACGCACACACACACACTGAATAAATATATTAAAATAAAAAGAAATGTGATTGTTGCATTGTTGAGCTGTTAGGCAGCCTATACTGATTCACAAGGCAAAATACAAGGGTGAAAGCACACAGATCCTTCGGTTCTTGTGTGATCTGTTAATCTACAGTGCTCATCTATTCATATTTTAAACAGTGCTTTCTTGGTGTTAGCATTAAGACTTCAATGTCCTAGGAATTCTCTTAATGCCGGGTCACAGAATACTTACTTAGTTGCACCACTCCCTACACATTGTTCACTGCTTCAGGTGAAATCAGGATGAACTCTGCTCCTGGAGCTTTCTGATTGACATCATCCAGCCAGCACATTCTAATTAAAAGGAAACTTGGCATAGTGGCCCAGCTTTGCCCTTATAACAGGTCTAAAGAGTTAGAAGTCCCTCTCAAACTGGTACTGCTCAGCTTCAGGATCTATAGCCTGCGAAGCTGTCGATCTCCTGTCCTATAAGCTTCAGAATATGGAGACCTTTAGGAGAAAGAGTCCAGGGTGTAGTGAGTTTTCAAAGAACAAGAGAATGTAGGAGAAAGAGCCCTAAGAAGCACTGAAGATCTTCCTAGTCTCTATAGTCATAATAGCCAATTCTTTAAAGATAGCTGTAGACAAACAGATGATACATATAGACAAATACATATAGATAGATGATAGATAGATAGATGATAGATAGATAAATAGATAGATAGATAGATATAAACAATACACTGATAGAGAAAATAGATCAATAGATAGAGGCATACGGAAGCTAGAGATAAAATAGATAGATGATAGATTAGATAGACAGACAGACAGACAGATAGATAGATGAAAAGATAATAGAAACATAAACAGATAATGTATGTTAGTCTTACTGGCTCTGTTTTCTGGAGGACCTAAATGAGTATAGTCACTTTTGTTTCATTCTCTTTCCACAATGATAATCCCCATATATTACCTGGTGTTCTAAGTCCACCTACCTGCAACCAAGAGTACCATTCAGGTTGCTCATTTCAATTCAGGTGAACATCATTGACCTTATCAAATGCTCCTTACTTTGCCTCTCACCTCCTCATGGGTTTGGGATTTGATGGCTTTTCTTGATTCATCCTTGGCCTTTGATCTATCCATTTTTCATTAGTGTTATACATTTCTGTCATTTCTTACATAGACTGCCTTGCCTCAGAAGATTTAAATAATTATTAAATAAAAGAAAATTACATAGAAATAGAACAGGTAATCTTATATGTATAGTCATAGATATGGAAGATACTCTTGATAGTAAAGTATAGTAAAATAAACAACAAGATTAAAGAGAAGACATATGCAGATAGACATGATAGAATGCAATAATAGCCACTGTATACATTAATGGAGCCTGAAAATTGGGTAGAAAAATTAATTAAAAATAGCTTAACTATGAAAAGGTTCATAAAAATTAAACAATAGGCTTGGTGGTGGTGGCACGTGCTTTGAATCCCAGCACTAGGGAGGCAGAGGCAGGTGGATCTCAGTGAGTTCCAGGACAGCTATGACTGTTACACACAAAACTCTGTCTTGAAAAACCCCAAAATAAATGAATAAGTAAACAAACAAATAGAAAAAATAGATATATACTTAGATAGCTAAATAAATAAGTAGGTAGATAAATGAATAAATAGATAAATAAGCAATAATGATTGGGTAAACTTTTTCAAGTGAAGTTAGATCATTAAAACTGTATATGGTGGGGGCATACACAACTGTGCTCACATGAACATAGGTTTAATTACATTATGTATCTATACAGTTAACACATTTTTATGTTTTAAAACTTTGACAAAATGTGTGTTTCATGTAATTTGCACATTCTTTACTTGTTCGTCTGTGATTACATCTTGCATCCTGACAGACAACATCTTAGGGTCAGGGAAACCGCAGTTAAGGAGAAGCCAGTCCTCTCACATCTTGATGCTATGAGTATCCATCTGCTCATAGAAAATTTTCACACCTGTGAAATCAAAACCTAAAAGCAAAAGCAGACATCAAGCTCTTTGGTATCCCTCATAAAGCTTTCCAAATTGTGTTCCATAAAATCCTGCCTGGCTGGTCCTGCCTCTCGGCCTGGCCCACCAAGCAGTGTCTGGTGTGTGCTCCCTCATGTTATGGGTCACAAGATGAACCAGTTGTTAGCTGGCTACTCTCGTAATTCCTGCACCATTTTTACCCCAGCATGTATTGTAGGGAGGGAAACTTATAGGTTCAGGTTCTGTGTCTTGGACTGGCGTACTATTCCCTCTACTGGAATTCTTGCCCAGTCACAGAAGATGGCCAGTTCAGGCTCTGTATCTCCCATTGTCAGGACTCTTAGATTGGGATACCCTCATAGATTTCTGGGAGTTTCCATTGCATTAGGTTTCTGGTTTATTCAAGAGAGGCCCCTGATTCCAGTTGTTTTTCCCAATATTCTCTCTGTCCATCTTCCCCTCACATGATCCCTCCCATTCCCATACTGAGTTTCCAATCCAAACCCCTCCCCCATCCACCTGTGATGTTTATTTTATTTCTTCTTCACAGTGAGATTCATGTGTTTCTACTTGAACCTTTCTTGATATTTATCTTCTTTGAGTCTGTAGATTGTAGTATGTTTATTCTTTGCTTTATGGCTATTATCCACCTATAAGTGCATACATAACATGTTTGTGTTTCTTAATCTGGGTTACCACACTCAGGGTGGTTTCTAGTTCCACTTATTTGCCAACAAATTTCTTGTTGTCATTGTTTTTAACAGATAAGTAATACTCCATTGTGTAATTGTACCACATTTTCTTTATCTGAATGCTGTTGAGGGACAGCTGTTTACAGTTTCTGGCTATCACAAATAAAGCTCTTATGTACATATTTGAGTAAGTGTCCTTGTGCTATGGTAAAGCATCCTTTGGGTATATTCCCAGGAGTGATAGAGCTGGGTCTTGAGGTAGGCCAATTCCTATGTTTCTGAGGAACTACCGTATTGATTTCCAAAGTGGTTGCAAAGTTTGCACTCCCACCAGTAATGAGGGAGTGTTCTCCTTGCTCCACATCCTTGCCACTTGTGTTTTTAATCTTAGTCATTCTGACAAGTATAAGATAGAATCTCAGAGTCATTTGCCTTTCCCTGATGGCTAAGGATGTTGAACATTTCTTTTAGTGTTTCTTGACTATTTGAGATTCCTGAATTGAGAATTATCTGTTTAGATCTGTACCCAGTTTTTTAATTATATTAGTTGTTCTTTTCTTTTTTTCTTTTGATGTTCAGTTTTTTGAATACTTTATACATTTTGAAATCAGCCTTCTGTCAGATTGTTGCTCTATACAAAGGTGGGAGAAACTAAGGTCTAAATAGTAACCTTCCATCCACCCTGCACACATGCCTTAGAGAACAAAGTTTCTAATCTGTGTTTCTATCCCAGGGCTTCTTAGGTGTGTGTTTCAGAGGTATCTTGCCCTTGAGCAGACACTTGAAAATATCCACGCAGCTTTTTGTTATAACAGCTGCAGAGGGGAAGAAGCAATGCAGGCCTTTCGTGGGAAGGGCTAGGAATATTACTAAATAGCCAGATTTAAGCAAGATAACCACTGAACAAGGAATTAGCCAGCCTAAACTGTCCAGAGAGCCAAAATTTGAAAACTTTGCTCCACATTTTTTTCATCTCTCATGATGATTTGTACATTGATAGGATGTATGGTATACACTTAGTTGACTTGCAAAGACTGAAACCAAATATAAACTTTCCTTCTCTCTTCATTTTTAAGATTTAGCATAGACTGTAGGCTTAGTTGTTGTTTTTTTTTTTCAAAAACAGCTTAATATTCACTGATTCAATAAATATCACAACTTTAGGAGGAGAAGGATGCATTTAAATAAAAAAATACTGTCTTTAAAGTACTGGTTGAGTTTGATAGCAGCTGTTTAGACTAATCCACAGGGAAAGAGGATTATTTACTGGTTTTAGTAAGTTTTCATTGTAAAAGTTATTTTATAAAATTATACTTTTTCTAACTTTAGTTCTAAGAGTAGTACTTGAACCCATGGAGTGTGGGCACCACCCCACCTTATACATCAGACACATATAGAATATCTCAGTTGCTTAACATCATTTGACCTGCGAATTCCATTCAAGAGGACCAAGTCATCTCAGTGGGAATATGTTGAAATTTTGTTATATCGAAAGAGGTCTTGCAACATTGTTACTATTATTTATAGATGTCTCAGTATTGTCACCAATGCCAGGCAGCGACATTGATGGGCAAATGAATTAATCCACCCATTTAGAAGTATACAAATGGCCATTTTAAGTGTGGGATTCAGACCATGAACTCAGCGTGACCCTCATATGAAATATCTATTTCATTTCCTTAGCTACAAAACACTATTTTTCTGATTTACACCTTTATCTTCTGAATAACCTCTCAAGCACATCTGTTTTCTGCCTGTTAAGAGAGGCAATCATGGATGTTTTAGTATGCATTGCATTATGTAATACTTTATATTGTATGTGTGCTTTCTTTAAATATATGCTCAGAAGTCTCTTGAGGCGAACAAGTACAAAGAGACATTGAGTGGAAAGATTCTGTGGACACTAAGATGCCAGGGATATACCTCTGACCCTCAAGCAAGGCTCAGGGGTCCAATCGACTACTTTTCTAGGCTGACAAATGATCACTTAATCCCCTAATAGCCTTTAAGAGTGGAAAAGCACTTGAGATTTCACGTCACCTATGAGCATCTGTGTAGAAGATCCCATGGGAACTTGACAGCAGTCTTCTTTAACCAGCCATGTAAGGCTAAGTTTAGACTCATGCACTTCATGAGTATTTCCAGGTCCTACCTGCTACTTTTGCACTTGATCAGACCATTCCAGGGAAGAGCTGCATTATGATCAAAACAAACTCTTTGGTACCCCTACGGGAAGTAGCCTTTTCAGTACCACGCTTGTAACTTAACAAGGTTGCCATAATTATAACACTCATACAACAGGCTCTACCTTAACATTCTTTTTTTTTTCAATAATAAAATCATCTCATTACATTAAATCATCTTCATTTTGCTTATAGAAGACATATTTTTAAGCTATGTTCTTCTGGATGATCTCTGATAAAAATAAAATTCTGAAGAGAAACTAAAGACCAATAAAGAAATGAGTAGAAGATTTAGATTCACAGAAAAGAAAATGCAAACACTTTGAATACAAGAAATAAAATAAAAAGTTAGTAATATGTACACTTTCTTGATTCTCCACTAATTATATTAGGAAAATGTTAAGAAATCTAGTTGTACTAGAGAGATGGCTTTTTGGTCAAGATCACTGGCTACTTTTCCAGTGGATCTGAGTTTGATCCTCAGAGCCCACATGGTATCTCAAAATCATTAGCAACTCTAATTCCAGGAATCCAACACTTTCTTCTGACTTCCACAGGCACCAGGAATACATGTGTTACACAGAAACACTTGCAGGCAACACACACACACACAAATAAATAAATAAATATTATTTAAAAAAATGTAGAATTCTGACAGTATGTTAAATGTTCGTAAGAATGGATCAAAAACCTCAATATAAAACCAACCATGGGGGGCTAGAGAGATGGCTCAGAGGTTAAGAGAACTGGCTGCTCTTCCAGAGGTCCTGATTTCAATTCCCAGCAACCGCATGGTGGCTCACAGCCATCTGTAATGAGATTTGGTGTCTTCCTCTGGCATGCAGGTGCACATGCAAGCAGAACGCTGTATACATAATAAATAAATGAATCTTTAAAAAAAACAACCATAGTGAACTTCATAGAAGAGAAAGTGGGAAGCATACTTGAATGCATTGCCACAAGATACCACTTCCCAAATATAATTCAAGTAGCACAGACACTGAGAAAAACAATTAATAAATGGGACCTCTTGAAACTGAAATGTTTCTGTAAGCAAAAGACATGGTCAAGAAGACAAAATGACATCCTACAGAATGGGAAAAGTTCTTCACCAATTCCAAATCAGAGGTCTGATCTCCGAAATATAAAAAGAACTCAAGAAATTGGTCATCAAAAGAACACATAATCCAATTAAAAAATGGAGTACAGACTTAAACAGAGAACTTTCAACAGAGGAATCTAAAATGACTGAAAGACACTTAAGGAAATGCTGAATAGTCATCAGAAAAATGCAAATCAAAACAACTCTGAAATTCCATTGTACACCTGTAAGAATGGCCAAGATTAAAAACACTGATGACAACTTATGTTGGAGAGGATTGGGGTAAAGAGAACACTCCTGCATTGCTGGTGGGAGTGCAATCTGGTACATCCACTTTGGATATCATTATGGCAATTTCTCAGAAAATAGGGAACAACCTTCTTCAAGACCCAGCAATACTACTTTTGAGTATATATCCAAAGGATGCTCAATCATACACAAGGACATGTGCTCAGCTATGTTCATAGCAGCATTGTTTGTCATAGCCAGAATGTGGAAACAACCTAAATGCCCCTCGACCAAAGAATGGATAAGGAAAATCTTGTACATTTACACAATGGAGTACTACACAGCAGAAAAAAGTAATGACATCTTGAAATCTTTAGGCAAATGGATGGAGCTAGAAAACATTATTTTGAGTGAGATATCCCAGGCACAGAAAGACAATTATCATTTGTATTCACTCATAGGTGGTTTTTTTTAAATAGCCTACAAATAACAATTCTAGACAACCTAGACAACAATAAGGATCCTAAGAGAGATATTCATGGATCTAATCTGCATGAGAAGTAGAAAAAGACAAGATCTCCTGAGTAAATTGGGAGCATGGGTACCATGGAAGAGGGTTGGAGCGGAGGGGAGAGTCAGGGAGGGGAGCAGGGAAAAATGTAGAGCTCAATAAATATCAATAAAAATGTATTGAAAAGGTATAAGTCTGACAGTGTGTTAAATGTTAGCAAGAATTGGGGAACATGATTAGCATCCATGGTTGGTGACATGAATTGGTATTAATCAATGGTAAGATTTTGTCTATACTCAGTAAGATTGCAAATGCTTGTATTTCCAGCCTATCAAGTCATTTTCATAGTATATATTCTAGAACAATATGACAAAGAATTTTCATGAAACGTTCACTTATAAAATGATACTGGAAAAATGTATTTACAACAGATTAGTGGAAAAGAGATGTGCCATATTCAGAAATATAGTAATTCTATACAGGGCAACTATCTTGAGTTATAGGTGCTACTATGGCTGCATCTAAAGGAAAAAAAGCACTACAAAAGTACAACAGAGACAATGTGAGCAAATATATATAATATATCAACACAATAGGTAAGGGATTCACACTATATGTATGTACATAAACACAAGCACATATGCTATGTATATGTATTTTATCACTAGAGTGTATCCACAGGCTGTGCATTCATGTCACAATACTATGAATAAATATACATACATACACACACACACACATATATATATATAAAACCTCCCTATGAAAAAATGAAATATTGAGTTGGTATGCTAAAATACATTGTTGCAACAAATTTAAACAACATAATCCTTTAGGGAAAACCAGTGCTCTTAAATAAGGTCTATACCTGTGCATGCATTTATTTGTAGAGAGACAGATGACATAACTTAAAAATATTTAGCAGTTGCTAGACTGTGAGCATAGACAATGAAAACAGATGGAAATTAAGTCATGGCTTAGTCATACTGGATCATGCTGTTGAATGTGAGACCTGTAGTTCATATTGTATACTGATAAACCCCCCCCAAGAGTTAAGAGAATATTATTGAGAATGTCCAAATCTTAATAATTCACTAACTAGTGGCTTTCACTTCAGCACTCAAATAAATTACCTATGAAGTATCATGGTTTGGAGTTTTTAGGGCAGTTTTCAATATAATGAAGTTTGTTAGATACCTCACTATTTTAATATTGAAAAACTGGCATTAGATTATTAACTTATACATCACTGATAGTCTCTTATCCAGCAGGGGCACGAGTAGCTTTGGCGGTATCCTGATTTGTAACCGAAGAGGTAAACTCTCACAGGACAGATGATAGTGATACAACTTGTATCTGAGCATGCACATGTGTGTTCGTTTTTAGAAAAATACACTAATGCATTTGCAACAAATGCTAAAAGCTCAGGTTTCAAGTACGGGAAAAGCATTCTTTGGTCTTCCACTGGATTCAAGCCACTGTGACTGACATCAATGGCTCCCATTGCACCACTTACATCCGTGGCTGTTTTTTTTTTTTTTTTTCTGGATGTGGGAGCATAGATGTGCTGATAAAATTCAACTGTCAAAATAAACAGCGTGTGTATCTATGACCTTTTGATTTTCCTGATGTACATTTGGGCTGACAACATGAATGGTACACATATCAGAGGCTTTTTGAATACCTTGATAGAGGATGGCAAATAATAAATAATAATAAACTATCAATAGAAAATTCCGATAGCTCCATTATTGCACTGCTTAAGATGATTTTAAGTGGAAAGATTACAACTTTTTCCAGCTCATAGTAACAGCGAACTGCTTTAGCAGTTACTGAAAAATGTGCATTCCAGTTTTGGATGATCCAGTTCCAACCTTTAACGTGACTGAATGCTCTGTCACCCGCTAATCAAAAATTTATTATTATGATGACTTCTACATTATATTCTGCAATATTAGTAACACTGATTTCCCCCTAAATATTTCCATACCATAAAATTATAAAAATACCATGTCACAAAGAAAACACAACAAACCAAGAATATTCTTTAGACTCATTAGCAATAGACATAATATAATAAAGTCTCTACCAGAAATGATGAAAAAGGACATAGAGATGAATAGCATTGATAGAATGAAAGGGTAGAAGACAACATTTGAAAATTTTAAATTAGGAAAGGGGCAAGTTAAGCACAAGAAGCGACATATACAGATACAGATATACAGATGTCTTCCACTTTAGTCTTTCAGCTTCAAGAGAATATGAGATTTCCTGGTTTTAGTCTGAGCTACTTGATTTATGGAGTACTTGAAAATCTTTTTTTCAATTAATTCATGGCAAGGTGATACATTTGTAAACTATGGAATACAGATATGGAAGAAATAGGAGAAAGGAAAGTAAGGTTGGGGGCCAACTTGAAAAGACTCTTGAATGCCACCTTAAGCCATGAAGGTACTATGTTACATGAAAAGTATGATGGCAAATTGCCAACATTGCTTCTAGCAGCAGAAAATATCTCCTATTTGAACCAACTCTTAAAAAAAATGTTAGTATACAAAAACACTAGACAACAGAGCCAGATACTGAGAGGTTGAACTTTGGAATAGAGAGAAGTGGTTTTATTTTGATATTTCATTTAAGTGCTTGCTTTCCTGCATATATGTTTCCGACTGCCTGCCACATAAAGAAGGTAAGACTTCAAAATGAAAGTGTGAACCAGAAGTCTCCATTCAGGATAGCTGTAGACACTGGAAAAAACAGCGAGAGTTTTCTGGAAAGAAAAGGCATAAAACAGAGCGGCTGAGTTATGAGACTCAACTCTGGTCAAATCTCTTGCTGATTCCTGTGAAATGTTTTTGGTAACTGTGTAGGGTAAACTAAAGAAAGGATGCTCACAAGGAACCAAAAAGATAGCAAATCCCGGAAGTGGAGTGTTAGGATGAAATATAATGGTGTAAAATGCACAAAGAACATATTTAGAAGAATAAAAATGATATAACGAACTCAGCAAGCCTGATGCTGAAATATTCTGATCTGAATAAAGAGAGAATATACTTCACTGTAAGTTAACAGTGCTTCAGAAGTGAGGGGCAATGTTAAAGGCTATCAAAATACATGTAATTAAGGGAAGAAATGAAATACAGAATTAAGAGACAAAATAATAGAAATCATTGCTAAAATGCACATGAAGTCGAAAAACGGTGGGTTTATGAAGCCCAACGATCACCAGATGTGTTGGGTACAGTGAAGATGGAGCAATCTTTTCATATTAGCATCTCATTGTTTATAGGAACACAGTCGTGGGTCTAGGAAAGGAAGAGATTCAGACAATCACTACCACTTCAGTGGAAACAATTAATGTTAGTAAATTAAGGTATAGTGCCTTCTTAAGGAAGTAACTGGTATGTACCCTATATGTGCACCCTCCATACAGCTCAACCCAGAAAAATATAGTTGGTGGAAATATTGAGTAAAAGTGAAATAGGAATATTTTCAAGGTCTGGTCAGATAACTCAGTGGGTAAAAACACTGGCCATACAAGCCTGAGTTCCTGAGTTTGAGTCGCGGATCCCACTTTGAAGGAAAGAACTGACTCCTGAATTTTGTCTTTTGGTGGACACAGACATGCAGTGGCTCACTAATGACCTCATGTATAACAACAACAAACAACAACAATAAAAACATAATAATAATAAAACAAAAAATGCAAAGGAAATGACATTTTCCAGTTATGAAATTATTCCATCTCTCAAAACAACACTTTCCTCACCCTCTTCAGATGTAGTTGTAAAAACTAACAGCCAAGATGAGCTATTGTAGTGGTGGATCCATTTGGTAAAAGATGTGATCTGACTAAGTTTTCCTCTGACCTGCCCAGGAGCACATGCCCCTCCACCAAATAAATAAATGTAAAAAAAAAGCTTTTATTCATCAACAAATAAATTCAGTCTTGAGATATCACAGCTGACCATGACTCAGTGGATTATATGGGTGTAGGACTTTCAGTTGATTGAAATTACTTAAAGAACATTTTAAGTTTCCCCTAGGGGATTGAAGAAAATGTGTGTCAAAAAAAAAAAAAACCTAGAACACACGCATTTGCCAGCTGTGAAAGACAGTCTTAGTAGAAGGTTGAATTTCTCCTAAAATTCATTATTTTTTTCATCAACCTGGGATTTTTTCCTTACGAGGCATCGATCAGTCAAGTATAGGATGTGTTTTCTATCATTCCTCACAACACGTTATTAGATTTTCATCAGTGATAGTAGTGTAAATACAACAGATCAAAGTGTATAAAACTCTTACATTCAAAGAGCCATGATCAATCAAAACTGGAAGATGCAATGACCTTGATCTGCCCAGTAACATACTGGAACACATAGTTTTGGGCCTGGAATTAACTCTCTGCAATGTACACTAGAAACTTGACTTGAGAAATCCATTTTTCCTTTTAAAATGCCTTGGGTCATGTTACACTTAGTCTTACTGTAACCATCTGCGAATTGCTGAGAGTTTGCATCTCTCTACCATTCTTTGGGAACTAACACACAGGCAAGTGTAGTGTCTCTGTTCAGTTAGCTTTTAGCAAGAATTGGTTGTTTTTTTTTTCTTTTAGATTTTCTCCTTGTCTCATAAGAGTCAAAGCCTAAAAATTCAGGGATAAGTTACCAATGATCTCATTAGGGGAAAAGTGATGGTTCTGGCTGTGTCCTCCTTTCCTAGTAAATATTCCCCCAACAGATACACTGCAGAAGAAAGTGGAATGAGAGCAGGTCTGTTAACATGGCTTTCCCTCACGCAGGCTGAGGAGGACTTACATTTTCCACCTGAATAATACAGCTGAGACCTCTACAGGTAATTTTCATTTGGTTTCCATTGCACCCTCATTTCTTCCATTTATCTAGGCTATAGATACTTTGCTTGTTCAATTTTCTTTCTCTTCACCTCTGCTAATTCTGTTGAACATAAAATCAGCACAATGCTTTTGTTTATTTGCTACTGAGGAGCTATGAACCTGCTCCTGGCTCCTAGGTTCTTTTCTTCCTAGTAACTGTGGGTTCCCTCCAGAATTCTTTTATAAATCATGTGAGTAGACTTTTAGATCTTGGGGGAACCCAGTTTGCTCTTTATTGTCGCTCTGTTGGGGCCACCTTCATAGGAATTTTCCTAGAAAAATATTGCCATTGATTTGACTTTTGTTCTGCAGGTGACAATAGAATATTTGTCTATCCCACCCTCTCCTTTCTCTCCTTAGTTCTCCCTACTCCAATACTCCATGACTTTGGCATCTTAGCTCTCTACCCTGTTGCCTTGTCTGTGTCTCGGTGTTTCCCCAGGTTTAGCTCGCACTTCTAGCTTTATTATATTGCTTCATTTTTATTTCCAATACAGATGAGTTATAACTCAGTTTTCATGCAGTTTAGTTTTCCCTACTGGGTCAATTTCTCTTCAATCATGGATCCTTTGGCATCTAATCCATCCTTTTAAATAGCTTCATGATTCAATGATATTAGGGTTCTATAATTATGGCTATCATTTTTGATCTAAGAATCTTCTTCATGGAGTCTCCCCCAAACTTGCTTTGTCCACATGAAGTCTTACATCTAATATATTTTACCCACACAGTCTTGACAATTTTCTGCATTGGATTCTGTTTTGTTTGTCCACATAAAACCACAACACTTTGAAAATTGTGATTCAGTTACTTAATTTTCCTTTATCAACACTGATTCTATGGCACCAAATATATCGTATTAAACACATCAGTCCCTTTGGCTGCGTTACCTTCTTAAGCATCTGTATCTTCCTTGGGTCTAATGCAATGCCTGGAATAGAGAATACACTTCATGAGCATTTATCCACATGTATAAATGTAGGAATGAATGACTCAATTAAACTTGATACTCCTATCTAGGGAAATATTTTAATCTTCTCAAACTGTGGTATTTGAATTACAATGTGACATTCTTTAATCTTCTTTCTTCTGCTCTCCCTGTTAATGCTGTTCCAGAGA
This sequence comes from Neodon shergylaensis, assembly GCA_025134845.1. Lineage (NCBI taxonomy): Eukaryota > Metazoa > Chordata > Mammalia > Rodentia > Cricetidae > Neodon > Neodon shergylaensis. Next base: position 9,879,977 of record JABTXL010000003.1, on the reverse strand, counting down.
AGCGAAGAGTGCCTGTGTGTGATGTTTTCACAATAGTTACTATTAATATAACATGATGAAGAAAATGAAAGCAAAGTAAAAATCCTATAACTGATTTGGGGGAGGTTTAGAAACCATCCTAAAGCTAAAAACAATCTTGCAGAATTAATTCACAGGTGAAAGCAGAAAGGAGAGACATTGTCTCAGAGTTTAGAACTAGCCCAGGAGAGGGAGGGAGGCAGTGGCAAAGGCCACACTTTAAGAATACTAGGGAAGATTTTCTAACAAATTAGACTGCAGAAGAAACTGCTCCTCTTGTTCCAGGCCATCATTATGCACCGCTATGGAACGCTGGTGTGCATTAATAATAAAGATCAGTGCTGCCTCCTAGGAAAAATACAGGCTTCCTTTAATTAACTTAAATGTTTTATCAAATTGATTGAAAAGCTCTTATCCTTTTAAATATTTTTTTTTGCTTTCAAGTATTTTATGCCTAGGCTCAGAGCAGATTGATTCTCACCCGCTTTTAAAATTGTGTGCTTGCTTCGTGGTTTCGTCACATCAGTGCCACAAAGGCAAAATAGGACCAAGAATGGAATGAAAACAAAAAGAAAATATAGAGAGTTCTTTATATGGAAAATATCATTTTCGTACAGGCAGAGAAGAGCCATAGCATCTCCATTAGTGGAAACAAAGAGTGCCATCTGTATCCTGACAGAGAACTGCCCTTTTGTAATCTGTACGTATGCCTACCCTGGACCAGGGATGACCACAGAAAAGCCCACAGCACTGATGGCTACTCTTAGGTATATGTGCAAATGTATGTTTACTCATTCCCTAAACTGTTGCTGCATATAAATAAGGTCTAAAGTCTATTGAAGTTTATCTGCCAGGGGATATCTGGGAAGAGTTCTCGTGAGACTAGTAAGTAGAACTATAACACTTTTCTTCAAGCGATAGCTAAAGTCATGAAAACAAATGAAAGCTTCTAGAAATAAGATACATACGAGGAAAAATTTGATGTGCCAATATATATTGACTAACAAATCTAGGATGAGCTTCGACTGATGGCACATAGTTTATTTCATTAAATGTAGCAATACTTAGACTTCTATGATGAATTTAAACTATAAGCTGTGAGTTAGAAACAAGAATGAGATTCACCTTGGAATCATTAGCAACTGGGATATTGACAGACATTTACAATTAGAGGAGAAATAATCTGGGGGAGGCCATAGCTTAAAAATAAGAATAGTATGAGCTAGAGAGATGACTCAGCTGTTAAATGCTAGGCTCATAACCAAAAGTGTTAGAATAGGGATACCCAGTTATCCATCCAATTCTTCCACCTGATTTTGGTGACCCACAATTCCTCAACCTTATTTTGGTGATCCAAAACAGTTACAGGTGGAAACTCTAATGAAGCCATAATCCTTTTAAGTAGGGGCTTTTTTTTTTCTAGAACAATTGCATAGTCACATGTTTCCCATGTTATTTAAATACCCTAAGACCTCCAAAAGCCATAATTCACCAATGTTAAGAAAGAAAAGACAAATCTCCAGTGGATCTCAGAGGATGATTTTCCATACTTCTTGGAATAAGCATCAATACCCTAACAATCAACCAAAAAGAAACCACACCAGTTATGCAGAAGGACTAAGCCTACCTAATCTGGGCTTCCCTTATAGCTTCCAGTCCATTGTCAGCCAAAGGGGACATAATATTACCGATCCTATAGCACCTGGTGATAGAAACCAAAGATGTGAATATTAAGATTAAATAAAAATAATAAAAAAGTCAGAAAGAAAGAAAAGTGTAAATGTCTCAACTCCTTGGATGAGCAGCATCGTGGTGTTCTTTCTTGTTGTTAGATTCAACATCCATCATGGTTTTCTATCTTATATCATTTTTCCAGACTCAGTCCCAGGGGTTAGGGTATAACTCACTCAGTGAAACACTAGTCTTGTAAGCTGAAGAGCTGTTGTCAATAGCCTGAACACATGTAAAAAAGGCCACATGTGGTGGTGTGTGCTTATAATCATAGTGCAGGAAAAGTACAGATGGAAGGAGCCATGGGACTTGCTGGCTAGCCAATCTAGCATTGTTGGTGAGCTAGAGGCCAATAACAGACTATAGATTAAGAACAAAACAGACAATGCAGTTGGCTTCTAAGGATGGATAACATTTGATGTTGTACTTCATCCTTCACCTGCACATACAAATGTGCTAGCTTATGGACATGTAGTTGTACACATGAACACCCAGGTACACACACATTCACATATATAAGACAAATCTCAGTCACCTCTCCATAGATACAATCCAGAAAATACAAACTAAAAATATGAGTATTTACTTCAGATCAAGACATGAGCCAACAGTAAAAGGAAAGGAGTCTTGCCTTTTACCTAGTTGCTTGCTTTCAAGCCTATTCTGAGAAGCTGGGTTCTGTGAATTTTTATCTATTGCTAACACAGCACCTGTTCTAGAAACCAACCCTTGAATAAGAAATGATAAATGAACTGGATTCAGTACCTGTTCATTTAAGTTTGATCATAAAGCTAAATCATTCTCAATGAAAGATATGATATTAGTTGATAATACATGTTGGACCAAATATATAGGAAAATAATGTTCCAGGGGTGTCTAAGAGAGAAGGAGAAAATACCACTGAGAAGAAGACAAAACCTGGTGACAACCATTGTGGAAGCCTCTGAGAATGAAGGTGGAGCCGACAGCTCTGGTTAGCAAAAGGGCAAACAGAAAAGAGAGGCGCGTGAGGGTAAGGCAGAGATAAGCTGGAATCAGAATCTCCCTTAGTTCCTCACTGTACCTAACTCCAGCTACCCAATTACTTTGGAGCAACACACATACTTGGCTCAAGCCTCAGACCAGAAGGAAGGCAATCTTGCTGAAAACTGGAGCTAACCAACAAAGTAAGTGAAAAGATTTTGTGTTTCATTTTTGTCAACATGACACAAACAAAAGTCATCTTGAAAAAGGGAGCTTCAATTGAGGAAATGCTTCTATCAGACTGGCTTGTGGACATGTCTGTTGGGGTGTTTTATTGATTAATGTGTTATGGCATGATAGTGCCACTCCACAGTAGGTGATCCTACGCTATAAACAAAAGCTAACGGAGTAAGCCACAGTAAGTTAGCAGCACCCCTTCATGGTCTCTTCTTCAGTGTCTGCCTTCAGTTTCCTGCCTTTGGTCAGTGTTCTATCACAGTGATACAAAACTAAACTAACACAGATTTCTGGGATCTGTACACAGGGCAGGAGAACCTGGGCTCTGCACTAAACTGCTAAGTATATGGGCTACTGGCTTATTGCTGCTACTCAACATTTTATGGAAATTTTCCTGGAAGCTCATTTTCCAGAAAAACACATAGGAATTCTGAGATCTACTACTATATTTTAACAAAGCAGACATAAAAAAATCTTCCTTGTATACCTTGTGTCGGTCTGGCAACCATAGTCAATCATGTCTACAAAAAAATTTAATAGCCAATTGAACAGGATAACGATACCACACTTCTACGTACACGGATCCATTCTTCAGTCTTTCAAATAAAAACATGGCAAACTTTTCCAATTAAGGATCCAAGATACAAACTTCAGTTTATCCCTCTTGGGTTATGTATGTTCCTTTCCAGTTTAAGTCATATTCCCCATTTAAAATTATGTAATGTTAATATAACAGAGGAAAAGAAATTAGTTAATGTATATGCAAACACAATCATACTAAGATCTAACTAAAATGTTACACAGTATTCATTTCTTCATTGGTCTTGTCTCCATGGCTGATATTTAGAACATGCTGCCTTTACTACCTCTTCAATCTTTTCTCTGCTGTCAGCAAAGCAGGTAGTTATGGCTCCTTTTCAGGTGGAAGTAATTCAACTTTATGTTTGAAGGGACTGGTCTTGTACTATTCAGGCCTGCGTGTCTACAATAGTTTGGTTCCACACTGGTTTTTATCAGAGGACCTGAGAATACTAAGAGCATCCCTAAGGATCCCTTATACACTAGTCACATTTCACCATATTACTAAGATACGGAAACAAAACAACTTCGGGAATGATGAATCAGCTGTGGTAACTTACAGGAATATCTCATTCTTTTTCTGGTGATTCAATACTGTGAGAACACAAAGCGTGCAGAGGGATGTTTACCTGGTGATTCAATACTGTGAGAACACAAAGCGTGTAGAGGAATGTTTGCCTTCCGACTTAATACAACATCTGTACCATAAACTCTGGTGAAAGTATGACTCCTCTCAAAGACCAAGACTTCTAAATGAGCAAAATTATAGATGAAAGAAGCAAAAGGTATATTAGGTAAGCAGTGGCCATAAGAGTGATTACAATGCCAAAGCCACAAGTCTTCCCTGGAATGAAACCACCATTTTTATAAATCAAAGTTATAGAGCTATGTGTGTACAATGTGGCACCACAGATCTTTGAGGAGATGCTATTTATTGGCATGGAAAGGCTACTTCAGTACCCCATCAGACGGTTGCTTTTAGGGTAACAACATCATAAGAAAGGAAAAACCAGTTGTTCCTGATTACATTGCTAACTACCACACCCCAACAGCCTTGGTCTCTGGTTCTCAGCAATGTTTTGTTTCTGTAAATCGCAGATGGTGGTTTTGGCAGAAGCACTGTGTTTTGGAAAAGGTGAGAGAAGAATCTTCACTATATGGGTTTCAAGCTCTTGAGCACACTGGGGATGTCTGAAGCAGTTCAGAAATGTTCTCTTTCAACACTCTTACTACTTCCGTAGCCAAAATGACTTTATGTATAACATTTGCTCATTCACATTATACTGACCGCCACTACCTAGACAGGGGTTTTCTAGTCATAAGTGTGTATATTCTAACTGTGCATTCAGAAGCAGGAGGAATCAGCACAAGGTGAACCCTATCTAACTGATACCAGTGAGATGGACATAGTTAAGAGTCTACTCACCAAATGGCCTCAGTGGAACTCTATAGTGATTGTAGAACAAAGGGTGTTTTGTGTCTTTTCAATCAGTGACAGATCTAGATATCAGAAATCCCTAAAACCCCTGATTATTTTTATTATTTGATATTATTATTATGATTATTTCTGAATGTGTCACAGCATGGAAATAATTTCGGGCTACTCTGCAGAATACTAGGAGCATCATTGCACCATTATGCTGTTGTTGTTGATGTAATAGTATCACACCTATGATAAACTTCATTCCCTCTCCTTCACGTTTAGGCAATTTTGCACTGAATCCATGAACTGGCTTGTTTTAAGAATTTGCTAAGAGGCCGTGTCCCTTTACTGTGGTAGCTCATACAAATGTGAGTTTTCCACTCCCACACTTTAAGAGAGATATGAGTAGGATGCACATTTATTTAATTTGTAGGAAAGCTTTGATCAATTAGTCAAGGCCAAAGATCTCTGTGGGTCAAATCCTTTTGATTACTATTATGGCTCTGTTGTCCCTTATGGTCACCACATACATCTTGTCTCTGGTGATTAAGTGCTTTTACTGACCTCTGCAACCCCAACTTTCCATCAGAGGCCCTGGATTCAGGGAATCTAGTTTCATGGTAGTATTAGCCACTATTATTTTTAGCCTGTAAGGAATAGCCACCATCGGCCTCATAAGGATGATGTCACTCACCCCACATATGTTTTTCTAAAGCTTGGTGGAAGAAAATGCTCTCAGGACTCTTGTGGAGACACGGTTACATAAAGTGGATGTGCGGGTCTCTATAAACCTGCCGGTATTTCACCTCCATTCAGTGTCACTTTTATTTCCAAGTTTCAGCTGAACAAGCAAATGAAAGGCAAGCTCTGTCTTAGTCGCTGCTTTCACTATAAGAATATATACATGGGAGTAGAAAAAGACAAGATCTCCTGAGTAAATTGGGAGCATGGGGATCATGGGAGAGGGTAGAAGGGAAGAGGAGAGAAAGGGAGGGGAACAGAGAAAAATGTATAGCCCAATAAAATCAATTTAAAAAAGGAAAAAGAATATATACAAATTTGGTTACAACTCAAATTTGTTTCTCTTTTAATCTTATTCGGCATCTGCAGAATTGATTTTCAGCCTTGTTCCTCAGGATATGAATGAACACTACTAGAAAGATATACAAGTCTGTTTTTCCAATTTAATGTCAATTCTTGCCTTGCTATAGTCCCAGAAGCAGTGAAAGCCCATTTAGTTAAGACATGAAGGGTTCAATTGTGCTCTTTATGATAGCTCCCACCTAGGTTTCTCCAGGAAGGTGAGAGAAGGCAGGAGAGGACAGGTTCTTTCTCTTAGAAAACCAAGATCGGTCAGTTGAAGAGAGTCAACAGTCTCCACTTCATTCGCGCCTACACTATCCCTTTTCAGTCTTCAGGTCTCATTTATTTTCATTTAACCTGTGATGTTAGTGTAAGACTTTACTTGGCTGTAAGTTTGACCGAAATGTAATTCAACTAGAGTAACATACATTCAGTTGGTTATCATCAACCTGAATTTTCAATGTCTCCAGATCCCCTCTTACCACTTAAAATGTATTAAGTGAAGCACATTTTTTTTTTTTGTATTTTCAGTGATGTCTGCAAGGGCAGCTGCTGCCTGATAATTTCTTCTATAACCACTTAATTCTAAGTACTCAGGCACAATAACTTGGGGAACTTGCCATAGCAAGAGCTGTCTTTCATCTCTGGAAATAGAGTTACTAATTTCTTTAAATTTAATCAAATGAGAGGACTGATTTAAGGCAGGCCAGAGTCAACACGGAGAATATGCAGTGTGTCTTCTTATGATCCCTAGGTTTTATTAGGTGGGATGGGCCAGGAGAGAATCCCAGACAGATTCATGAGGAGAGATATGTCACAAGGATTCAGGGATTCATACAAGTGTGGAAGAAACTTTAGAAAGACAGTTATGAGAGAAGGTATTTGGCGGAGAGACAGTAAACTAAGTACTGTGAAAGGAGGTTAGAAGAAGATTGAGAAGACTTTTGCTTCTACCTGTGATGGTGGTCTTTCAGTTACCAAAAGTAATATAGGAGATGGTGAACAAATCAGGGAGACTTAGCTAAAAAGCAAGAGGAAACTAGAAACTGTAGGGAACCACACACATTCATCTGCATGTACATAAACATGCACATGGGCCTACAAAAACCAAAAGGGCTTTTTGATGTATATTTGAAAGACAAGGATGAACGCATTTTACTGTCTCTTAATAGATGCTGTTTTATTCAATATTATTCGGGTAATTTATTTCTTTCCTTATTAAAGCTAAAAGTATGTCTGATTAGTCATCGTCTTAGAATCTCTATTTTTCTTGAGTGTGATCTCTTATGACATGAAGACATGAACAGCCCAAGGTTCTTTCTGTATTATACATGATTCAAATGCTGGCTGCAGGAGCAAATTTCTCCTAATAAATATAATTCATAGATTGGCATCTTATTAATAGTATTAAAACAAAAATTTTAAAGTCTATGTATTGTCACTACATATATTTATTTTGCTCTTCAGTTATTTCTCAGTGTTCAGACATTGTTCATTATATATTTACTGACAGTGAGTCTGCCTTTGAAAAAGGGAGTATTTCATCTCTACCTCTTCCTGTATGGCCAAGAAGTAAAATCTAAGAAAGAAATATGAAAAGCACTGAGACAGCAAGGATTTAAGATTGCAAATCCTATAAAAGGATAAGGCCTTTCCACAGCTATCATTTTAACAAAACTAGGAAAAATAATACTACTGATAGTATAAGGGTTGCAAAGCTCTCAGTCTCTTGCCATCGCCTGCCACTGCCTCTCTTAACTTGAAGGTAAGGCCCTTCTGCTGAAGGCACCACATACTTCCATCACGGGAATCAAGCTAGGACTGATTTAGAAGCCTTGGCTCTGAGAACTAGCACTCACAATTTCAGAAGTTTCTATTTAAAGTCTCAAGGAAGAAAAATTATAACAATCTTACGTAGCTGTAAACAACTTGCCACCAGGCCCGGCAAGATCATTCTGAGATTGTAATCATGACATTATTATGGTCAGGGAACCAACAGCTTTCTAAGCAGAGTTAAGGGCCATTAGTAGGAGGGGATTCAGGTCTGACACAATAAACATAGCCTACTACAGAGGTAGGAAAGGTCATTGCCATTTCTTAAACCAACATAATTTCTGACTGTGCCCTAAACATTTACTCTTCTACCCACAGATAACTAGCTCTCACTGCTTATCAAAGAAGCTTCTTTGCTGCAAAGGTGACTACAGAAATCAAACACTGGTCAAACACAGAGAATTAATGAATATGGTGTTTCTATCCTCAATTGGCACACCAAGAACACAATAAGTACACCTAAACTTCAGGCAACATTACAAATGATGGAGTGTAAAGATTGTAGGATACAGAAAACCTTCAGCTACTCAGTATCTTCTAGGCAGGGCAGGGAATCTACACTCATGAAATCTCTACAGTATGGTTGCCTAAACAAGATCTGCATAAAGATCCCAACAGTGCACATGAAGAAGTCAATGGGGGAAAGGGCACCAATGTCTGGATAAAGAGTATGGGCATCAAAGACTGCTGAGAGATATAATTATTCCTTTGCAGCAAGAGTCACCCTGATAAGTTATCCAATCTCAAGTGATCAGCTCTAAATCTATCTATCTAACTATCTATCTATCTATCTATCTATCTATCTATCTATCTATCTATCTATCTATGAACAATACTAAATGGATCAGTAGGTAGTTGTGTGTGTGTATGTGTGTGTAATAATAAAATTATTATAAAATAAGATACTCATCTTGACACAGAGTTGCAGGATATAAAAATTGTTGTGGGGAGAAGAAGAGGGCATAAGAATTAAATGCAATACTCATTTATAAAATTCTTCAGATTTATTAATTAAAAAGAAACTGACAAATAGCTAAAGATGCATGTTAAGAACATGTTCGAAAGAAAATGGTAATTGTTAATATTACAAAGAAAATTTGATAGGAAATTAGGGAGATATAGAAATACGGTCAGTATTTACTATCTGCCAAATAAACATTTAAACCACTTTGCTAAGGTTGTGTTCTCATAAATAATACCTTTTATCTAGTTTTTTTTTTCTTCAGCTCACTACCATAGGAGTCTCCTGTCTCTGATTGCTCCATTTCTTGTTGCCAAGGTGGCATCTGCTTGGAACCTTTAATGTAGAAAGCCCAGTAGAATGCAGTCAGACAAGATTAAAGGTCTGCCCTGATGTGGAATGAAGGGGAATTATACAGTTTGCAAGAGAAAAGATAATAAAGGAGTATGTCTATAGACATACTTTGATGAATTATATAGATGCAATTTTCTGACATTAGCAATGCGGGGCAGAAGACAATGTTTCTGATATATAGATGTAAATTCATCATCCAGACTCCATTAAAGAGAATTACAAAAGATGTGTTGATTTGAGAACTGCTTACAAGGACTTACTGGGTGATGCTAGTCAGCCCTTTGCAGAAAACCAGGCCGTTGCAGGAGATGACACTCATTTGGATGAGGTAGCCACATTCAGGGGAAGTTAGAAATAATAAGAAGCCACAGGGCAAAGCTCAATCACCTGGATCTATGAATAAGACTCAAGTCCCATAGTTTAATACTATATATTATGTATATGCTGCAGTGAATATTTCACAAATATTGACTCCAACCACAGTATTTTATTTAGTTGCACTGAAAAGCAAAGGATGCACAAGGAAAAACTACCTAAGCATATTCCCTGGTAAAATAGGAGTCTGACTTTTCTCTTCATATTCCATTCCAAAAAAATATTATCTGAGAAGGGAATTATATTCCATGGTTGTTCTATAAGAGAATATTAGCTATAATAATGACTACAAGGAGGTTTCCTTTATTCTATCCTTAGTTTGAAAAATTAAAAGGAGCATCATATGCTAGGTTTTCTCAACTTTTTCTTTTATTTTTATCTTCCACTTATAATTATGGATTCATAGTATTGAGTATATTATAACAAGGCTTCCTGAAATTTAGAACTGTGACTTTTAAAAGCAACATTCTGCTATCCTCTGTCTCTTTTATAGTCAGATTCTGTGACAATCCTTTTGATATGTGTCTGCTTTACAAAGAACACATCATGAGTCTCCACAACATCATCAGATTTAAGTACTGTATACAAAGTTAATGCAGAAATTCAGATAGCAAGCTGAGATTTTTGCATGGCCTAATTTAGTGTTTGTTAATGGGTAGACTTTTGTAAACTACAGGATGCATAAAGAGAGCTGTTATTTTCTTACAGTCCTATAGAATGAGGACAACCTAAACTCATTTTAATTCATAGCTACAGTGAGGGAGATTAAGTTGTTATAGCTTAACAGTGGTAAAATATACATTGTTCTGACAACTAAAGGGAAAATTGGAGACTCTGTGCTCTTTCATGTATTTTATCACAGGAACTAAAAAGTGACTGAGATGAGGTTATAGCAAGTAGTGAGGTAGACGCAGTAGCAATGTCTCCACACAGGCACACTAAATAGGATGGCGCTTATTACCAATTTCTACAAAAATGTTAAGCACAAATTAACTCTGATATTCCTCAAAGTACTCATAAATAAAAAGGGAAAACACACAACTAACTCATTTAAAGTAAACAGTATCAAAGTCGTATACCAAAATCTGAAAAGGATACATAAGAAAATAAAACTATAGACGAATTATACTAATCGGTAATATATTTGAAAATTAAATGTAAAATCACATTACAGAGATTATACGTAGTTTGTTTCATCCAAGGGGTATAAAATTAGTCTAACATAATCAAATAAATACAATAATCCAAAATATAGACTTACAGACAGAAATCACTTGATAATCTCAGTAGATGCAAAAAAGAGTGGACAAAAATCAATAATTATTTGTGATATAGAGAAGGAACATCCATCAACAAAAAGAAACCTATACTCAAAATCATATCAAATTATGAAAACTGAAAATATTTAATAAATAACACAAGATGTCATTCTATTATTAACAAAATCCTCAAATTTTTAGATACAGCAAAGGTTAAAAGAATGAAATGACAGGAATACATACAAGAAAAAAAGGAGTAGAAAATTCCTTATTTATAGGTGATTAAAAACTGTTTAAAAAGGAACAAGATATTAAACCATACAACACCCAGTAATTCTTTACACATCAGTAACAAATTTGAGATATGTAGACAGACACATTATACATAATAGATATCTAAAGTATATAGGAATAAACCTAATATGAAAGAGGGGGACCACACAAATTGATATTAAAGACACTGAAACAACAATATGTGGAAGGCACTGGAAGTTGAAAAGATCTCCAACGTTTATATATTGGCATGATTAATATCTAAAGTGGCCATAATACAGAAAGTGATCTACAGAGTCTATACATTCCACATTAAAACTTGAATGGTTGCCTTGTCTTGTTGTGTCTTGTTTTGTCTTGTATGACTGCTGCCTTTTGGAGGTCTGCTCTTCTTTTCTAAAGAGTAAAGTGAGGGGGCATGGATCTGAGGGAGAGGACAGATTGGGGAGGGGCTAGGAGAGATAGAAGAAGAGGAAACTGTGATCAGGGTGCATGGTATGATAAAAATGTATTTTCAATGAAAATATTTTTTTTTAAAAATCCTTGAAAGTATTTTTCTTAGAATTAGAAAAAAATAAATGTTACAATTCATATGGATGCTCAAAAAATCCCAAATTGCCAAAGCAATCCTACCAGGAAGAGCTATATTAGAAATATCATAAAACCTGATATCAAATTATATTCAGAGCCATAATCACAAAAACAGTTTAATGTTGGCACAAAATAGCCATCTAGACCAGTAGAGTAAAATAGGAAACCGAGAAATGCATCTATGCATATAGTAAAATATAAATTTTAATGAAGTTTTAAAAAATATACATTGGAAAGTGACTTTGTTAGGAAATGGTGCTGGAAAGCAGAATGTCCATATGAAGAAAAATGAAAGTAGGTCTGCATCAGTCATCCTGCTCAAACATCAATTCAAAATGAATCAAACACCTTAAAGGAAGACTGAATGTTTGAAAAAGCTATGGGAAATCACAGATAAAACATTTTAGGGTATCTGTATAGGCAAGAGTCTTCTGAAAAGACTCCAAAATTGGAAGAAATAATAGCACCAAAAGTGCGATGATTGGGAATAGAAAAGATATTGACCAGATAATAACATCATCACAGTAAAACCAGAGCCCACAAAATATGACAACTTCTTTGTCTATTATTAATCAGGAAGGGGACTCAAATTTTGAATATATGGAAAGCAGCAAAAATTATACTTTATAAACAGACCACACAGTGAAGAAGAAGTCACTGAAGAAAGTTTTCAAAATACACAGAAAATGAATAGATGGAAAAGTATCTTAATATATTTAGCTTTCATGAGATAAAATTTAATGGACTTACAGGAAAGTGACTGTTAAACTTTGCCAAAACAAGGTTAGATGGTCCCTCAGTGTTTCTGCTTCACAAAAGAAACTTCCAGACATTCTGCAGGGCACAGAGGAAAGCAGCTGGTGAACTTTGCCAAAAGAGGCAGGAAAGTCTTTCAAATTTCCTGCTTCACTGAAAAGTCTGCCTGATATTCTAGGCATGTAAGCTGAATATGGGTTCTCTAATGTTACAGAGGAACTTTGGGTGACTGTCCAGGCAGCCAACTACTTCTGTCATTTCTAGAGTTTTAGAAGTTGCTTGCTTACACTTCCTGTTTACTCAGGTAATATTATATTCTTCTGTGGTCTTTTAGAGTCAAAGACTACACAGTTATATTAAAGTTTTTCTTAGTTTTGATAAAAGATAAATTAGATATGAAACTTTAGACTCACAAAGATAGGATAGATGGTAGAGTATTTTTTTATTTTTGCCAAATTAAAATAGATTAAATATTGTAACTGTAATTTTTGCTTGAAAATTGTTTTGCTATATGTAATATTACTATATTAAAGTTAAAACCTTTTCTGATTAGATAGAAAAAGGAAATGCTGTTGGATATTTTTCTGTACATTGTGACTATTGCTGTTCTCATTGATTGTTAAATAAAGCTGCTTTGGCCAATGTCAAGGCAGGATAGAGTCAGGCAGATAGAGGAGAAGGAGGACAGAGTTTGAGAGCTGCCATTCAGTTGCCCAAAAAGCAACATGCCAGAGCACCACCAGTAAGCCACAGGCCATGTGGACACACACAGCTTAAGATAAATGTGTTAATTTAAATGTACAAACTAGCTAGTAACAAGCCTGAACCATTTGCCAAACATTTATAATTAATATTAAGCCTCAGAGTGGTTATTATGAAACTGGCTGGAAGGAGAGAAATCTCTAGTTACAGTACAGTAGTTTGTACAGGTGTCTGTGGTCATTCAGTACTTAAACAATGTCAATCAAGTTCTTTCTGTCTCTCCAAGTTTCCATTGAAAAGTCAGGTGTTTTTCTGGTGTGTCTCCCTTTAAATGAAACTTGATCTTTCACACTTTTACTATATTTTTTCTTTGTTATTTGCATTTAGTGTTATAATTATTATATGACATGGGGGTTTTCTTTTCTTGTCCTGTCTTGGCGGTGTTCTGCATACTTCTTATAACTTTATAGACAATCCTTTTTTTTTTCCATGTGAGATTTTATGTTTTTAACCAAGATTGAAAAATATTTCCTGGAAAAATATCTCTGCCTTTGAGCTTGAATTTTTCTCCTTCTTTGATACAAATTATTTGTAGGTTTAGTATTTTTTATTATATACTTGTTTTCCTAAATGATTTATTCCTGGAGCATTTGCTTGTATTTTTTTTTTTGTTTTGGGGATTTAAAATTTTCTGTGAACAATCCATTTGGGATTTTATTTAATTAACATTTTTTCATTTATTTTGCATACTGACCACAGTTTCTCCTCCCTCCTCTCCTCCTATTTCTTTCTCCCAACGCCCATCTGCCCCATTCTACATCCTCTCCTTCTCAGTCTCTGTTCAGAAAGAGAGAGGCCTCCCAGCCTCAAATTGAGGCAGCTTTGAGTTCCTCTCCCTGCATCAAGGATGGGCAAGGTAATCCAGCATGAAGAACAGGTTCCCAATATCTAGCTAAGAAACAAGAACAGGTGCTGATCTTATTCTTAGGAGCCTTACAAACAGATGAAGCTACACAATCTCTCTCTCTCTCTCTCTCTCTCTCTCTCTCTCTCTATCTCTCTCTCTCTCTCGCATGCACACACACACACACACACACACACACACAAAGAGGGTCTAGGTCATTTCTGTGCAGGCTCCTTAACTGTTGTTGTAGAGTGTATGAGCTCCCAGGAATTCAGCTCAGCTGTCTCTGTGAGATCCGCTGGTCATGAATTTAACTCCTCTGACTCGTACAATCCCTTCTTCCCTTTTTCAACATGACTTCCAGATCTCAGCCCAGTACTTGGCTGTGGACCTTTACATCTGCTTTTATCAGATACTGGATGGATAAAGTCTCTATGATGACAATTAGGATAGTAGCAATCTCATTACAGTAGATGGCCAGTTCGGGTACCCTTGCCACTATTGCTACGATTCTTAACTGGGGTCATCCTTGTGGATTCTTATGTTTCTCTGGCACCAGGTGTTTCCCTAACCCCAAAATGGGTCTCCCATCAAGATGTCTCTTTCATTATACTCCTCTCTCTACCACATGATATATTGATTTACAAAGTGTATGTACAAGTTTGCACTTCTACCAACAGTGTAGGAGGGTACCACTTATGCCACATCCTCTCCAAAATAAGCTGTCATCAGTGTTTTTGATCTTAGCCATTCTGACAGATAAATGTAAGATGATAACTCAGAGTCAGTTCGATTTCATTTCCCTGATTATTATGGATGCTGAACAATTCCTTAAGCTTTGTGGCCATATATTTTTTCCACTTGATCCAATTCTATGGGTGATACATTCCTTTGGTATTTTTGCCTAACTTTATTACAATTTCATTTTGAGTTTTATCTCATACTAGCTTTCCTTGAGAGATTCTATCTCTTTTAAATCCAATTTTCATATCTTGAATTGTTTTCATTATTTCATTCAACTGTTGTTGCTGTTTACACAGTCCCTATTTGGGCACTTATTCACATCTTCTTTGTTTTCCTTGAACATATTTATAATTATAATTTAGCAGCCATTGTCCAGTGTGTTGTTTTTCTCAGAGCATATCACAATTGTGTTACTAATTTCTGAAAAAGACACATCGTCTTGATTATTCATCTTATTTTTGCTTTTGCAATGGGCCCTAGGCATCTGGAATTCAATCTTTGGTACTGTTATTTTTTGTGAGTAGCTTGTTCTGCTTTTATTGAGTGGTTGTTTGGATACTTGGTTGCTATTTTCCCAAGTCATCAGGTATTAGATCAGCTGAATGGTACTCGACATTCACTCTTTGACCACTCTGTGTTGGTGCGTAAATAAGATATTAGAAGTAGTCTCAGCTTGACTAGGGATAGATGCAACTTGCAGGCTTAGGAATAAATCTCCTGAAAGTTTAAAAAACTTCCTTTGCCAATCTTCAGAACTTTGTCAAAGGGTTTCTGTGTTCGTTTGTGTTTCTTGGGTGTCAAGGCCTGTGATCACAGTGGGTGATGGTAATGATTTGTGTGAGCACAGCATAAGATGTCACCCTTTCCTCAGGTAGAATTTGATGGCTTTAGAGTCATGGAATGTATCATGGTCTAGGATGTCTTGGCAGGTGTGAAAGTGAGCTGGTTTGGGGAATCACTGCATAGAGTTATTGGTAGCATTGTATACTCGCTGCAGTGATGCAGCATGCAAGGTGGCTGATAGTCTGGCAGGCATGTGGAATGCGTCTGGGGCACCTACCTGGATTTCTGGGATGGACTTGTGTTTTCTTGTAAGATGCAGTGGATAGGCATACATGTGGGTCTGATAGGTAGGAGGAAAAGGGAATTTGTCTGAGCACATACATGAAATATTGGATTTGGCTCCACCTAGAGCAATTGATAGGCATGCTGGTGGATATGGTGACTCCGAGGCAGGTAGAAATGGACCTGGGAAACCTGCCTGGAGTCCTCAGTAAAATTATACATGGTGCAGGTATCACACACACACACACACATATATATATATATATATATATATATATATATATATATATATATATGAAAATGGAATAAATTTATATATATAATATATTTTGACATCTAGAAGACCAATACCTCAAGTATTCTTTTTGTTCAGGGTTTCTCTGACTATCCAGGGGCTTTTTCAGTTTCATATAAATTTTAGGAAATTTTTATATTTCTCTGAAGAATATTGTGGGTCTTTTTATTGGGATTTTATTGATTCTGAATATTGCTTTTAGTAGGATGTTATTTTTACAATTTTAATTCTACTGATCCATGAACATGGGATGTCTTTCCTTTCTCTAAAGTCTTTCAAATATATATGAGTGACATATATATCCATCAAAAGATATATGCTCTTTGGTTTTTTAACATGCTAAGGCACATCGTAGCTGTGAAGGTGAGCCACGAATCAATTTGAAACAGAGAAAGATGGCATCTGACTCTTTAAAAAAGTATGACAAGATAAAGGTTCATACAAAAAAAAGGGTGCATTATTTGGAAAAGTACAAATTAAAAGCAGAATAAGATACCACTTTCTAGTCATTTATATGCTTATAATAAAATAGTGGATGCAGTGCAAGTGGAGACACTGGTACCTACCTTGTGGTGACAGAAATAAAAAAGTTCAAGTCACTTTATAAGGCAATCAAATAAGTCTTTCAAGTGATGAATAGACAATGATAATGTGATATATACATGCAATTGAATTAGTCTTATCTCTAAAGATAAACGAAATTATGCTTCCATAAGTAGAACAGCCACTATGTGGTAAGAGGTTAAAACAATGAGTAAGAAGAGAATCAGCTGAGACCCAGCCAAAGCCCTCAAAGAGGGGAGCCATTTTAAATGGGTAGCATGACCTGAGGTTCAAAAGCTTGATTCCAGACACTTGTTCTATCCATTAAAACACAGACTACCTGAAATTATCAGATTGTAGCTAACGGTATTCTTGCTGTGAAGTCAAAGGAGGAGAAAGGGAGAGTGGAAATTGTGGTCCAACTGTGAGGGCCAAAAGTAAAGGAGCTCAAAGCAGCAAGAGCTGGTAACAGCGGAATGAAGAATACTGTCCCAAGTACCCAGCATTGACTTCTGCTCCCAGCAAGAGCAGCTGACTCTGCACATCTACTATTACGAGAATAAATGCCAAGAAGAATAGAACTTCTCACACATGTGCCCCTCTGCCTTTCTTTACAAATCTCTTGCTTTCCACATAGTAGGAAGAAACCCAGTGAAATATCTTACCCACTTAAGCATCACCCTCTCCTATTAAGAATGCAACAACGTATCTTTTAAAAATAATTTCCATTTTTCAGATTTCATAAAACTTCATCACTTCTTCCCTTTTCTTTACTCATTTCAAGCCCTTCCATGTAACCCCTCTTTCTGTTTAATTGTTACACACACACACACATACACACACACACACACACACTTCAGATTGCTTAGTCCATATAATGTTACTTACATGTATTTTCAGGGATAACTATTTGAATGGATAACCAACTGACATGTTCTGTCCTGTAAATATTTTTTTTCTCCTGCCCTCAGGATTCCTTAGTTGACTGTACTTATTTGTTCAGGGTTGAGACCTTATAAACTTTCCCACTTCCACATAGGCACGTCTATGGTGTCATCCTTATTTGGGTCATATTTAGGCAGCCATGTCAGTGAAATGTGATCTGACCTGAAAGCCTCCTCCCTAAAGACTAGCTTTCATGGTGTCAGACATTGCTATGCCAGGCTTCAAAGGAAAAAAGCAAACAACAGTCCTACCCAGTTATGATGCCTATCTATTATCTTTTGAGTGAACAACTGAGTAAATTTGGAAAGGACAAATTGAAGCTTAGAACAAAACCTCTCTTTCTATAGCAAGAGGAATAGGTGTTAGAGACTTAGGACTTAAGGAATCAGGTATGACCACTCTCCATCTAGTGGTTCTAGTAAATCCAGGGGAGACTCAAATGTCAATTTCTACCAAGACAGATTTTGTTTATGGGTATATTATAAAATAACTATAATTTCCTAGTTACTAACATATCTGTCATACATACAGGAAATGAATAAGATCAATATTTAACTTTCAGTTATGTTTTAGTCATTAGGTGTTTAAATTTCCAGTAAATGAGTAAGCATTATTTTTAATTATTTTTCTTTCTTGTTTGTTTAGCAGATTTTTGTTGTCATCACCATGTTGTTGTTTGAGATAAGGTCTTATTTTATAGCCCTGGGTGGGCTCAGTTGCACTCTGAAGCCCAGGCTGGTGCTGAGTTTACAGCATTCTTCTTACCCCAGTCTCCTGAGTGCTAGAACTATAGGCACAAGCCACCATGCTTAGATAATCTCTCTTTTTAAAAATGTGTGTGTGTGTGTGTGTGTGTGCTTGTGCACATGCATGTGGGTTCAGAGGTTTCCTAAAACTGGAGTTACAAACAATGGTGCTCATCTTAGGATGGGTGCTGTGAACAGAACTCTGGTCCTCTGGAGGAACAACAAGCCCTGTTAACCTCTGTGCCATCTCTCCATGCCCTGGTCTCTTATTTTTAAGTGTTATTCATAACACATAAAACCACACAAAGCCATAGACCTCCTCCTTCTTAAAACAATGATTGCGTTTACACTCCCGATTACTACTTCTTAACCAAACAAGCAGCTGTATTAGTGCAGAAGATGTGACCTGTTGTATTTTTCTCCTCCCTAAGGATTAAAGATGAAGTGAGTGAACTTCCTTGTGGGAGAATATTCTCTTTGCCATCAAGCTGGCATTAATTTCCTGTTCAAAAGGGATATATTGTCAGTGTGACACTTTAATCAGCCACTGAGGTGAATGGGAAACACGGACTTCACAATCAATGTCGCTGTATTTCATGTCACCTTGCTACCTCGTCATCATTCTGCTTCAGAAGCGCGGGGAGGGTCAATACATTTCATTAGTGTGCTTCATCTAGAGGAGAGCACAACACAAGAACTTTGATTATATTATAAGAATTGCCTTAATGTGACACCGATTCCCTGATTGTGCAATACTAGGCATTCAAGTGCTGGAGGGCAACCAAATTATCCTTCACCCAACTGTTCATGGTGCTGTCAGCTGCAAAACGTGCTGCAAAATAGAAGAAAATAAAATCCAGCTAAGACTTCACAGTAGATACAAATTGTACTGTCTCCAACCCAACAGCCAACAGGATCACGGAGGTGAACTTTGAAGGCCACCAATGAAAAGTAACAATTCCTTTCAGTGTCTAATTATAGTAGTACACATACTTATGACTTCGAATTTTAATAGCTATTTTCACAGTACCACTATATAATTAACTGCAATAGAATGTTTATGTGATTTTTTTTATATATTTCCTCTTCGTGAGCATAAGAGAAATGCAAAGTAAATTCTTTCTTCCCTCCTGAACCTCCACTTCAGATTTCTTATGTAGATTTCCTGCAGTTTGCTCTTTCCTGGGACGTCCCACTAAGGTAAGGGGGCTTCCAATCTACTTGTGTTGAGCAGATATTTCTGAACACATATTCATTTTAACAATCATTGTAATAATATTTTTGCAGTTTATTTCAATAAATTTGTCAGGAATTTTCTTGCCTGTTACTTTGCTTAATTTTTGTAATAGTTTCAGCATTTCAGAGAGTAGTGCAGAGTCAAGGATTTAGGAATTATCAACTGAGCATGTTTCTCTTGTTAGGTTAGTTTCTGTATCAAGATGTATGTTCTACTCAGAATGTGTTATTACTGCAGCTTGGCATGTTCAGTGCCTGTCTGCTCACTTACAGTAAGAGACCTTTCATGGTAAACATTCGAGATCCATTTTCTCCTTTCTGGCCTCTCCTCCCAGCAGTCTCATCTCAGCCCCCACCCTAGGCCTTCATGGCTTGTGATATTATTTCTGCAGTCTGAATAATTCTTCTCCCAGACACATGTCTAGCATTTGTCTTGTTAGCTCTTCTTGCTTTTTGCCATTTGCTGGATAGTACCTCGCCACAGTTTCTGATCCAAACCACTAGTCAATATTTTTCTGAGACTCTGGATGGGGAAGAGAGAAAACTCAGATGTACTTTTGCTGAAATCACGTTTATCTTCCTTGAGGTAAAAAAGAAGTAGTTTCTTTCAAATACTAAATGAAACCTATAAATGTGTATTACCCATACTGATGCATAAATATTGCAGAACATGATTTTACAAAACCACATACCATTAAGGTATTTTCTGCCTAGTCAATTTCATAAATACAATCCACATTTTTATCAAGAAATGGGGATTATTGTATAAAAATAACATTATATGTAATAATACTTTATATCATCCAAATATATTTATTTATTTTAGAGTCTGTTATAAGAGTATTTTCTGTATAGCTAAAAGTGATTGTTTATATTTGGCTGCTGAGGTTAAATATGAATATTATTCACTGATGATCAGAATCCAGAGTAAGTATCCAAGCATGGTATTTTGAAAGAAAATGACCCCCAAACAAAGTTGCAGTATTAGGAGGTGTGGTCTTGTTGGGATAGGTGTGGTCTTGTGAGAGGAAGTGTGTCACTATGAGGGAGACTTTGAGGTCTCCTGTGCTCAAGCTACACTCCATAAGATAGATCACTTCCTGTCACCTTCAAATCAAGATGCAGCATCTTCTCCACACTTGGTTCCTTCTCCAGCATCACGTCTACCTGCATGCTGCCATGACCCACCATGTCCCTTGACAGTAACAATGGGCTAAATCTTAATCTGTAAGCTATCCAATTAGATGTTTTTCTTTATACGAGTTGCCATGGTCATCGTGTATCTTCACAGCAAAAGAAACCCTAATTAAAACACCGAGTATTTTATTCTACTTTTTTGATTTATTAATTTTATTTATGTGTAGATAATTTTTTTCTATGTATATGTGAGGACTACATATGAGTTTTGTGCCCTCAAAGGCAAAGAGGGAACATCATATATCCTGGAACTAGAATTATGGGTGACAAATATCTAAAGACTTACAGGGGAAAATCTCCAAATTAAATGTTTGTGATTATACACTTACATAGTTTTGAAAACTGTATAATGCTTGGAAGTATTAAATGCACACACACAAAAACACACACATGCACACATACACACAATGTGGGATTTGTTCTCATACAAACATATGCTTACAAATGCCCTGAAAGATCCTCAAAAGTTACTGGAGAGACTTGCAACAATACTTGAATAGTCATACTTCTAGATAACTGCTAAGTGTAGCAAGACATTTAATATTCTGGGCATTCTGAATTTGATGATGTCCACAAGCATGTCATTGATTTCTGAGTATACAAATAAATATCAGAAATAGATATTATTGGTAAATATATCCTAAAGGTGAAATGAGAAAGGAAAAAATTTGATTTGTGACAGCAGCAAGAAGGAAGCCTGCAGCTTCTTACTGGAAAGTCACAGTAAGAGTCTACCTCAGTTATGTCTAAGTGATAGAAATGTAGCATTGTCCCATGTATCCCTTGAAGGAATAAGTGCCATACAATTGACTAATGGAGAATTTCTTTTCTGACCTCCCTTTATGTAGAAGGCAATCTCATTAGAAACTTTTTGTGTCCTGCTGTTGGCATCAGTAGAAACAGTAACTCTCAAATAGAAGATCATACACAACTTTTCCCCACCAAGGGAATTTTAAAAAAGTGTGAACATTCTGCCATGAAATTTGATCTCTCTTCACAATTTGAAATGTCATTTCGCCATAGAATCCTGGAATTTTGGCATGATTTTAGCAGTTTAAACAAAGGAAATAAAAAGTACTCTATATCCCCACCAATTGGGAATACACTCCAGAGGTCAAGATCTGATATCACAGAGTTGCCTTGACAACTTTATTCCAATTCATTTTTGTGCAGTGTGTTCTGGTCATAGTTACCACTTCTCCTTCTCTTCCAGATATAACCCTAGGCATCCAACTCTGTGTCCCATTTCATTTTCAATCATCAAGTCCAATGTGTACCTCTCTTATATTCTTGGATGCTCGACTTTCCACTGGAGCTTGCGGGACTTTCATGTGACAGATACTTCTTGTAACAAAACTATACTTAATGATGGCTACATCATAAAGCATAATGAAATCAGAATATAAAATGACTGTGTTACTTTATATTGCTTCTCAACGGCTGATTGTTCAGCTGTAAAACTCGCTCATATCCCTCTTCAGTTCTCAATTCGTTATTGTTAAGACAACTTCATTTCTACGTAGCTGCTCTGAGGTCAGCAGTCTCTTGAATCTTGAGGAAAAAAATCCTTTGATTTCTAGGGCTTCACAAAAGTAATTTAATTGACTTAGAACTTGACCTCAAACTAAATCGGTGAGATGATATTGAAGAGAAGTACAAACCATGCAAAATTCCTTCACAATCCTCCACAGAGAGCAGGTTTTCTGGTACCCATGCCTGGGGTGAGCGCTCTCCTTCCTGATGAATGTGAGGGATTGTTGAGTACTTCTAACAAGTCACCAGACACAATGTGCTCATTACAGTAGCCTCATCCATCAGAGCCAATGGGTTCATGGCTCCAGTAAGAGGGGGGTGGGAATCTTCTTCTTCTTGGAAAGACTTGAAAGTTGTTACATGCTCTAGAGAAAATTAGATTTATTATTTATTAATAGGACTAAACTTATGATGAAAAAGAGTAATTAATATGCTACCCTGGTTGTAATGAAGGCCAGAGAGAATTAAACAAGAGGTTATAAGACAAAAGCAAGCCTGTGCTTAGTGGGTAGGGAAAAAATCTTTAGTTTTATTCTGTCTCAGTATGAAATATGACTTTTGGATAACAAATAAGTCTACCCTTTTTATTATTTTATCTCAATAAGAACATTATGTGTATCATTTGGAATATATATATATACATACATACATACATATACACACATATATACATGCACACTCACATATATACACACATACACATATACATATACATACATTCATATGTATGTAGCCCTTCCATTCTGGAACTTGCAATGGAGATCAAGCTAGTCTCACATTCATAGAGCCTCACCTATCTTTGTCTCTTAGGTGGTGACATTAATAGTGTTATGTGACCACATCAAGCTTATAGACTTGTTAATGGAATGATCTACCTAACAGATGATATTTTTGAAAACCAAGGAATTAAGGGCATTGAGGTAAAGGCACTTCTGAGCATAGGAGTGAAAGAGCCTTATGCCAATTCATAGAGCATCTTGGTATTAATAATTAGTCATCCTGACTTACTCTGAACATGAATCCCCTAGCAAAAGTCCTCCGTGGCTCATCACTACTATTTTGGATTGTTTCCACGAGGGAATTCTGCACTCTGGAAAGGAACGGCACCATGTAAATCCAAGGTCATTTTTTATTGTATTTGTTATTACTGTAAAACCCAACCATCCCAGATAGTTTAGTTAAATTGAATTTTTTATTTAAGGGAGTCATCCAAAATACCTCTAAAAATCTTTTGTGTATATTATCTGCATTAATCTCTTTCTGGTCATAGAAATTAAAAAGTTTTTAATTACTCTTTATTTTATAAAAGCTTTTCTTATTCTTCTTGAAGAAACAGCATTAAGGAGAGAAAAGAAATAGAAAGAAAAGACTGATTTATCCTTATTCTGCCTAATGACTTGTCCTATGACCTTGAGACTCTCCCATCCTGTGACTCCACATATTCTGTAGTATAGAGGGCGGCACATGAACTGCTCATCCTCCCAAAATGCAAGGAACTCCACATCGACAAGGGAAAGGGCTGTACATTGGTCAGCACAAAGCACAACAGGAGCATTAAAAATTCTGTGATTAGAGAAAAACCAATGAGCTAAATATATCCCAACCGAGTTTATACCCTGAGGGTGCTCGTATTTGATTCATTTTAGAGGGTGTTGCTATCATATTAAAATTTAATAAGTTACATCTGTTGCCTAAAAGGCTGATTTGAAACTCATATCTGCCAATAATCAAAGTTTTACCTTAGGTTCTGTTTTTTTTTTTCATTCTGATAGGTGTCATGTAACAAAGGCCTTTCATACCCTAAATGTCACATTACAGAAATTATAATCTGCATCTCATGAAGAGATCAGCAAAAGTCTCAGCTCATGTCTTTTATTAATGATTCCGAGCTGTCTTCTTGTCTTACACTTGTACGGGGAAGATGTCTGAGCCTCTTTAAAGTTATTATTTACTTTTCCCTTCCTCTTCTTGAAACCATTTTAGACTTTCGATTTTGTTGGAGGGATAAACAAAAACTAATGATAGAGTTTTTCTTTTCTTTTTTTTTTTTCTTTTTTTTTTTTTTTTTGGTTTTTCGAGACAGGGTTTCTCTGTGGCTTTGGAGCCTGTCCTGGAACTAGCTCTGTAGACCAGGCTGGTCTCAAACTCACAGAGATCCGCCTTCCTCCCAAGTGCTGGGATTAAAGGCGTGCGCCACCATCACCCGGCGATTGAGTTTAATTTTAAAAAATAAGATGAACTTGGTTATGAGCAGACACTATTTCAATCAATGAAGACACAAATAAAATTCATACCATTTTTGTTGTTGAGTTTTTCCATGGGGAAAATGACAGAATAAGTAATCATAAGATTATGAACAATAATTCTGGCAGACAGAGTTACAAGAGTTCTACTATTGGCAAAGTCAGCCTGCAGGAGGGAGGACAAATACATTTGAAGGATGCGGATACATCAGTTTCCTGTGGGTGGAAGAATGTCCAAGAAGAATGTGTATTCTTTTTATTTTTCCAAGTTTTTGGAATAGTATGTGTGCGTGCATGCATGCATTTGTGTGTGTGTGTGTGTGTGTTTGTGTGTGTGTTTATGTGATGGGAAGAGAACTGACTCCTACAAGTTGTCCTATGGTCTCGCAGGGATCAAATTCAGGTCATCAGTATGGCAGCAATTCCCATTATACACTGTACCATCTCGACAACCTGTGAATGAGTTTTCAAGAGGATGCTGCACTTCAGTCTTCTCAGAGCCGTGGAGATGAGGGGGGTACATGATGCTTTGGACCACAGTGTGAAACACACTTTATGACACTCTCTCAAGTACAGTTTAATATGATAATAGCTATAAACACATTCAAGACTTGCAGGAGGAGAATGATATGACACTCTTCAGAAATTTGTTTCACACGTGCAAACTGACAGCAAAGGTGGAGAAATAATTCAACCAACAGAAAACTTTCAGAATTAGTGTCAGGTTAAGTGAACTTAAAGTATAAATTATAAAGTTAAAGCCAATGGTCTAAATATACCAATTAAAAATTCTACATTTTCAGAATGGACAAAAGCAACAGTTAATTACATGTGACCTACAAGATCCATAATTAAAAATAAGTTACAGGATGGAGGAAGATACAGTAGCTAAGCCAAATACATAATCAGGATTTATAGGTGACTTCACCTAATAACCACTAGTTACATATGTGTCTTAGAATAGTCACCAACATAATCCATAACAGTAGTCCTAACCAGTTTCAAAAAACTAGCAAATCAGTTTCTGCTCTTACCACACAGCAGAATTAACTAGAAAGCAGCATAAAGAGGAAAAGGGAGAGGAACATATTTCTCCTTACAACATGTTCAGCAATGTAAGTCTCAGATCAGAAGAAGCATATTTCCTATATACTCCCTACAAAATCTTACTCAAAGGAAGAGAGTAGACAGACGGCTGTCTGGAGTGAACAGAGCTGTGTGCATTGTGGAAGAAATGTGGAGAGTACACATCTAGTTATAAAATGGGAAATAGAGAGTTCACTTACACAGGATGTTCTGTGCTTAAAGATGACATAGTGTATATCTTGAAATTTGTGAAGTAAGATCTTGACTAGACAGCTGCACTCACACACAAGAGAAAACTCCGGGTAGTGGTTAGAGGACATGCAATTAGCTTTATAGAGATAATCCTTCCACAATATACATGTACCAAAATGTTGTTTACAACATGAATACATGTAATATTTTTAAGTTAACAATCAATAAACCTGGAAAATATTTTAATATATTTTGAAGCAGAATAAATAAAAACACAACGAATCCAGTAAGCTATAAGCTTCCTCTTTGGAAAGAGTAGTAAAATCAAGAAACTTTGAGCTGGATGATAATGATAGACAGAAAGACAAGTTATTAATGCTAGAAATGAAAGAATATGCCACTATTGATTCTATAAATATTAAAACATAATTAAGAAATAGTATGAGTACACTTAGGTCAAAAACTTGTAATTAGATAATATGAACCAAATTACTCAAAAATACAATCTACAAAAAGTTTTCATGAGACACATACATAACCTTAAGAAAACTATATTTATTAAATAAGTCAATTAAAATATAAACTTCTGAACAGAAAAAAAACCCAAAGATTTTGTACGAACAAAGAATATTGTCAGTTTTCATATTTTGCTATTATGAATATAAAGGTTGTCAACAAAATATAAGAAAGTTTAATCTAATAATGCATAATTATTTACAGCTGTTCATTATAATTATTTATCTCAAGTATGTAGGCTAATTAAACATCTGAAAGTCAATTATGTAACTAATTATCAACAGACCAGAGAATTTAAAAAGGTCAAAAATCTGGTCAATAGATACACAAAAGCAATGAGAAGGAAGAAATAAAACTGTCTTTGCCCATATCTAGTATGATCATTAATATGGAAAATATGAAAATAAACACACACATTTAGAATTTATAAGCATTAGCAACATCGCAGAATGCAAATTTCATATCTTAAAAATTAATTTTTTTCTGTGTATCAACAGCAAAGAGATGGAACTAGAATTTAAAACATCATATCATTTTGGTTTGTACCATAAAACAAAATAGTTATAAATGCATCAAGTTATATGCAATACTTTTTTTTGATAGCTTAAACGGATGGGATTTATTTTTCCTGATTTTTCTTGTAGTAAGAACAGTTGACCTGAGAGCTAGACTCTCGTGTACATTCGTGACTGTTGATCGTAGGAGCAGTGTTATTCTGCATCTCTCCTGAGTCATCAGAGAAGAGGGATCCTCAGTTGAGAAAAAGGCTCCATAAGATGAGGCTAAAAGCAAACCTGTAAGGTATTTTCTTTATTATTGATTGATTAGTTTCACCCCCGGGCTGGTGATCCTGGGCTCATGCAACACTTTTTAAAAGTTATTTGTTTCAGAATAATTTAAAAAAGTATTGCATGTATATTGATGCATTTATAACTAATTTAAAAATTATTTGTTTTAACCATGATGGAGAAACCTACAGAAACATCTCACCCAAGCAAGTAGGAGCTCACTAACTCCAGACTGACAGCTGGGGTACCTGCATAGGATCAAACTAGGTCCTCTGAATGTAGGAGACAGTTGTGTGGATTGGGCAGTTTGGGGGCAACTAGCAGTGGAACCAGTATTTATCAAAGAGCATGAACGGGCTCTTTGGAGCCCATTCCCTATGAATGGATACGTTGCTTAGCCTAGGTACAGGGGGAGCGCCTTGGTCCAACCTCAAGTGATGTGACAGGCTTTGCTGACTTCCCATGGGAGATTTCACCCTCTCTGAGGAGTGGATGGGGGTGGGGTGGGGAAAAGTTAGGGGAAGCAGGAGGACCAGAGGGAGAGGGAACAGCAATTGGCATATAAATAAAATTGTTTTAAAAATAAAGAAAACTTGTTGTAGTGTTTTGTCTACATATATGTGTGATCTCCAAATATGTGGCTGGTGCCTGTGGGTACCAGCAGAGAAAGTCAGATACCCTGAAAAGGAAGTTACACACTCCTAGGGATGACTATGTGGGTTCAAAGACTTAAACTTGGGTTCTCTGGGAGAGCAGCAAGTGTTCTTATCACTGAGACAGTTTTTCAGTTCTCGCATATGTACCACAAATTTTTCTGAGGGAAATTAAAAATTTTGATGAAAGTTATCGAAGACTAAATAGAGCCCTTGATGAAAAATGTAGTTTTGTGATCTTACTATCATACAAAAATAAATAGCTATTTCATGAGAACCTCGCTTCAAACACTGGATTGGGTTTTGCCATTGGGCTAATAGTATGTCATGAGACAGTGCCAGACTATAGGAGAGTTTAAATGAGGCGTCTCTATCCCCCTAGGGCTTAAGAAGTGCAAGGAAGAGGAGGCAGAAAGATTGAAAGAGTCAGAGCTGATGGAGTCCACCAGTAGAACAAGGCCCACAGAACCAACTAAGCAAGGCACATGTGAGCGCACAGAAAATGAAGCAGCAAACACAGAGTTTACATGGATCTGCACGAGGGCTTCTGTGTATATGTTGTAGCTATTAACTTAGTATTTTTAGGAGATCCTAACTGAGACCAAAAAGGTCCCTGTCTCCTTGAAGTGATCTTGGACTCTGTTTCTCATACTGTGTTGCCTTGTTCAACTTTGATATGAAAGTTTTTGCTTCATTTTATTATGTTTTATTCTGTCAGGATTAGTAGTTATTTCTTAGAAGTCTTTCCTTTTCTAATGAGTAACAGAAAGGGAGTTGATCCAGAGAGGAGGGAAAGCGGAAAAAAAAAAAAAAAAAAGCTTGATGGAGTAAAGGTAGGGAAACTGTAATCAGGATATTGTATGAGCAAATCACCTATTTTCAATAAAGAAAACAATGTAAAAAGAAGAAGAAACACAATAAGGATCAAATACAAACAGAAGCTACAGGCACGACTTCTCACATCTTCCTCTGAGCTCAAAGACTAATAAGAATGATAATTTAATGAGGTAGAGATGTAGATAACCAGTCACTCCCCAAACTCTTCATATTAGATTAACACCTTCCTCCAATTAGAGGACTCGAAGGCAATTGGGTCCCAAAAAGCCGCGCAGTGGAAACAGTCGATATGAGTTCAACAGGCTCTAACACATGTGTCCCAAATTGATGGATTTAGTCAGCGTATTTTTCCAGGCAGCTAATTTTCCCCTTTGAAGTGCTCACCAAAGGTCAGAAGCAGTTTAAGCATCAAAGCTTTATGAATTAAACAGTTTCCTCATGAAAGAGGAAGTCGGCTTGCCTGAAGAAACGCTATTGTGAGGCAGTCTGGCTAACCTTCAGCTAGGATGCCTTCCACCGGGGAGATCAATACTGCATACTATCCCAGAACTGACCCGAGACACTGGGTAGAGCAGATCCTCGATAAATAAAATGCTCACCTCCTTTATTCAGTGATGCTGGGAATTTCAACTTTTTCACTCTGCTTACTGGTGATTCTGTAAAGAATGAGATGGGAGGATGAAGAAAAACGCAGGAATATGAACCGCAGGCTAAACACACACTGTAAACTCCTATGACGTCTATTTCATTCATTCTTCACGACAGAATCAGATTAGCACAATGTGTCCCCCTTCCCATCAGAGCAAATGGTGTCTTCACTGCGAGTTTTGTTTGGCTTGATGAATGTATCAGAGAATTACATATTGTTTAATAAACACACATGGCTGTGTCCTTGTTATGGATGTAATAGCTTAAAAGTCAACATTTTATTGGTCTTCTTTGTTAAATGTTAATGTCTCTACCAACCACTAATTTTTATCATAGAAGAAATTAAATATTTAAAATAAAATATTTTGCTTTTATTCTGTTTTAACCTTAGATTGGAGTCAATCATAAATCTTTTTCCCAGTTTAGGTAGTAGTTACTAATTTCTTCTAAAACTCTCCAAGATACACATGGCGATTTTTTCTTTTGGTGTAATTCCTTTTTCTCCAATCAACCTTTCTTCTAGGTGTTTCCTGAGACACTTATCACTAAAGTTAGTCACTGACTAGCAAGGCTTTGGATTTGCGGCATAAACGGTTTCCATTCTGACTATGTTATTTGTGAATAGCCCCAGGCAAGTCTCTGGTGCTCAGGGGTCTGGTTTCTTTATCTCTTAAGTGGAGTGCTGTGAAGATTAAATTAGATGAAGAACACCATATTGCTCAATGGATATTATCATTATAATCATCTAGTATAACCCTTATCAAAGTCTTTAATCTACTCTTCAAAATCTCTAGCAAATGTTTCCATTACTATAATTGGATTGCCTGCACTGTTCAGTTACCCCCAAAGCAGCTCAAAGTAACTTAAAAAGATTTTCTTTCTCAACAGGAGGGAAACCATGTCTGGTACTGGAAACCCAGCCAACTCTTCAGGGATAGTGAGGTGATGGATATTAAAGAAAAGCATCCTCCTGCCACTTCACTAAACCACTGTCATTCCTAGCTCTGTCCTAAACACTTATCCTTATACCCACAGGTAAGTGCAGCTCTGTCCACTCATCAAAGCTTCTCCTTGCACCAAATGGAGACAACTGCAGAATACGTGATTATTGGTGTACAGCCTCAGTACGTACATCTGCAACAGCGCTCTGCACCCAACACTCAGAAACATCATGGAAGAGGGGCAGAAAGGTTGTAAGAGTCAGAGGACCAGGAAATCCTCTATGTGAGACTGAGTCTCCTAGAAATGGCAGGGAAGCTACACTCATGATACTTCAACAGTAAGGCTGCTTAAAGATCTAAACAAAGGCAACAGCAATGAATGTACTAACATGGAAGGGGAAGTCTCATGGTTGCTCCACTCCTAGACTTCAGACAGCCAAGGATGTTGAAAGATGATAGATAGATAGATAGATAGATAGATAGATAGATAGATAGATAGATAGATAGATAG